>JAMXBD010000983.1:0-538421 GCA_024138025.1 Combretum micranthum | reverse complement strand
CACTTTTATTATCTTGTATTATAGGTTTTCTTGTTTATAGTTGTTATATTTGTAGATCTAATTTTTGTAGTTTTGATTTTCTTTTATGCCATAGATCTTGTTATTTAAGTTGTTTATATTGTTATTTCTTATGATTTATGCATAGATCCATCATCCACATGTGTTCATGCACTTGTAATTAGTTTAGAAAACTAGATCTAGAGTTTTAAGTTCATAAAATGCATTAGACTTTGTTTATGTTCATGGATGGCTTGTAAAAGCATGATGATAGTAAGAAAGCTTTAGGAAACTCAAGATCTATTGTATTTTCAACAAAAATAATTTTGAAAATTCGGATGAAAATGGAGTCATATTTAGAAAAGTTGTTTTTCAACTTCAAAATGTGTATTTTCTTTAAAATGAAGGGCTTAGGGTATAATATACCATAAATGAAAGATTTTGATAAGTAAAGTTTAGATCTATGATGTTTATAGCTTATACCATGCATTTGTTTTATGTTTATGTTCATGTTAAGTATAGATCCCTAGTTTTGAACTCAAACAAAATTGTGAAATTCGTATTTTGCAAGACCCCCATTTAAAAACCACTTTCCAAGTGTTAAAATGTAATTTTTACTTAAGAAAATGAAGGCTTATATGTATATCATCAAGACTTCTTTCTACAAGAATCAAAAGTGATTTTCAAAATAAAAATTATATTTTCGGATTTTGGCCAAGGCCTATTTTAAAAACATGTTTTCCAACTCAAAAATGAAGTTTTTATTCAATAAATGAAAGGCTCATAATATATGATAGGTAAGGAATGGATTTTCATAAGCTTAGATAGATTTTATCAAAAGATATGACCACAAATAAATTTTCTAATTCGGATCCCAACCAGACCAATTTTGAAAAACCCATTTATCAACTCCAAAACTTATGTTTTATGCGAAAAATGAAGTATATAGGTAATAGATATCATTAAGCAATGATTTTTACAAGTTAAAATGAGTTTAGGCATGAGTAATGTGAAAACAAGTAATGAAATTAAAATGGAAAATTTTGAGTTAGTGATCAAATTGTCAAATTCGTAATTTGAATGATGCATATGTAATGACTTAGTATTTGAACTCAAATTGCAAGTTTTATATGTGTTAAATGAAGTCCTTAGACAATAGATATAGTAAAGCTTCAAATTTGATGCATTAAATAAGTTTTCTCATAAGAAATATGCAAGAAATGAATTTTCCAAAATTCGGATTTTTGAGTAAATCATATTGGAAAACATTTTACAAAGTGTAAAAAGAAATTTTTATGTAGAAATTGAAGGTCATAAGTAATATATAATGAAGACTCAATTTTAAAAAAAAATAATTATATTTCTTAAGTAATAGATCCAAAACAAATGGAAATAATCAAAGCTAGGAAACTAGTTATTCGTAAAAGTAGTTATCCTTGAAGTCTTGTAATATAAGGAGTTATAAAATTTCTTTTAGCAAGAATTATCAATCATGCGTACATTAAGCTCGTCTCATGTCATTCATATTAGGGAATCTTTCATATTACATGTATAGCTAATCTATATAGTAGGAACATTACAAACATTACAAAACTATTTTTCGGACTTGGAAATTGTTGCTTCCCTAATCTGATCTGAACTTTTCAAAGCTTCAAAGTTTTCAAAACTTAACTATAATATTAGGAATAGATAGATCTTTCGAAGCAGATAGAAATCGATATAATATTTGCGAGATTCCGAGTTAAAATGACCAAGTTATGGCCGTTTTAAGTTAGAATTCCGCGTAGGATGCGAATTACGAATTTGATAGTTCGTATAAAATCGTTTGGATTAGTTTGAGTTGAAATACTTATTAGAGTATTTCTTCCCTTTAGGTGATCCCGAATTCAACGATTCCCTACTACCAGATTATTATTACTAGAACCGGTGATCCAATGACCGAGTGAGTTTTCTCTTGTTTTGTTATCTTGATTGTGCTTGTAGTTAGTTGCATTAGAATTATAGGAACAAGATAAAAACCGATATGAACGGGGATGGGATATATGATGAGGCTGTGATGAATGTATGCCAAAGAATACTAAAGCATATCGAAACCACGATTTGATGGATAACTGCACTGTTCATATTATTTCTGTTATGTGTATGATATTGGCTGGTCACTCTAAAGAACGTATAAATATTTTGACCTAAGCAAAAATTAAATTGGTCATGCATCGCATCGGACATATTGCATTTGGTAGCGTGCTACTCTTACGCAGGTCGATCGGTATGGTCCGAGGACTCGTTTGGATAATGAGACCCGGGAACAGAGCTCATTCATAGGAAACTAAGGCGCATCGGGGATGCATTCCATGTGTGAGCCTAGCCGAGGCGAGTGCTATGAGCCGAGGGCTTGGGGACTAGCAACAGGCGTGTAGACTTCAATACCATCCCTAACCCAAGATACGAAGGGCGTAAATCTGTTCTGTGTATGGGTTCCAGATACCCATACATAATTGCTTGCTCATGTGTTTGTTCATGCATAGCATGATTGATTAATGCTTGCTTGTTCTGGTACGGAACTAAGGGAATTCTCACTAAGCTAGTGTAGCTTATACCCAATAGTTGTTTAAATGAACAGGTTATCTCAAGAATGCAAAGTAGGGACGAGATGGTTGAAGCCGAGAATGGCTTCGAGATTCCGGCAAGAAATGAAATGTTGAAGTTATCAGCTAGTTTTATGATTTGTCTTGTAATAGTTTATGTAGGGAAGCCTGTGGATGAATGTAATTGAAGTTGAATGATTTGTATTATGAAGTATAGTGATTGGTATCTGAAGTATAGTAAATTTGTATTTCCTTTACATTGTTACTCAAGCTATATCAACGTAAAATGTATTACTCCGATGAGTCTCCTCCATGTGTTAGACGCCTTGTACATAGTATGGAAGCCTCCGCGTGACTGAGGTGGGCATTCTTAGGCTTTAATATTGTGTACGGCGGACTGCCACGTTTAGGGTACCCTTCGGGGCTTGACAAAAACCCAGACCTCCCACTATGATAGATTCAAGAAATAAAAGCAACAAACTCAAATACAAACACAACCTCAATTAAAATAACCATAAGCTTGGAAAAATGAGGAACAAGGTAAGTTGATTCGTACTTAGTTAGTTTCCTGTTAAAACATTATTCTAAGCCATTTTTTTATGGTCTTAAGGTCGAAACTAGGACAAGAAGAAGCTCTAAAACATACGTATTAACTCCATCAGGTAAGTTCTTAAAAACCCGAGTTACATCATTTAAATCCGTAAAACAAGGATTATGTGCATGTTAGAGTATTATGAGATGATATATGTGTACATATAACATATATAAACACTTAGGAATACTTCAGAAACAAATTTGGATGTAGAAAAACATCAAAATCGGATCAAACGACACAAAGAAGATGATGAATAGTGTATTTTCTAGAAGAGCACGGGTAGAACACGGGCGTGGACCTCCCCTGCGTACCTCTCGGCATGGAATTCACTTTCTTTTGAATTCTAGAGAAACACGGCTAGTACACGGCCATATACCAAACCGTGTTCCTCTTAGCTCTAAATTAAAAAAAATTAAATTACAAAATCTATTAATTCGATTATTATTATTTTATTATTATTATCATCATCATCACTAATGATATTATCATCATCATCATCATCATCATCATCATCATCCTTATTATTAATGTTATTATCATTACTAATGTTAGTATTAGTAATTATAATAATAATATTAGTATTAATTTCAATTATTATTGTATATTATTATCACTAATGATTATTACTATCATTATAATCAAAATATTATTATGAGTATTACTATTAATGATATTATTAATATTATGATTATTACTAGTGTTGTTGTTGTTATTGTTGTTGTTATTATTATTATTTAAAATTACTACTATTTTAATATAGTTATTATGAAAAATAATATTAATATACTAACATATTCCTTTATAATTATCATTATTATTATAACTAATGTTATTACCATTATTATTAATATTAGTATACTTTTATAAATGAAAATAAAGTATAATGATTGTAAATACTTTTTTATACATAAGAATAGAAATTTAAATAAGCTAAATTTTTTAATAATTTGATACCTATAAATAACAAGAAAAATATATGAAGTAGATCAAAAGAAACACAACGATAATAAACAATAGTAAATAAATACGAGTTAATATAATGGGTTAGATAAGGAATGATATAAAAAGCAATAATAATAATTGTGAAAATATAAGCCTACTAGATACCAAATTTTCGAATACTCGATAGAAATGTATAAATATCTAACAAGATCAAGAAAAGCAAAATGAAAATAAATAAAACAATAATTGATTATCATAGGATCATTAAAGGACCAATATAGTAATAGAAAGAAAACTCAATACCAATATAGGACACTTACACACTCATAGGAGTTTAGTTCTATAATTTATGTTTTGTTGATGTATATTTTATGACTAGTCAATATGAGCAAGTGAGTAACTTAGTCTTATTACATTGTGTGTGCTTGTAGCTTAGTTGACCTTTAATGAAAGATAATAACCTGAATTTGCTGTATGGGTTTATGGGAATTTTAAATCCCTAATTTTTAGGGTAATTTCAAGCTTAAACCGTATGCTAGAGAGTCAATCGAAAACCCTAGGTTAACAAATCCTTAGGAAACCCTAGCAGTTTAGATCCAGCAATCCCATGTTCTTAAACTGAGAAATCGAAATATAAGTGGAGAGTGTAGATTGGTTCGTAATAATATTAGGATGCTTAAAAATATCATATTCGTAAAATTTTAGCCTATTTCGTGCTCAATCGGATACACACTTTGAAAATCGTGTTCTGGGGCTCGAGATACCAAAAATATGTTATTATTACAGTTAGATTCAAAATTTCATAAGATTTCCAAATATATTAGTTATATAATTTTTCGGTTTATAAAAGTTTCAGTTTTAGCCTTTTATCGTATTTTCATTACTATTGGTAATTTTATTGTCTAATCTACTTTTTTATTTCTAATCACACTATTCACAAGTGCAATCACCCATATCATTCTTACATCCTTACAACATATTCTTACAAATTACATCATTTTTTTACATTTCTTTTCTAATATATTTTATTATTTAAATTACTTTTAAATTTGGATTTTATTACACGAAACAAATATCAAACATCCCTCTCTCTCCTCCTTATAAAACCGGCGCCCCCCCCTTTCACTCTCTCTCTCAATTTATTTTATTTTCCTTCATTTATTCCACATAAACCAATTCATTTTTCTATAAATACCCCTTATACCTATCTCATTTCACTTTTTCTCTCTTTTCACTAAACAAACTCTTGCAAAAATATTTTCTCTCCTCTCTTCCTCTCCCTCTCTATGTCATGACCCCCTCCCTCTTTCACACACACACACACACTTTTTCCTTTAAGTTTTCTTGTTCCAAATCCTTAATAGGTAATAGATCTACATCCCACCATAATAAAACATGTAATAGCAAGATTATACATGTGTGGTTCCACTAAAATCCCCATAAGCTTTATGCTAGGGATGTAGAAACACTTAAGCATGATATTCTTACCATCACAATATTGTGGATCTTGTTATTTAAGTTGTTTTACTATTATTTTGCTATATTATTGTTTTATGTTGTTATTATTGATATTTTGTGCATGTATTCATTATTAACCACATCTACATAACGTTGATGTTGCATTTGCATTCATGACTTACATAATATAGTAAATCTAGTTGTTTTGAGTACATAAATGCCATATATATTTTTTGTCTTATGAATATAAAAGGCTTGTAGTAGCATAATAATAATGAGGATATGTTAAAAAGTTCAAGATCTATCTTTGTTTTAACAAAAATGGTTTTTGGAAATTTGGATCTAAAAAGAACTCTATTTTAAAAACCTATTTTTCAACTCCAAAATGAGTATTTTACATTAAATATAAAGAGTTTAGGGAATATGTATCATAAAGGAATGGTTTTGAGGAATAAGCTTAGATCAACTAAGAGATAGTTCCAAAATAAGAAAATTTACAAATTATGTTAGCATTACGTTTCAACCCCCAACAATTGACTTCAAATTCGTAATAAGGAAAGGTTGATATATGAACACCTATTTTTCAACCATAAAACAAGAGTTTTATTAAAAAATGGAAGCCTTAAAGAGTAGGTTTGATTAGGACTTAATTTTAGAAAGATTAAATAAGTTTTACATAAAAAAACAAGCTCAAACATAATTTTCAAAATTCGGATTTAGAAATAACCCCCACTTAAATACCTATTTCCAAATGCCAAAATGAGGAATTTAATATAAAAATAGAAGCCTTAGGGAATAAATGTAATAAAGACATAATTTTGGCAAGGATGAGTGGATTTAATCAAGGTATAATCCTAAAACAAGAAAATGTTTCAAAATATAGATCAAACAATGTTTTCATTCCTTAAAATTTTGTAAAATTCATAACTAGGTAAAACCCCTATTTAAACATCTATTTTCCAACTCCAAAATGACGAATTTTATTAAAATAATGAAGGTGTTACGCATATAGGTCATTAAGGTTATATTTTGATAAAAACAAGTGTGATTTTACAAGAAATAAAACTAGTTTTCTTAAGTCAAGTAATTTCAAAGGTTTTGCAAAGCAAAAGTTTTCTAAAAGAATTCTTGTTATCAAATATTATTAAGGATATACATATAGATAGCTCATCTCATGACATTCATGATAATAACTTGTAGATATTGCATGTATATATAATATACTTCGTAGAAACAAAGCTTAAGAAAATAGTATCTTTTAAACCTCATAAAGCATTGTCTAAGTACATAAGAAAATAGATTGATAAAAACCCATGAATCATGCATAATATTGAATTGTATATGTATATAAAAGAGTCTTTCAAGATATAATGATAGCTAAGTATCTATCAAAGCTTGCAAATGACGCTTGGATTGAAATTAGAATTTGATTTGTGGGTTGGGAATCTCGTATAGCATTCTGTACCCTACTATTCATGGGCCAAACAACCTTGTTTGATGAAAATAACTTTAGAAATAGATAGCTCTTGTCGAATAGGTAGAAATCGGTATTTCTTTTGTTAGAATTCTCTCCTAGACGAACTTTAATGAACTTGTTAGAATAGAATTTATAAGTTTCATTCAAACTTTATATAAATACTCATTAGAGGTATTTCTTTTGTTAGGAGACTTGAGAGACGGACTAGACTTTGCCGAGGACTATTACGATTAAGAGGAATTTCGTGCCATGGCAAAGTGAGTTCACTTTCTTTAAATCACATGCTTATAATTGTGCTTGTAATGATAGTGGCATTAGAATTAGGACAAGATAAAATTGGAATGTGCATGTGAATTCTGCTTGGTTGAATTGATGATAAGAATATCGAAATGGGAATTGTGATTAATATTTGTATGATTTAGTATAGAATTGAAGTGTTTGAAATATCTATGATCGCCAATAATTCACTTAAATAATATGCCGTGATCTTATGACTAAATTGTCCATGCATAACATATTTTGAGTCACATTACATTTGTTATTATACCTTTGTGGGAAAAAGGCATAATAGCTAGGCAATGGGTAGGCCTAACAACTCGAATGTTAGCGTGTGGTGGCCTAAAATAAAATGGAAGTGGAGTAGGCACTTGAATCAATTACATAATAAATGAGTGGGTGGACACTTGAATACCACTATATAAATAAGAAAAAAATTGAAATATATGGTCGTATAGGCCTGAAATACCTAATCCCAAATGGGTGGCATAAATCCATTCAACATAGGACTTCTGGAAGGCCTTATGTATTGTATGCCTACATGCTTGTGCATTTCATATGATTGTTTAATATAACTTGCCTGCCTTATTTTTTGATGAAGTTTTTTATTTGGAAGTGAAACTCACTAAGCTCATAAGCTTATACCCTCATAGTTCCCTGTTACAGTACAATTATTTATGGCTATCCCCAAGAGGCCACTTTTCTTAAGTATAGCTTTTGGACTATAAGGAGCTTTTTGAAGAAGTCAGATTTAGAAGTTACGCATGAACTTCTAGTTAAATCTCCTTAATTAAACATATATGTTGTTGTAAGAGACTTTGTGGACCTTAAAGACTCTTAATGTTTTGATAGGGGTATGCTTCTTAGATCTTTGTAATAGATTAATCTTGGTCATAATTGTTATGATTTATATTCTTATTGCTATGTATGTCTTCTTAAGCTATTTTGATTCAAAGTAAGATATCCCTACATAGTGAACGTGAGCCTTACACTCGGTGTCAAAACTCATGGAATGACTAAGGTTATCATACTTGAGTTTAAGTATCGAGTGTGGTGTACTGTCGCGTTTAGGGTACCCTTTGGGGCGTGACAGGAATTGTTTGTTGTATGAAATATTGATTGCCAAGTTACTCTAATGATAATAATAACAGAATTCTATATGATTATATTGCTTGTATAACATGTTGCTTGTCTGTGTAATGATTGATCGCCTTAAACCTCATTAAAAACTAGTGGTACCATAAATGAAATAAATATGCATTGCATGATTTACATAAGAAGCATTTGAGTAAGTGGTAGCCTACTATGTATTAATGTTTCGGATCTCTAGTAATGCTTGGTTTATCTAAGCAAGGAAGCTATTAGTTATTCGCAAGATTACCTTTGTTTTGTTTGTACCATAAGAACTAAATGGTAAAAGAAGGACACTGCTTATGGTATTGCTTGAAATGACTAACACTTAGTGGAGTTTCTAAAGAAAAAATAGGAAATGAGTGTTAAAGACATGATAAATTTAAATTAATAATTAAAGTGAGTACTGTTTTTTTCTTGTATGCTTTGTCTCTTCTGGGTAGGTAGACCATAGTATTGTGTTCCTTCAACCTCGATGAGAGGGCATAAAGCTTCACCTACTTTGGATTCCGGGTTATCCAAACCTATATTTGTGCATATGTTTGAATGATGTATTTCATATGATTGTTAATAACTTGTTTGATATGTAATAAGTTATGGTTATTGAAATAACCATGAAATTCCCAATTTATATTCTATATGTGTGTTAATAAATTTATACATACTTTTGATATGTATTGAATATGATTTTTTTTCATGATGAATTATGTTTTTATTATTATGTTAAAATATTGAAATATTCTAGAATTTATTAAATATTTAGTTCATAAAATTTTAATTGTATTCATATGTGTAATTTATGATTTGAATGTGTTGAATTAAGTGGAGGAATGCATGTAACTAAGTCCTTATGTAGCAGAATTTTTAGGCAAAAAAAAAAAAATAAATAAAAAGCTATTAAACACTCATTAAGGCCTTAAGACAATGTCATTAAGTAACAAAAGGTTAAGTCATTATTTGCCTTAATTACAAATGCCTTAAAAGTCAAACAAGTAGATAATATCTACTCTTCAAACTTAAATTTTCGGGCAAAATTTCAGACCTTAGCCAAACCATTTCTCCAAGCTTCAAAACACCTCTTAACCCTCTCAAAAGCTCCTCCAAGGTGGATAAGATTAAGCCCTTCATTTTCCATCACTTTTACCACCAAAAGATTGCTAGAGGACCATTAAACTAAAGCCTAAAGTTCTATTGGTGAGTTTGTCTTTCATGTCTTAATCTTATGCATATATGTGATTTCTTGATAATAGGGTGCTTATGCTAAATATGAGAAATGATGTGTTCTATATGTTAATGGTAGTTTAAGTAGTATATTAAGGATACAAGAACTTATAGTATATTTTTATGTGTAGCAAGAAGTATGGGTGTTGTTGAATTTGGGAAGAAGATAATTTGGGTAGTTGAAGTGTGGATTTGGAGTTTGAAGTATGATAAGTATTAGAAGTGTTGTATGAAGTTTGCATAAGGTTTAGGACATGTTAGGAGTTGAGAAAAGTTTTTTTTTTTTCAAGTTAAAAGTGTTAAAGTTTGAAAAATTTCGTATAAATATCACTACACCTGTCAAAACACCCCGTTGCCAAGGGTGTAGTGCTCTCGGATCAAAAATTTCATTTCCCCTGAGTTGAAACGGCCTCCAAAACACCCCGTTGCCAAGGGTGTAGTGCTCTCGGATCAAAAATTTCATTTCCCCTGAGTTGAAACGGCCTCCAAAACACCCCGTTGCCAAGGGTGTAGCGCTCGCGGATTTTCTTCCCCTGTTGCGATGCTGTCTTGTAAATTAGCCATAACTTTTTCACCCGACCTCCGATTGAGGTGATTCAAGTTGCGTTGGAAAGATAAAAAAGAGATCTACAACTTTTATGTTTTAAGTTTTCACAAATTTTAAACTTAACAATGCTTAAATTTTGATTCTTTCCCGATGCTACTCTTTCCAAAACAATGTTAAAAGCTTATATTGGTTTACTAAATGTGTTTCAACTTATGAAATGAATCTTTTTGAGTTAAAATGAAATAAATTAATGATATATGATATGTAATGATGATCGAGTAATATAATTAAGCATGATTTAAGGATATTTGTATGATTTAATAAATTATTGATTATCTTTACTTGTTTTAGGATCTTGTGATAACTTATTTGAATGTATTTGTATGGTTATGTATGAGATTAGTTGAAATGAGTTTAAACTAAGTGTGAATTGATAATCTTGTTGAACAGTTATTGATCCTCGCTTGGCCACCCCCATTAATTCCCAAGCTAATACAGGTACGCAGTAACTTGCTTGTATGCTTGTTAGGATAGGCATACTTAAATTTGATATAAGTTCTAAATGACTTAAGTATTGCTTGAATTGCTTGTGTTTTCACCGTTAAATCCGGTTCGAGGAGCGGTAACTTATCATGATGCAATGATAGGTTAGTGTAGACGCTTAGGCCAATAGTCATGATGCAATGACTAGGCTCGGCGGATAATCGATAGGAATGTATAACTGAGCAACATTTACTTACTCTTGAGAGGAAATAATATAATCTAATTCAATGTTTATGGGAGCATGTGAATTGCTTTATATTATGGATTGAGTTAAGTGAAGCTGAGTAACGGCTATATAACCTGGATGAGATTATTATTTGCAATGTAACGTTATCTAGGAGATATAGGTATTCGGGCTACCTATACCAACCCCCTGAGCGTTGTGAGCATTACTCAGGACCCCCAGATATCCTCAGCTTGTCCCGGAGTTTGAATACTCCAGTGTTGATTTGTTTAAGAAATATTAAAGAAAGATAAATGAAGCAATTGTTTTTGCATTGCATTAGTATAGGTGTGTATGGCTTCGCTTTTGTTTGTGTTGCTGTGTACTGGGCCTCTGGCTCACTTTTGCTATTTTCAGGTGTTGATGATGATTGTTATGATGATATGGGATTCGGGTCAGATTGGGAGAAGTTTATGGACGAGTGGGATGAGTAGGACCCTGTGGCGAGAAGTTTTTGAAGAAAGTTTTATTTCATGTGTTCGTTTAACAAATGTATTTTGTATTTTGGAATAGAGGCTTGTTAGTTAAGCCTGGGTTGTATTAAAAGACTTAAAGTCTATTTTCTTCATTTTGTAAGACTTATGTATATTTTTTGTGTCCTATGCTGGACACAAGGATGTAAATATTTCCTTAAACTATTTTATGTAAATAGATTACTCAAGTGAGTAATCCTTTTGTAAAAGCTTTTATAACAAGTTTTAGTAGTTTTAAACAAACAATTCACATAACTGTAGATTAGGACAACCTTCCATATAATACGAAAGTATTATATGTGGTTGGGGACTTAACTTGCTAAGTCTTAAGGATTAGCAGGTCGGGTCTTTACAGTTGGTATCAGAGCCTGTTTATGTAAAATTGTTTTTTAAAAATAGGAGACTTGACCTTAGATACGGTGAGATTAGCATGGCTTGAGTCTAGGATTTGCTTGAATGGTGGTTATGCTTGAATGTTGTTTTATTTTTAATATTAACTAAATTCAAGATTAATCTGACATTGCATTAATTATCATATGTCATTGTATGTCATTTAAAGATGGATAGGTCAAGGAGAATCACTAGACAGACTTCAGATCGGGAGAATATGCCTCCTCCTCAGTATACTGCTTCAGCATCTACAGCTTCTACTATCCCAGCTTCGACTTCGACTCCATCACCAGCTTCAGCCTCTACTACCCAGGATCCTCCACAACCACAAGTGCCACCTCAAATGCCTCCTCCGATGCCTCCATATCCTCCTATGCCTCAGATGCCAGTAGGAGATACAAGTACTATGTTCAATTTGTTCCGGGATATGTTTGCAATGGTTCAACAGTATCAACAAATGATGTATCAACAACAACAACAATTCATGCAACAATATAATCCATCAAATGTGAGGCAAGAACCTAATGTACAAGTAGGAGACCGATATGATCAAGTGAAGCTGCATGACTTTGTCAAGCTAGTACCTGAGTTTGATGGTATTACCATGGATCCAATTAAAGCTGAAGGATGGATAATAGAACTTGAGAAAGCTTTTGCTGCTTGCCAAGTACCCGATGATAGAAAAGTTGATTTGGCGATTTATATGATGAAGCAAGATGCATATAATTGGTGGATGCTGAATAGTGAAGGATTTGCAAGACCAATTCTCTGGAATACATTCAAAGATGCTTTCTTCTTGAAATATATTCCATCGACTGTGAGGGAACAATGATTTCTAAATGGTTAAGTTTGAGACAAGGAAGTAAAACTGTAGATGAGTATTATGCGGAGTTTTGCAGGTTGCTAAGGTTTGCAGGAGCAAACTACAATGATGAAAGAATGAAAGTCCAAAAGTTTCAAGATGGACTAAATATGGAATTAAAGAGTGAAGTCAAGAAATTTCAACTGATGACATTATCAGAATCTGTGGTTAAGGCAAGACTGTTAGAGCAAATATCGGATGATAATAAGGTTCAAAGGGACAGAAGAGCTACTTTTCTGGGCAAGAGATCAACCACAGCATATGCTCCTTACCCGAGGTATGATAATGTTGATAAGGGTAAAAGACCATATATGGGAAAGAAGCCTAGTTCGGGACAATTTGTGAAGACTTCTATGTCTTCTACTCCTTTTGATAAGAGGTGTACTAGATGTTTTGGACCTCATGATGTAGCTCAGTGTAAATGGGTTCCTGGAGCATGTTTTGCGTGTGGGATGTAGGTCATCGAGCTTCTGATTGTAAAGATCCAAAGTTGAAGCCTATATTCTGTGCATATTGTAAACAGAGAGGACATCATGTGATGAATTGTAAGGAGAAGCCTAGAACCGATGGTCCTAATGTAGGAAAAGGAACAACTGCTGCTAGAGTGTTTGCCCTACAACAGTATGAGAAAGCTCCTTCAGTGGATACATTAGCAGGTACCATAAAGATTGCAAATCATACTGCATATGCATTGATAGATACGGGTGCTACTCATGCGTGTTTAGCTGAAAGCTTTGTGAATGAGTGTGGTTTGTATTCTGAAGTGTTGCTTGATAGAATGATGAGTGTTAATACTACTCTTGGGGTGCAAACTAAGAAACCATGTGTTTGTAGAAATGTTGATGTTGTGATTTCTAATATAAACATGCCCATTGATATGCTGGTTTTGCCTTTAACTGATTTTGATGCTATTTTGGGAATGAATTGGTTAAATCTGTATAAGGCTACCATAGATTGTAAGAGGGCGGAAGTGAGTTTTGAGTTGAAGAGTGGAAGAGTAACACATGTCTTGGAGAGAAAAAGACCGACTTGTATGTATACTATGGAGTTATGGGAGAAGAGTAGTGAAGAGATTGGAGTGGATATGGTGTCAGTGGTGAAAGAGTTTGTTGATGTTTTTCCTGAAGAATTACCGGGGTTGCCGCCTGATAGGGAAATTGAGTTTGGAATTGATTTGATACCAGGAACAACACCAATATCTAAAGCTCCATACCGAATGGCTCCTGCAGAATTGAGAGAATTGAAAAGCCAGTTAGAAGAGTTGCAGACATTAGGATTTATTCGCCCGAGTATTTCTCCTTGGGGTGCTCCAGTATTATTTGTGAAGAAGAAAGATGGAAGCTTAAGAATGTGTATAGATTATAGAGAGCTAAATCAGGTGACAATTAAGAACAAGTATCCACTTCCCCGAATTGATGATTTATTTGACCAGTTGAGAGATGCTGCAGTGTTCTCCAAGATAGATTTAAGATCTGGATACCATCAACTCAAGATTAAACAACAAGATATCCCAAGACGGCTTTCAGAACGCGATATGGACATTTTGAGTTCTTGGTTATGTCTTTTGGTTTGACAAATGCCCCTGCTGCATTTATGGATTTAATGAACAGAGTATTTAAAGATTATCTGGATTGGTTTGTCATTGTTTTTATTGATGACATACTGGTATATTCAAGAAGTGTAGAGGAGCATGAACAACACTTGAAGCTAGTTCTTCAAAGGCTAAGGGAAAGGAAGCTTTATGCCAAATTTAGTAAATGCAAGTTTTGGTTGAAAGAAGTGGCATTCCTTGGTCATATTATTACAAAGGAAGGAATATCTGTGGATTCGGAAAAGATTGGAGCTATTTTGGATTGGCCACAACCTACAAATGTTACTGAGGTACGTAGTTTTCTGGGTTTAGCAGGCTACTATCGAAGATTTGTACAAGGATTATCAAAGATTGCTTCTTCATGACAAAGTTGACTAGAAAGCATGTGAAGTTTACTTGGAATGAAGATTGTGAGAAGAGTTTTCAAGAGTTGAAACAGAGGTTAGTATCTGCACCTGTTTTAGCACTTCCAGTTAGCGGGAAGGAGTTCGTTGTGTATAGTGATGCATCTATACAAGGATTAGGATGTGTTTTGATGCAAGATAACCGAGTAATAGCTTATGCTTCAAGACAATTGAAACTCCATGAAAGGAATTATGCAGTTCATGATTTGGAGCTTGCTGCAGTGATACTAGCATTGAAGTTTGGAGACATCACTTATTTGGTGAGAAGTGCAAAATCTTTACCGATCACAAAAGCTTGAAATATATCTTCACTCAAAGAGAATTGAATATGCGCCAAAGAAGATGGCTTGAGCTAATAAAGGATTATGATCTTGAAATTCTTTATCATCCGGGAAAGGCAAATAGTGTGGCAGATGCATTGAGTAGGAAAAAGCAAATGAATATGGTTACCATGGTTACAAATCAAAGAGAGTTGCAAGATGATCTCCGAAAATTGACTGTTGAAGTTACTATGGAAAAAGTTGAGATTATGTTGGCAAGTTTAACTCTACAACCTACCATATTGGAACAAATTAAACAAGGACAACAAGAAGAACCAGAAAGCCAAAGTTTAAGAAGCGACATAAAAGAAGGAAAGAAGAAGGACATGAGAATTGATGATGAAGGTGTGATCAGATTCAGAGACAGAATTTATGTGCCAGTAATTTATGAATTGAGAAAACAAATTTTGAAGGAAGCTCATTCTTCTACTTATTCGATTCATCCAGGAAATACCAAGATGTACCGTGATTTGAAGCAACATTTCTGGTGGGAAGGTATGAAAAAGGATATTGCAGAGTATGTATCTAAGTGTCTGACATGTCAACAAGTGAAGATTGAACATCAGAGGCCTGGTGGAGAGTTACAACCTTTGAGAATTCCAGAGTGGAAATGGGATGAAATCACTATGGATTTTGTTACAGCTTTGCCCAGGACGATGGCTAGAAATGAGATGGTTTGGGTTATTATTGATAGGCTAACTAAATCAGCACATTTTATTCCTTTGAGAATCGGATATTCGCTTGAAAAGTTAGCACAAATTTACATTAGAGAGGTAGTAAAACTCCATGGAGTGCCGGTGACTATTACTTCAGATAGAGATACTAGATTTGTGAGTAGATTCTGGACAAGTTTACATGAAGCACTTGGGACTAAATTGCAATTCAGTACAGCATTTCATCCTCAAACAGACGGGCAATCAGAACGAACAATTCAATTTCTAGAGGATATGCTTAGATCTTGTGCTTTAGATTTTGGAAGGAATTGGGATGAACACTTGTCACTAGTTGAATTTGCATATAATAACAGTTACCAATCGGCGATACAGATGGCTCCATATGAAGCGTTATATGGAAGAAAGTGTAGGTCTCCCTTACATTGGATGAAGTGGGAGAACGGGCTCTAATTGGTCCTGATTTGGTACAGCAGGCGATTGATAAAGTTCAATTAATTAGGCAAAGATTGAAGGTAGCTCAAGATAGATACAAAAGTTATGCCGACTTAAGAAGAAGACCTCTTGAGTTTGAGATTGGCGATCGTGTATTTCTTAAAGTGTCACCAACTAAAGGTGTATTCAGATTTGGAGTGAGAAGTAAATTGAATCCAAGATATATTGGACCCTATGAGATTTTGGAACAGATTGGATCTTCGGCTTACAATTGGCACTACCACCGAGTTTGTCAGGCGTTCACAATGTTTTTCATGTATCTCAATTAAGAAAATGTGTCTCGGATCAAGATGCAATATTAGATACAAATCAACCCGAGATATTGCCTGACCTTACTACAGAAGAGAAACCTGTTAAAATCATAGGCAAGATAGATAAAACATTGAGAAACAAGACGATTCCCATGGTCAAGGTTCAATGGAGCAACCAATCAGAAAGAGAAGCAGTGTGGGAAGTTGAAAGTTTGATGAAGCAAAAGTACCCCGAGTTTTCATTGATTTTTTTCATACTTGAAATTTAATTTTGACAATTTTAGTATTTAAACAAAGTTTTTGTTAACTCTTTTTTTCATATCTGAAGTAAGGGAAATGAGGTATAAAAAAAATCCATAAAAAGTTTATTCATAAACCAAAATCATTAAAACCAAAGTTTTAGGTATAAAAAAAGTCAATAAAACTTTATTCATGTAGCAACTTGTTTAAAATCAAATTTCAAATATCTAATTGTTCTTTTTGCGAAAGTTTCGAATATTATTTTTGTCATTATCCTTTTTTATTTTTTCCTTTTTGCACTTTTTTTCTAAGCAGATTAGGACAATGCTTTTGGCACATCTTTACATAGCGTCTGCCAATTTATCGAGTCACACTGATTTTGATATTATATTTTTATTATTTTTAAATAAATATTTATTATAAAAAATAAATATTAATAAAAACTAACAATTTTATTTTTAGACAAACTAAACAAATATGATACAAATATAATATATAAATAATACAAATAATTTATAAATACATATCAAATACAAATATAATACAAATAAAAATTCACACCCATAAACTCATCAAATTTCAAAACAGGAACGCAATCCCTAGGTTTCTGCACCAAATTATAAGAGTTTTTAAGTAATTATTTACTTGTATAGCAATAAAGATTCAAAAATGTTATATTGACATTCGATATTATTGATATCCATAAATCTAAAGGCAAAAAAAATAATAAAAACTTATATCGCGAATTAAGTGTCATGACGGGCAAACCCGAAAAAAGCTTTAATATATCTACTGACCATATTTTAATACGCAATAGTATCCATATAGCCGAAGGTGAAAAAAAAAAAATTATCCATATGTCCTGTATCAAAATATAATTAAAAGTATATCAATTATGAAATATTTTTCTGGCAAACCGACTTGGCCATGGCCAGTTTCTGGATTCTTTCCAATACTTCAGATGGTAGTGTCTTAACCGGTCTCTTTTCCTTCTCCCGTGGAAAACCGAACCCAAAGACATCCGATATCTCATCGGAGCTCCACCCAGCATTTTGAAGCGACTCTGAAAAGCGATCCTCTTTCAACAGCAACGCATCGAGAACCGCTTGATTGTCGATCAAAACCATATCACCACCCTCAAAAAACCCGAAGCCGAAACCGTTATTATCTCAGACACATCCATTCGCTCCACCCGCTTCTCTCAAAACCGACCGATTCCCTCATATAATCCACCACCCATTTTGGCATCTCGGATCTAGGCAACTCAGAACGAATTCTTTCTGAGGCTGAAAGCCTCTGGCGACGGTCCATCGCGGCTTCGGACCAGAATGAAACCCATCTCGGGGCCTTTCCACCTATGTTGATACTTCTGCGGAAAATATCTGAACCAGTAACCGACCGGAGCTTCCCGATTTCCTATCTCTACTAGAGACCTGCTTATTAAGCATATCTGGGTCGGATTTCCACTCCAAACAGAGATGATTCCCGCTCAAAGAAATCAGATAGGTCGGACCCGCAACAGAAGACCTGGTACTCGTCCACGTAGAAAACCGGGTTACCCGCCAAATTCGGGTTAGACGGGATATAACAGTGGTTGAATATGGGATCAATAAGGGTACTTTCTTTATACATCTCCGTCCTACCTTTATAGCCTTTTCAGGTTCCGCTGGTCTCGGGCCCCACGACTTCGCCCATAGGGCATTGCGTGCGATTTGGGACATCACGGCTGCAATTGGGATATCGATGGAAGCGCGCGTGTGAAGACGAGCGGGCCCACCAGCGGCCGCGCCCCGCCAGTCCGGGAAACCGGGACCCACCGGGAGACCCGCGGATAGAACGGCACGGAGGTCCGGAGGGAATGTGAAGCCGAACACCGCTTCGGTTCGTGCAATTCGGAATCGGTAAGACCTGGTTGAACCCGGACGCCCGAACTGATCAGGTGGGTGATGAGGCTTTTCTGCGATGTGAGAGAAGGAGAAGAGGCCGTTGCAGGTCGGGGTTGGGGTAGAGAGGTGGCTGCACCTGCTCGAGCGGATAGGCGCGGAGGCCTGCTACGTGGGCAGGATTTGGGCCGGTCATGCGTCGGTCCACGTCGACCATTCTCCAAGATTGTTTTTTCTGCGTTCAGAGAAAGAGGGAGAAGTAGAAGGCGTGTTAATGATCGCTGATCAGTGGAGAAGGTTACTTACTTATTAAAAGTAGGTGTGGAGCGAGTGGGGCCCATTTTAAGATTTGGAAGAATAAAAAAAGGAAAATCAATTTTGTTTATTAAGTTTGGTGAAAATGACAGTTGTTGTGTAAAAGAAATAAATAAAAACCAGAGAAATCATTAAAAGGATGGTTGAGTCTGAGCGTGAAGCAACGGCTCTTTCTAATTTTAATGGTTTATTTATTTATTTACATGCGAATCCGATGGAAGATGACGAAGATTTATTCCTGCTTTTCGTTTATTTTTTATTTATTTTATTAAATTATTGATATTGATGTTCCGATCAAGTAATAGAATAAAGTGGAGGATATCTGCGGATGAAGGAATGGCATGAGGTACCATACCATATATCGCTTTGCTATAATGGAAAACATCTATATAATGGCACAGATGAACCACCTCAATAATTTCTGAATATTTTTGGATTCCCTTCATCCAACACAACAGTCCACCACCGCACCTCCACTGTGTTTTGCTCGATGAAAATGGAATTGGTATTTTATTTTATTTATAGATCAACTTTTTTTATTGTTTTATGAAAAATTTATATAAATAATATTTATTCCATTATAATAATGTAATAGATAAGAAGTACAAATTTCTTATCAAAGAAATTATCATCATTTATGATTGTTATTTTCAAAAATATCTTAATCATAAATTAAAAGAATTTTTATTCCTTTTTGACTTTATCTAATTACAGTGTACCAATAAGACGTTGTTTACGTTTTGATAAGTGGAATTGGGATATTATTATATTACTATCTATTTTTTCTCCTCCGATTCCTCGCATATTTGACTATCCTTGATCCTGATCCTTTGCTATTTAACCTGAACTCATTAAGGGTCTGTTTGGATTGTCTGTTTTTCATCTGTATTTGTATCTTTTTTAAAATGATATGTGTAAATATATTCGATTTGCATCTAAATTTTATCTATATTTGTTCTATTTGATCTTTTGATGAGAACTGTCAACTTTTTTATATATATCTATTTCTTAATAAATAATTTGTTAGCAAAAAGTTTGAAAAAGTGTCTATATCTACCGGAAAAAAGCCAAAACAAACAGACCCTAAAAAGGCATAAATATATTAAAAATAATTTAAATATGTTTTCGAAGTAATTGCACTCTTATGAAAAGACTTTTAGTACTTATAGGGAAGTTAAAAGAGTTAAATTCTTGACAAATGAGACTTGATAAATTCTACCGTAATAATAACTTTACGACCAGTTGATGAACCTGACTCATTTCATCTAAATTGGTTTGTTGTCATGGTTGCTGCGCTGGTGGGTTATAAATTAGGTGTATGGGACCAATTATGGGTTGAATAATTCTTTGTAGTTAGGTCTCAATACTACCGGCATATGATTATGAATAGATTAGGTTAAAAACAGTTAATAGCTAAAGTAACAAAATTAATATGCCTTTTTCAACCAATTGACCAAAAGTTAGATAGTGTTGACACAATATTCACTACCTTTCTTCCCACAATCCATTTAGGGACTACTACATAGGTGTCATCCATATATATGAGTATCATCCACCACGGTTTACATACCATTGATAATGCTCTATGCTAGAGTAGTTAATAGTCAAATAAATAAATACTAATGACTTAACCAAAAAGTTTTTGACTTGTGTCAACAATGACATTGCTTCCCAACCTATATAAACCAATACAAGTTTCCTCCCATAATCACCATGGACCACACACATGGGATATCATGTAAAGGATAACAGTATGTGGCAAACTTAGTTAAAGAAACACTAGAGCATAATTTTATTTTTTCATATCTTATCTTGCGAAACATATTGTTTGAAAGAACCAAAACTTGTTATGCCCTAAAAGAAGAGCATCATGAGCTTCGCTATAAATACGTGAAGCATGTACATACAATCATCTTAAAATGTGTAGATGATTGGAATCACAAAATATACTTAAAAACACTAAAACGTAATCTCAATCCATAAATGGCAATCGCATTATACTTCAAAAGTAAAATAATAAAAACCAATCATGCTCTTAAATCTAGCAACCTCCAAATATATAACTGAATATGAAACAAGCTTTACCTAGATGATCAACTTGGTTAGTAAAACTGTTAGAGTGCCCACCATCAACATAGAGATCATAGATCATGGAATCGAATTGATCCTCCTTATCATCAACACAACATGAAAAATAAATAATATGCAAAAACACCCGATATAAATTACTACATATACACATACATATCAAACTACATGTGATTTATGAACTAATGCAATATCCAATCAATCAACAAAAATAAGATTTAAAATTAGAAAGTCTTTTATTGAGTCCCATAACAATAAGAAATCTTTAGAATAGACCTTAAATTTTAACTAAAAATAAATACAAACAAATATATTTACTAATGCACCTTAGCACATTTACCAAAAATGATCTCCATAATCAAAATGGGTCAAAGTATCCTAAAAACAAAAACACAAGTAAGCTTTACAGTAATTAACATGGGCAATAACAAGTAAAATTATGAGTTTTTAGCTTAAAAGTGTCATTCACATGCAATTATTATTTTAAAAATGATTTAAAACATCTAAATATTGTAAATTGCATATAAAGTTGAATCAATAGTGTATAAATTGAAAATAATAAAAAAGAGTTAATTTTTCACCTTAAATGTATTAACTTTGTAAAGTGTTGTGTGCTAAAGCCTAGTATTTCGATGCTAGGCTTGCTAGCATTTTGGATGCTTGTTATGGTTCTAAGGAATGTATGGATACTAACATAAAGACAATTAGGTGCTCGATTTGAAATTTTATGCCAAGATGAGTGTCTTTCTTTTTTACTGTACACTAGTCCATATGTGTCTAGATACCTCACCTCATGCACATACAAAAGAACCCTGAATAATTAGAACATGATATGTCTCTACTATCTAGTATCCGAATGATAGCATGAAGGAGTCAAAACACCATTTATATTTTATAAATACACTGTTTTTCTCTCCCATCTTGAGGCGTCGACCATTTCTTACACTTTTACTCATTTCTCTTAACAATAGAGTAAATGTAGGTTATATTTAGGTGCTTGTGTAGTTTTTAGTAGATTTAAGCCATTTAAGAGCTTGAAAACGCTCTAGAGTACGAATTCTCTAGCTTTTGTATTTAAGTTTTGTGAAGCGACATCTAGTTTCCTTTAAGCCCTTATTTATGAGTTTTATTGAGTCTAATCTCTTCTTTCGATTTTATTTTTCTTTCATATTCATGCTAAATTATTCTTAGTAGGTTTATGATTGTTTGATGGAGTTTTTAAATATTGGGCTTTTATAGTTTACATTTTTTTGTGATTAAATGTGTGGATTTTGGTTTTGGTGTGTTTATGAATTTGATAAATCACAACTAACCATTGATTTTAGTAGATAAGTTGTTTGAATGTCTTAACAAGATTTAACTATTGGTTGAACTCACTTTATTAGTTTTTTAAAACTAGCATGTATTGATGTAGTTTGAGGCAAAATACTATAAATTACTTGCATAATTGTTGTTGAATTGTGGTTCATTGAATGTTACAATGGGTGAATCCATAATTTCAATCTTGATATGTGCAATTTGGTCATAGAGGCTAAACATTAGGTAAATATAGGGTAACTACCTTAATATGATGTTTTTACTGTAAAGAGAACTTCACCGCTTTTAATTGGGGTTAGGTTTTTGTGAATTTGGCTAAAACCAAATCATTTATTTGCAGATATACACATAACATATACAATACTTAGGTCTGTTTGGATGGTTTGTTTTCTATTTTATCTATATCTATATCAAAAAGATATGTATAAATATATCCGGTTTGTATTTATATTTGATCTATTTGATTTTTATTTGGACTGCCAACTTTTTTTTTTATCTATATATATATATATATTTCTCAATAAACAATTTGTTAGAAAAAAGATTGAAAAAAGTGTTTATTATGCCTAAAAAAGCTAAACAAAAGACCCTTAAACCCAAAGATAACGATCACAACTCCACACCTCTATGCATAGAGTTCTTTTTTATAGTCTCTTAAGTGTAGTAGTTTTGATTTGCAAATGGCACTCTTCATTCAGATAACTTAGATTAGAGTAGCAGGCTATAGTTTAGCATTTAGCTTAATCTTCCTTGTGAACACAACTAAGTTACTCACTAAGCTTTTTATTACAACATTCAATTTGACAAAATTGTCAATTAAATATGCATTACATGTTATTCTCTTTTCTTTTCTTTTTTTTTTCCTTGCAAAATCTGTTTTCTAATTTTTGTGTGAACTCATTGTATGTCAACAGACAAAATTCTTAAATAACTAATACCATACAAAGCTTTTCAACCAATACAAATCTTTGGTTCACAACCAATATGGAACTTGATATTGCATATCGTATGGTTCTTGAACGTTATTATAAAAATTCACTTTTATGTTCCAATGTCTTTGAAAAATAATATTTGTACATAATTAATAACAATAAAATATATTTTTTATATAAAAAATTAATTTATTTAGTTTGAATTAAACCTAATGCACACACCATCAAACAACAATAAACGTGTACTCAATGTCTCCAAAAGCTTAAGATTTCCAAATCCTAACATAAACTATATAAATCACACATCAAGACATATCTTTAGATACATCACCCAAATTCCAATTTTCTTGTAAAATTATGATTTCTAATTTTGTTTTAAAATTCAAATTAACTAACATAGGAATACTTATAGCTTATTCTTGAGGTGGTTGACTACAGGTAGTCGATTGATTAGTTGGTTGGCATGCTTCGACTACCTTCTCTGGTTGCACACAACATTTACGTTGGTTTAAAGTCTTTTTGATATCGATCATCTTACTTTATAGTTGTTTTTCTCCAACTTTTGCCCATAATTTATATCTTAAATATCTGTATCATCTTATTTATCCATTAATCTAATTTTCGTTAATTTTATAAATAACCATCAATTGTCATCTCAAAGTTGTGAACAATTTTCAATATTTGGATCAACTTCCTATTTGAGTTCTAGATTCTCCTTTGATTCCGTTGAAGCTTTTATGAATCTCTAAATTCCATGTTATGATTTCATTATAATTTTTTATTCCTAAACAATAATCTACAAACTATAATAACAAGATTATAACAAGATTGGTTAAGGTTTCCTTCCTTAACGTGTAGATTGAAGTCGTGTTGAAATTTTTAGTCACCGATCAATCTTATCATTCACTATCGCCAACGCTTCGATGATCATAAATAAGTTTTATGAGTGATATGTTTGTTGCATGATAAATCCGTTTTGACAATTCTTACCTGTGATGATTTTGCAAACTTCCTCTTCAATCTTCTTGGTTTCCTTCCAAAAGACATGTTTTTTATCATAAATATGTTTTACGAGGAAGGGTTTCCTTCAATTTTTACCTTTTTTTTTATTAGTTCTAGTTCTTCTTGGATTTTAGAAGAATGTCCTTATGCTTCTAAGATTCCTGTAAGGAGGAGAAAATTTATACAAGGGTTATATAGTAGGTAGATTGGATAGTTGACAAATAGGTGAGTAGAATTTAAAGACAAATTACTTAGTTGATCTCACTTATTGAAAAAATTCAAGGATGTCGTGTGGGAAAAAAATAAAGTAAATTTTATAAAAAAAAAAATTAAAAAAGAACGACACTGGTGAGGGCAACAATTTTTTTTTTTTTTTGGGCTAGTGGATTATGGGTGATATGGAGTTGGACATTGGGTTAAGTTAGTTATAAGGAAAATGTAAAATCCATCATTAGATCTTGCATAAAGTTGTAGGCCTATTTAAAATGTTGTAGATGTGGAGGTTATAGATAAAAGTTATAGATTATAGGTTGAAAATGTGGTAGATATGATAAGTAAGTGACTTGATCCAAATAGGTCCCGGGCAATATGCTTTGTGCATTTTTCATGCCTCGTAGAACATTAAAATCATACAATGATACTATAATTGAGGAGCCGCATGCTCAGTGTTGTTATTCTACCCACATCCATTCTTTGTAGGAGAATGTTTGGTCTACAACCAAATTGATGCCGAAAGGAATCCAGAATCACCAGTCATGCACATCCAATGAAAATATAACAAATTAGTAAAGTTACGTTGTGATGTTTATCAAGATTTGCTTTCATGATAATATAGCCGGAACATAGAATACTCCTTTTTGAGTAATATCGTTTTCATTATCTTAATATACACGGAGGAATATGATTAAGGTTTACTTGCTAGTTGCAATCATTGTTTGCTGAGTGGGAGTGATAAAGTTGAGAAAGCAATAATAATCATGACAAATTGATGGTTAGAACGCTCTGCATTACTAACTTTTTTTAATTTGAGATTGCTTTTGTTATATATTGATGATCAAGAGGCAAAGCAAGGGTGGCGCGCCATCTCTTTTCTGTGTGATTGAAGTTGTAGACTAATTATTGAACTTCAGTCTTCAGGTGTAATCATTAACAACACAACAAAGGTATGTTCCTTTGAGTGCTAGGGCATGGTGTTTTATTTATCGAGCTCTATCTTCAGCATGCTCGACAAAAACGTGATGTACTTCCCTTAAATTTGAGGTTTATACACTTAACTAACTTTTTATTCCCTGTGTGATATAGGAAAAAATATTATATAATGGGTAAGTATCATTCATATTTTAACAAGTAGGAGAAAAAGTGGGTAGTTTTTGAAAAATCTGCTCTTCATGATTTAGAATAAGGTTACATGTCAAATAATAGTTGATATTTATCTACCATATATATATATATATATATATTATACGTGATGTGATGAGTACTATATATTTTTTACCTACTTAAGGGTTTTTGTTTAAATGGTCTGTTTTTTATCTGTATCTGTATCTATATCAAATGATATATATATAAATCTATGTGATTTAAATTTAAATTTTATCTATATTTGATATATATTTGATCTTTTCACTAGAGTTATTAATTTTTTTTATCTGTATCTATTTTTTGATAAATAATTTGTTAAAAAAATATTAAAAGTCTGCTTATCTCTGTCTTCCAATATATTATTATACCGTCAATACCTAGCTTGATTGATGTTTTCCATAAAGTTATATTCGGGTTCATTGCCCAAAGCATGGGTATTAGAACATGCTGCCGTTCATCATGAGATGTTATCGTGTTAATTTGTAGTGTATACTTAAGCCAAAATGTCGGAGTACGTGGCTTTAGCGTCACGGCCTGCTGAATCATTAGGTGGCCTTTCTTTTTATTCATTCTCTATGTTCAATTAATATAGCAAAAGAAAAGAAAAAAAATAAGTGAAAGTATAATAATAAAAAAAAAAACATATAATATCCGATAATAACTTCAATTAATGAATAATTGATCTAGATTCTAAAATTAATAACTCTTTCGGATAAGTATGAGTAATCAAATGAATGAAATAAGGCAGCTCAATCATTGTCTATAATTAACATCATATAATCCGGTTGTGACATTGTAGAATAAGCTAAACTTTTTCTAATATCATTTTAGTAATTTTCACTTCAAAGGAAAAAAAAAAATAAAAGAATCCGTCGACTGTTTGTCTTGCTTTTTACATTCAAACCAAATGAAGAGATGAATTAATATATTTTTTGTTGGATTTGAATCCGTCGGGATGGACGGATTCGAACTTGCAGCTTCCACCTTTGTGTGGCGCTCATTTCATTTCCAGATAAATTAAAAATTTTGAAAATGAAAAAAAAAAAAGGTTAAAAAGTTCATGGCTTTACTTTTACAGTTGCAAATCTGACAAAATATTCATAAGGATTAATACTTAATATATAACTAAACATTGATAAAATATACAATTATACGTCAATAATATTTCATCGAATTGACTAGCACCATTATCTTTTGTGACTTTTTGAATTAATAATGAAATTATTGTTGGCATACATAAAAAAAAAATTAAGGTATTAAATTGATTAATTTTTTTAAGTACTAAATTGATTAATTTCAAAATTCAAATATCTAATTACATATTTTGCTAAACTTCTAGCACCATCGCACATTGATCTTATTTGTAATTAGTTGATTGTATAGACGTGGCTAAAAGTGCATATGTCAATATAATGATGTTTGTCATTTTTGATTCAAAGTTCATAAAATTAAGGGTTAATTTGAAAAACTTTGAAATTGACAAATTTATTCCTCAATTAACGTTTTATGCATGCTAACAGTACTTCCATCAAGTTCTTTCAAGTACTAAATTGTCAATTTAAAGTTTTCAGACGCCAAATTGATCAATTTCAAAGTTTATATACTAAATTGGTCATTTTAATATTTAGGTATAATTGCATATTTTACCAAAGTTCAAATACCATTTATGATATTACACCTAAAATTAATAAAGTTTATAATTAATTCTGTTCATAAAAGAAACCTCTATTTTTGTAGAAATTATTCTAAATTGTGAATTTGCATATCTTTGTAAATACATTTTGATATTGGTAATCTCCCTCTAACAATTGTGAAAGCAATCAAAGTTCGAAGCTTCTTAATAGTTTGTATGTATAAAAATAACTTATATTAAATCTTAACAAAATATTAAATTTGGTATTTAATATTTAAAATAGTCAATTTAATACCTAATTAAACTTGCCATGGCTATTTATACTACTACACTAAAATCATCTACCCTATATCTTGACATGGAAGAAGCGGTATATCAATATTATGGTTTTGGGAAAATTAGTAAGAATTCAATGTTATACTTTGTGATTTAAATATACAAACAAAGTAAACCACTTTTTTTTTAATGCTATTAGAGTAAACAGTGTTAAAGAGGTAGCAAAAATCACAACAAAAAAAAAATTGATTGATATTAAATCAACCACTTCAAAATTTAGATTCCAAAAAATATAGGTACCAAATTTAACATTTACCCTTAAATATCTATATGTTTGACAAACATGTTAATAAATTTATTTTATAACATCACTTGAAATTTACAAATACTCAAATGATAAATGTTACATTTGATACTTGAATACAATTAACTACTTGAAGTTAAAATGTGTTAATTTATTATCTAAGAACTTTTCAAATTTATCCATATTATTTAGATAACGTAATTAATTGTAAAAATAAGTAAAGTTTAAGTAGTTAATTATAAAATTTGGTAAAGTATAGGGAGTTAATTATAAATATACCAAAATTTAAGGAGTAATTTAAAAATTTTAAATCCCAATTAATTACTTACACAAAATTGTATAGTTCAGTTATTTGCCCATACTTAGATCACTACACTCATTTGAAGCAAAGCACACAAATTTTCATCAAAGTTGTCAGAATATCTTTAGCTTATAAATTCGTTCATTGTTCGTGAAATGACAGAAACTCGTTCTAAATCCCCTCCCCATTCGTAAGTCAACGGCTAAAACTTCTAGTTAAATTCACGATTTTTACTATCCACGAAAAGAGAATGTATACAATATGAGAATAATATACCCTTTGAATAAATTGACACAAGGGGATTTCTAAATAAAGGATTGGAGATATAAAAGCCCAACCGAATATACTTGCTCAATCCTTTGAAAAACAAAGATGTCCTATGTGGGAGATAACGTATGCCTCATATATGAACTAAACTTATCCAATTGGCAAGTAAAGAAAATCTCATAAAATGAATGACAAAATCACACTGTAAGGGAATGGCAATAAAAAGAAAGAAAGAATAAGAGGCACATGTGATAAAAAACTTATTGACAAATCAATACCTTAAATGTCATGGGTTCTTCAAATTTGCTAAATCTATAAAAGTAAACTTATGGTGGTGGATTGCGATAAATTTATAATGGTGGAAACAATAAAAAGCAATACTACCAATTTTTATTGAAAGAAAAAATGGGTACGTAGAGATATCGAAATCAATAGTGATTGACCATAATTTCAAAGTATAAAAGGAGATGTAGCTACAGGCAGTCATATGACTACTCTAATGGTTATGGTTTTCCAAAGAGTTTGTGTGTGTTTGTCTTTGGTGAAGTAAACATATTATTTGGATAATTGTTCAGCAAATTCTAAATAACACCAACTCAAGCAATGTCTAGCTGAGTTTCAACAAAAAGGTTCATTTATAACATGACAAATATCTTTAAAAATAGAAATGAAAGCGTTAAGAGAATCCATATCGAGTCTTATACACAAAATTTTTCCTAACCATTTCCTCACTAGTAGGTTCGCCACAAAAATTGCTTCCTTAAGTGCAAAAAGGATATTCACTTCTCTAAGCTTTGCAACTCTATTCCTAAATAGAGAAACCAACATAGAAAGAGGAAAATTATCAGCATTTTGATCAGCTATCACCTGCATTGCCACAACAGAGTTAGTTTCAATGATTAATCTTCTAAAACCATTTGTATGTTCACATATAGGCTTACATGATGCTGTTTAGTTCAACCTTTATAGGGGAAGCTCGTACTACCAGTTTCGAAAAACCGCATAAGACTCTAGCACTATGATCTCGAAAAACTCCACTAATGGCAACACTAGCTCTATCCTTACTTACACCGACATCACAATTGAACTTCACTAAGGTGGTTCTAGTGGTATCTAGGTACAATTATGTGCACCTCATCAATCTTTGTTTGTATTCTTAAACCATGTTGCCTATCATTCTGTTACATGAGTTTTTGCTGTGTAAATCATGTCATTCTCCCAAACGTTGAAGATGTTCTTGTTCCTTGCTAGTCATATCCCCAAAGTATAAAACATTATGCTTGTTCACTTAGTTGTAATTGTAATTGTAATTCAATTACAGTCTTATTCCTTATGAATAGTTATTACGGTGTTTAGTTCACTGAATAGTGATTCCACAATAAATCATTATTACACAAAATATTGAATAATCATTATTTATTAAAACCTATGAGTTCAATGCTGGAAATTATTTTTTTTTTTCAAAATACCACGATTTAAATAAAAAATTAATAAAAAAATCATATTACAGTTCTATCCCATTCTTCTGTAATAGGAATTCCATTACAGCTTAATTCATTCAGCGAAATGAATGAGTCTAATGCACCCTCAAAGTAACATCTATTAGCTTACCAACAATAACTCAACTCATTGAAACAAATTTTATGAAAATTAATAAATTGGAGACTTTCTTTCCATTTTTAAATTTTGATTTTATAAATTTAGAAATGATATGATCAAAGCCTTAAATCTAATAAAACATCGAAGATTGAATCTTGAAGCCGTAATCCAACTGGGCTTAAGCTAGAACAAAACAAATCATCCAAATTCAATACTAAAGATAACTTGATAATCATTATTAGAATTTCATAATATCCTTAAAATTGAAATCATTAAACCTCGTAAGATTGAATATTTATTATTAATGGTATCAGATGAAGAGAACATGTTCAAGAGCCCCAAAAATCTTATTTATACAAGATAACTTAAATAGTGGTTTACTCAATTTTAAGCCAAAAAATTTGTTGAAAAGACTATATGATCATAAATTTAGATCTTACCTAATTAAGGGAAAACTTAGAGTAAAAGTGGAAAAATGACAAACCTAAGGTAAAAAGATCATGATGAATTGCTACCTAGTCTTGTGGTTAACCACATGTTATAATGAAATAGTCATGAATTTCCTAATTTATATTCTAATGTGTTATTCAAATGATATATGATTTGAAATGAGATATATGTGCATGAACTATATAATTAGTGCATGTGTTGAATGTGTGTCATTTTGTATGTGTGTAGTATAATGAAATTAATATTATTGTATTATATGTATTAACGTGTGCATAGTGTAATGAATGTGTGTGTCTTTTGTAAATTAATATGTACGTGTTATGTTTAGAATTTAATAAAATAATTTGTGAATTGTGTAAGAATTGATGGCAGAATTTTTACAAAGTTAAAGCATACTTTTTAAGCTCAAATGCATTCCAAATTTAACCAAATCAACCTTAGGTCAAATATACCCCTAAAGTCAAACTTTGGATTAATATTGACTTTATTTTGACTAATTAGGGACTCTTTTGGCAGCTCTCTTCATTTCATACGAATTTTCTTTTCTTTTCTTTCTTTCTTCCTTCCTCAAAACCCTAAGCCCTAAGCCAAAATCAATCACAAGCTTTTGAATTCAAACATCACTCCAAGCCAAAGCTTAATCATGTAAGTTAAATGCAAGCCTAATCTTTTTATTTTATGTTCTTTCTTGTATTTGGATGTAAAGCTTAGGTTAGAATAAAGTTTTTGGGCTAATTAGTGTTAAAATGATTTTATGCAATGATGGTAGTTTAAATAGGATTACATTGCGAGAGAAGTTGTAGTGTATATCTTATATGAATGATGACATGTGAGGATGAATGTATTGGAAGGTCTAAGGATTGAGTAGTTGAAGTGTGGAATTAAAGTGTGATTGGTGTTTGATGATTAAAAGTAGAATTTATGTTGTTTGGATAGTGTTTAGAACATATAACAAGTTTTGGAAAGCTTAGATTAAGTTTGGAGAATTTTTGAAGTGAATAAGTTTTGTAAGAAAACAGGGGAAACAAAATATTTTCGTATAAGTTTAATTTTGAGCGTACACCAACATCTGGTACTTCAACACCGCCGGCGTAGAGACGGTGTTGAAGGTGATCAGAACTTGTTTTTGTAAAGTCGCTTGAAACGCTACCGACTTTCATTGGAAAAGTCTACCAGTGTTTATTTTTCAAACTGTGCGCCGGCTATTAAGGTTCCAACGCTGCCGGCCTTCGGGCGGTGTAGAATGAGAACAGAATCATAATTTTTAACGCCGAGCTTAAGGCCACTGTCGTAGAATTCAAAGCCGTCAACGTACGTGGATACGCTGTCGATGTTGGGGGTATTCACGGGCGTGGACCAACCCAGTGTAACTCTCGGCAATTTTTGAAAATTTGGAATTATAGTCTACACTGGCTCAAAGTCGCCGACATAAGATGAAGGCTGTCGGCATATCCTTGAACGCTGCCAGTGTTGGCAAGTGTTGAACTTTTGTGTATTATGCACCGGTTAAACGCCGCTAGCGTTGAAGGCCGACGTATCACCTACACTTTTTATTTTCAAAAACTTTCTTCAAAATTTTTCAAAGCTTGATATATGATCAATTAAATATTTGTTAAGTATTCTATGATATAATAGAATGTTTAAATGTTTTGTTATGACCTTGTAATAATTTATTTGAATTTCTTTGATTAATTATATTTGCAACGAGTTAATTAGTGCTTAAACTAAGTGGGAAATTCAATATTGTCTTGAACAGTGATAGATCTTCGCTCGGCCAACCCCATTAATTCTCGAGCTATCTCAGGTATGCAGTAACTTGCTTGTTTCTTTACTAGGGTAAGCATCAAATCACGTTACTTTAAATTAAGAAAATTTTATTAATTGATGAGTGTTGATGTTCCTTGTATGCCGTTGAATCTCGTTCGGAGAGCAGCACTTTGCTCATATTGGGCAGGGTACTTTCTAGTTATTGGATAGAATTATTTAGGAGATATAAGTATCCGAGCTACTTATATCAACCCCCTTAACGTCGTGATGCGTTACTCAGGATCCCCTAGTATTATGGGCTACGTCGGAAGGTGGGGCTGCCTAGTCTTATGAACAGTATGGACCACTCAGGGAGGCGGACGTAATACTAGATTCTTGTTGCCTAGAGTTTGAATACTCCCATGATGAATGACTAACTAAAAATTGAATGATAAATTATTGGTTGTTGCATTTTGCATTTAGATTAAGTATGTGTGAATCACTTTGTATTTGTATTCGTTACTTGTGTATTGGGCTTTTGGCTCATATTTTAACTATTTCAGGTGATGAATCCGACGAGTTTTACACGACTATGGGGTATGAAAACAATTTCGAGGATTTCCTTGATGATTTGGAGGACTAAAGATGACTTTAGACTTGGTGGCATCCAATTTTTGTAATAGAATAGTTATGTTAGTCTAGTGGTTGTATTTAAGGTTTTAGTTGAATTTTATGTGTGTAATTTTGTTAAGGCTTGTAAGAAGCCTTTGGATGTAATATATGTATATGTATATATGTAGTTAGCTATGTATGACTTAAGTTTATATCCTTCGTTAAATATGATAATAGTGTAGTGTATTTTGTTAAAAGTTTTGAACAATTTTAGTTTCTATTATATTAACTATGTGGAATTAGATAAACAATTCCTCAAACAATTCTTTTAGATAACCTTATATATAATCTTACAGGTTATATGTGGTTGGAGAACTGATATCGCCTATTTTAATTATAGGGTGATATCAGGTCCTTACATGTAATGTGGTTGAATGTAGGAATGCAAATGGACAAGTTATTATTGGATCATTGACTCGTTCGACCCAATAAAAATCCTATAAGGTTTTAAAACATGTTTGGTAAATAATTTTTGACCTTATAGGGTTTAAAGTCGGGTCACAACTTATAATAATGATCCGATGCAAAACCCAACCCACCAAAATTTAATTTAAAATAATATAATATAATAAAATTTTAATTTTAACTAAAATAAAAAAACCTAATCCTAAGAATTACATTCTCCTTACTCTTTAGTCCCTCCCTACCACCTACCACATCACTCTCCCAATCATGTCACTCTCCCTCCCCTCTCTCCCTTACTTTCCCTCCATCAAGCGCATCACTAAGCTGCCAACCATGTCATTCTCTTTCTCTATTTTTCCTCCTTCAATTTCTCTTCCTTAAGGAAGAGCCTTTTTCAGGTCTTCTTAGGTATAAAAGCTTTTTCAATTTTCCTATGTTTTTCTTTCCTTCTTGGAAGACTTCAAAAATCTTCGTTTTAGCATATAGTTTTTCTTTGAAATCACTATTAAAGTGCGATTTCTTTCTCAAGATCAAATCTTTGGTGCCTGTTTTATTTGTTTGCTTTTATCATCAGCAGAAAAAAAAAAAGGAGCTTTGATCTCTATGTCTGGGTATCTTAAATTTCTCCATTAGTGTACCATTTCATTCTTAATGATACCAAAAAGCTTGAACTTTGCATTTAGGTTTTCAATTCAATCATCATTAAAGTATTGTTCTATTTTACACTCAAAATTTCATATTTCATATATTTCTTATGAGTAGTTAGTAATTTTAAAAAGTTTCAATTTTAATATTATATTGAGTTAGACTTAATAATCAATCAAATTAATTGTTTAAATCAATCAATAACATAAAAAAAAATTACACATGAATTTTGGTTCAAATTAATAGGGCAGGTCGGGTCAAACTCAAAACCCTATAGGAGTGGGTTTAGTACTGCAACAAAAACCCTGTATGGTTTAGGGCTGGGTTGCAAAACGTTATAAGGAATCGAGTTGGATTCGGGCCTTATATGATCCATCCCAAATCCAAACCAGTTGTATTCCAAATTGAATGTTTGATCAACCACTTTTGCATGTGTTCAACAACAACAAGCCCTTAATTGGTTACTTTTCCTTCTATTCGGGCCTAACTTTTTTTTTTCTTTCATCTAAACTGCATTCTACATTACTAAAAAAAAAAAAATCTTCTATATATTTTACTAACAAAATTTTCAATCTTAAACCTCAACTAACCTAATTAAAATAAGATCAACAAAGGTAAATTCAAAATGATACAATACATATGTACAAATAAACCAAACTCATAAATTTTGCAAGAGAATTAACAATGGGCAAAAACAATTGCAAGTAAGAGATAATTTTACCATGTTTAGTTGTTTTTATACGTGAGGTTTAGTTATTCAAATAGATTATATCATATCTAAATATAACTAATGCACCACTTGTCATGTCCTAAAGATAATATTATTTACAATAGGTAGGTCGTATATCAATTGTTTACGCTTGATAAGACACATAATTGATTAGCAACTTGTGTTGAGCTTGTAGTTTAATGTGGATTTTGATGAGACAATATGATGCACAATTAACTATTCAATTATTATAAATTGTACTTAATTAGTAGAAAATTATGTTGTATGTTGTGTTTCTGTGTAGAGTTTTCTGCAGGTTTTTAGCAGGAATACTCCTGGTCGATGTTTAAGTCGAGAGCTAGACAGTTTTAGTCACTAAGGCATGACAAACTCAAGACCAAAGTTCAACAAGAAAAAAATTCAGAGACATTAGTTGCAGGTCACATCAAGGGGTCAACAAGTCAATTAGTCAAGGCACGACAAAGTTAAGACCAAAGCTTGACAAGTTTAAAAATAGACAACCTTGGTCAAGAGTTTCGTCAAGGGTCGGCGAGTCCATTGTTTAAGGTATGGCAAGTAAAAGATGAAGACTCGACAAATTCAAAGTTGCATAGTTTGGTCGAAGGTAAAATTGAGCCGCGACACATGTAGGGTGTAACAAGTCTTAAGGAGCGACAAGTTTAAATGCAAGACTCAATAGAGTCCAAGTGAGCAAAGACTAGTCGAGGAAAATTTGAGGTGCGACACTTTGAGGAGCAACAAGTTTTTAGGGCGTAATAGTATAAATATTGGAGCCGAGGTAGCAAAAAGAGCCGTTGAAACACATTTAATGCTTGACGACTCAAAGACATTATCTCTAACAGACATTTGAATTTTTGAAGGCTATGTATATTCTATCCTTGGGAGATCAAAAGAAGAGAATTGAAATGCAAAAGAGCTTTTATTTGGACTAACAGATTATAAATTTTCTTGTTCTCTTTCATAAATTTGCAAAATCTATAAAAAAGAGAAAAAGGCATTCTAATGTTTTGTTCTTACACTTGTAATCTCTAAAAGAGTATCTAAAGAGAAAAAAAAAATTATTTCCTAAGTGTTGTAAAGCATTGTAATTGCTCAGCTTGAGCATATTTTTTTTGTGATCAATAAAGTGTTAGTAAAGTCCTCGATTGGAGGAATTGGTGAATCATGAGAGTAAGAAGCGGATCGTACTCTACGTTAAATCTAGACTAATATTTTCTACCCCTATATCTTTTATATTTCATATTGTAATCTATTGTTATTTTATCTACTACCATTAAAGTTATATTTGATTTGCCTATTAAAATTAATTGTTTCAATTTTTTGGGCAAATACTCAATTCAAACCATCTCCCCTCCCCCCCCCGCCCCCCCCCCCCCCCCCCCCCCCCCCCCCCCCCCCCCCCCCCCCCCCCCCCCCCCCCCAATCCTTGAGTATTTTATACTGCATTTTAGTGTTTTCATTTGGTATTAGAGCCACATCTCTATTTGTTCAGTGCTTAATCATAATAAGTAAAGATCATGACATCTAATGTACTAGGGTTTTTAGAGAAGTAAGCTATAAATGGACCACAACTTCTAAGAGGGGTAACTACCCATATTGGAAGTGTAGAATCAAAATTTTTATAAAAGCCCAAAGTAGATTAACTTGGAATGTTTAAAAAAATGGGCTTTAAAAATAGAAGGAAAAGAAGAAAGAAATTACAGTGAAGAAGACTGGAAAAAAAATAGATTTAAATAAAACTGCTATGAATATTTTGCACTGTGGCCGGAATGAAAGTGATTTCAATAAATATGCACATGTAATTTGCAAAAGAAACATGGATCAACTAGAAAATACTTATGAAGGAACTTCTAGAGTTCAAGATACAAAAATAAGTCTTTTATGTAGGTAATTCGAAATTTCAAAATACTTCCTAATGAATTTATCGATGAAATGCATAATAAATTCATTAATATCATAAACCTCTTGAGTATACTTGGGAAGAATTTTACTAACTTAGAATAAATTCTAAACTTCTCAAGTCATGACTAAGGATTAGGAAGCGAAAAGAACTCCCATAAAAGAAGCACGAAACTTAAGTGGTATGAGCAAAAAAGAACTCATTGGAGAGCTCAAAACGCATGAGCTCATCAAAAAGCAAGGAGATGAATCTAACAAGAAGGATATTGTCTTAAAAGCCACAAGTCAAGATTCCAACGATGATGATGATGCAGATGAGAATGGGGAACTTGTCTAGATCGTTAAGAGGCTTAAAAAGTTCATGAGGCCCAACAAAAAGTCAAAAGAGTGGAAGATGACAACAACTCATCTAAACACAAAAAGAAGGATGTGATAACGTGTTATAAATGTCAAAATCTAGGACAAGTCCAACAATATTGTCCTTTGCTTAAGAAGGCTTTAAGGGGATCTAGAAAAGAAGCATTCATTGCCACTTGGAGTGATAATGACTGAAGTGACTCAAATGAGGATGTGTACTTCATGGCACTAGACAATGAGGTGAATATCCCTTCTTCTCCTTCTTATGCTAAGTTGTATGACATGTATGATAAAGTATGCTATAAGTTAGCTAAAATAGAGAAAAAGAACAGTATGCTTAAAACTTTAATAATGGAAGTGGGAGAAGAGTTAGAAAATTTTCTAACTAAGCATGAGGATACTAAATAAAAAAATAATAAGTTGCATGGTGAAATAAATATATGGAAATTAGAAAATGAAAAGATGAACAATAAGTATAAGAAATTGAAAAGGAAAAATAATGAATTGAAGGAAATTAATAAAAATTAACAATTAAAAATGATTTGCTGGATATTGAAGTTAAAACGTTAAATAATGATGATGATGTTGCTTGTGCTGATAGCAATGGTAATGAAATTCAAAAAGAGTTAGAGGATTTAAAAAAATGAAAATATCATGTTAAAAGCTAGCTTAGATGATTCAAAAGCTACTATAGCCAAATTCACAAATAGGAAAAAGAATTTAAACACATTTCCTGGAAATCAAAGGTGTGACTCAAATAAATATAGAATTGGCTATAATAGAAAAGGTAACTGTAAGTCCCAGAAAACTCGTTTTGTAAAAGCCACTCATGGGACATGCAATTATTATGGCAAATCTAGTCATTTTGCACACAATTATGCAATAAGGAAAACCATGCATTTGAATCATAAAAACAAGCTGGTTTTGGTTCCTAAGAGAGAGATTCTTATTCCACCTAATGAAAAAGGACCCAAACTCAAATGAATACCAACGAAATAATACTCTGTTTTGTAGGGATCTTCAAGTGGGAACAATAAATGTACTAAGACAGTGGCTGCTCTAGTTACATGACTGGAGACGCATTTGAATTCACATCTATAAACTTAAAAGATCAAGGGAGTATTATCTTTAAAGAAAATTGAAAATCAACTATTCTTGGTGAAAGTAATATTCTCATAAAAAAAAGATTTATTTATTAAAAATGTACTACTGGTTGATGATCTGAAACATAACTTGCTTAGTGTAAGTCAATTGTGTGATAATAGTTTTAGAGTAGTATTTCTTTTCAATAAATGTTTTATTAAAAGAATTGACAATAACTAAAGGTATTTGAAGGATATAGGTAAAGAAATATTTACAAAATCAATTTAGATAATTTTAAATCATCAAATGAAACTTGTCTATATTCCCAAAATGACAATAATTGGCTATGGCATAAAAAATTGGGACATACTAGCATGGATTTTATTTCAAAACTTGTTAAAAAGAATATTGTCAAAGGTTTACCAAAAATAAATTTTCAAAATGACAAGATTTGTCAAGCATCTCAACAAAGAAAGCAAACTAAGACTTCTTTTAAGTCTAAGCATGATATTTCCACTTATAGGCCATTAGAACTACTGCATATGGACTTATTTAGTCCTACTCAAACTCTAAGTTTGGGAGGCAAGAAATATATTTGGTTAGTTGATGATTTCACTAGATATATGGACTTTTTCTTGCATCTAAATATGAAACAAATCGTGTTTTTTTTAGACATTGTAAGAAAGTCCAAATGAAAAAAGTATTAATATTATATCTATTCGAAGTGATCATAGAGAGAATTTGAAAATTATGAAATGGATGATTTTGCAGTAAATATGGCATTGAACATACTTTTTATCACCTAAAACTCCACAACAAAATGGTATAGCCGAGAGGAAAAACAGAACCTTAATTGAAATGGCTAGAACCATATTGTGTGAAAACAATTTACCAAAATATTTTTTAGCTAAAGCTGTAAATACTACTTACTATATATCAAATAGAGTTTTCACAACACTAATTCTCAAGAAAACCTCCTAGAAGCTTTAAAAAGAGAAAAGACCTAACATTTCTTATTTCCATCATTTTGGCACTAAATATTACATCTTAAACAATGGGAAAAAAAAAACAATTAGCAAAAATTGATGCTAAAAATGATGAAAGAATCTTTCTAGGTTATGCCTTGACTAGTAAGGCATATAGAGTATTTAATAAAAGAACATTAGTTATAGAAAAATCTATACATGTTGTTTTCGATGATTCTTTGTCTTATTTATACTCAAATGATGATGCGGATGCTGTTTGTACTGATTTGAATAAATTTTCTCTTGAAAATAATAAAGAAGAAGGTAATAAACATAAAATGGATGTCGTGCATGAATCTACTAATTATGATCTTCCTAAAGAATGGATATATGCAAAATCACATCCAAAAAGTCTAATTATTGGTGAACCTTCTAATGAGCAAAAACAAGATCATATTTAAGAAATATAAGTAATCTTGTTTTTCTATCTCAAACCGAGCCTAAAAATATCAAAAAAGCTTTAAAAGATGAATTGTGGATTCACTCTATGTAACTAAAATTAAACCAATTCACAAGAAATGATGTTTGAGAATTAGTTTCTCAACCTAATAGTAGACCAGCTATTGGAACCAAATGGGTTTATAGGAACAAACTATACGAAAAATTAAGGGTTTTTAACTTTTTTTTTAATTTAATAAAATGATACCAAAATAAAAATTAAGACAATGTGGTGGTTAACATTTCCACTTTATACTTTTTTTTGCAATTATACATTTGAAGTTTTAAAATATCAATTTGTACACTTAATTGGATATTTAGTTGTTGCCTTTTATACATCATATCTTTTTACTATGCATTAATAATGTAGATTTTTTGGTTATGTGGCAATATACATCAATACATACTACAATATAAAAACATTACAGGAGTAGCATTATGATCAGTTACCCATGATGATAAAGATAATAATAGCTAACAGAAACAGAGAAAAGATATATGATAACAACTAAACATATAATTAGATGTACAAATTGTCAATTTAAAACTTTAGGTTTATAATTACAAAAAAATATAAAATTAAAACATAGATCATGGCATTCACCTAATAAAAATTTAAGGATATTAAAATACACTTTAATAAATGAGAAGATACATATACACCAAGGTAAATTAGAGTTTAACCTAAACATTTAAAAGTTATTGTCAACTTATGTTATGATTTATAACATTTAAATCTGCATTAGGAAAAATTGCTGTTTTTTCCTCTAGTAGGCTTTATGGGTGGTAGTTTTAATCGTTCACTAACTGGTTATTATTATCTTCTAATCTTTCCAGGGAGATCCCAAATTTTTTTACAAGCATAATTTACTCGAGCTGAATTGACATCTTGTTTTGGCCCAAAAAAAAAAAAAGAATTGATATCTTGTTTCGGGGGTAATGTACTAATGTGTACTCTCTTCTCCGTCTATTCTATTTGTCAGCGAGGTGGGAAAATTATTCTAGATTCATGTCAGTGTAAATGTTTCTATTCCATTACCAACAATTGATACATTTCCGTGTTACAATATTGAATGATCCTATATCGCGTACAATGAAGCAGGGCTTTATGTCTTGTTTTGTATAAAACAATCCTGTAAGGGTTATGGAACGCACTTCGTTCTGTATCATGCAGCCTGGAGAACCCCACTTCTTTCACTATCTGGGAATTTAGTAGTTGATCCGACCACTTTAACCCGGAACACCGCCTGCAGATCGCTTCAATTGTCAATTACAATGAACTGAAATGAGCGCCGAGTGCCGGCACGGTTTTCCCTCCGCAATGAGTAGTAATGAGGATCAATGGATTTGCAAAATGAACATACTAAAGACCATCCAAGGAGTAACAATTTTGCTTCTCATACCCAAAATTTAAAGCAAGTAGAAAAGAAAGCATGTGCAATTTCAAGATTGAAAATGTAGATTAAGACTAATCATTTACCTTTCTGTCTGAACCAAATTGAATTACATCTGATGGATGAATACGGGTTGGATGATTTGGTTTTACTTGATACTGTCTTCCTGCTTGACTGCATGGAATACACTACTTGTTAAGTTATTCCTGATATAAGATCTCCAATGAAGGGAAAGGCATTGCTCAATGTTATTGCTTACCTGGTAATCCATGTCCCATGTTCACTGCCCAGATCAGTCAGGAAAAAGGCCCCATCTTTATAGTGGATGCGAGCATGCATCTTTGACACCTGAAACAAAATAAAATCGGCGTGTTTTTCACGGTTGCTAAGGGAAAGCAGGCAAAAAATGTACCCGTCAACTTACTTGTGGTGATAATACATTTATTGCCACTCCTGGAAGATCATTATTACTTGCACTTCTGCGAATATGAAAAAGGGTATAATAAGTTAGTAAGAACAAGAATCTGGATGCTCAACCTTAAACACTGCTAATAGACCACTGTCTAAAGACCATTTGAGGAAAAAGTCCTACGTGCATTGTATACTAACTGTACCTTGCTATTAAATGTGGTCTACAACCGGGGCCTAAGTAATAAAAATTCTCTTGAAGCTTTACTTAAAACGTGAAAGGCATCGTCATTGATCCATCTACTAATTATAGAAATGTCATTTTTTATTGAAACCACACACATATATTCACATCAAAGCACATGAAGACCCTCATTAATAGTTTCGGTAAACTTAGATGCAGACATAAATTCATCATAGAATGATAGAATGCAAAGATTGGAGAAATTATGACATCTAATGAAATGGTAAAATTCTGGAAAACTTTCCATGTATTTATCATATTGACATCTAATTAAACTCCAGAAAATATATTTAAGATTATTATGTTACAACAGTAATTATTTTGAAATGAAAATGGTAAGAGAGCCATCAAAAAGAAAGTAAACTTAATACCCAATTATGTATTCTTTGCTTTCTTCCTTTCTCAAGGATATAGGTTGCTGCAAACCAGTTTCTTTTCAAAGGGCAATAGAACCCATCTGCAAGCCAATATAGAAACATGTTAAACATCAAGAATAGGGCACTGCTGCATTGATATTCATCATATTTTAGTAACCCATGACATACTGTCCACTCATGGCACGCTCCAATGCATCATCATCCTCAAACCATTGCTTCAACTGGTCACTTGCCTTCATGGAATGAACAACAGCTTAACTCTTGAAGCAACTTACGCAATCGATGTAAGCAATAAAACATGGCTTGATTTAATTTGGATCTAAAATGCTATTGGGAAATCTTCAGTTCAAATAAAAGGATAAGGAGACGATCTACAGAAGAGCCACATACTTTATCCGAGAGCCTGCAACATTGTGGTCTGCCTTCAAGTTTGGAACTGTCAAAAAGAATATTTGTTTAGCTAGTTGAATCAAGAATTGCTAAAGGGTTACAGCATGAAAGTTACATGGAAGTACAAGTTATGAAATTCATTAAAGACACATCCAAAATCATACAATGTAGTAAGCACATTATTCCCAAAAATTTACTGTTGGAATTGTTATCACAAGAGCAATGAATATATCAATATAGATTAAGGAATGCTGAGGTTAAGAGTCTTACCTGTTACCACCCAACACCCAAGTCAGCATTACAGGCATTGCTAGGTTGACAAAGAATCTTCCACCAACTCCCAGGATGTGGTATCCGAAACTTTGTTAAAAACTTAACAATTGTGGAGCATGAATCCATTACAGATATGAAGACGGTATAGAGGATGTTGATACTTTGCATATTTATGTGGAGATACATTTATAATTACTTACTTCCAATGGACCAAGCCCAACACCTAGATAAGCCTTGTAAGTTGATGCCATAATTGCAGCCATTCTTGCCATTCCATGAATTATTGCGACTCTCAGTCGCCTTGCTTTCTCATAGCTTCAGAAAAATGAAATTCAGAAACAAGATTGCCTTATGTGGAAAACATGATTTGTTATATAGTAGCCATAATGAAAATAGAACAGCAACGATATTAGGTATGTCAAGTGTTCCAATTTTGATCTCCAACCCCAAGTGCCTACCCAACCCTTTTGGAGATAGTGTAGCCTAGATGCAAATTGGAGTAAATTAAAACACACCTCTTCAGGGATGAAATGATGTCCATAGGTGTCCCTGATTTAATGCTATGTTTCCATGCATTATCAAGCTCTACAGCAAGTTGATAACCATCCTAGAGAAACAGGGGAAAAAACATGTTGGGATTAGCAGGTCATTCCGTGAATCCATACATTTCCACCACTCTACATTAAACACAAAATACTTTGCATATTACAAAAAAGGAACATCACATGGATCAAGAACATTGTCATTTCAAGAAGGAATAATTGTCAGATAATGGTTCGATCCAACATGTTGCTAGAGACAAAGTATATATTACATGTCTAATGAAAGCAAGCATATAGATTTCTAGATGGCTTTAGCAGCCTATAAGGGACAGCATATGACTCAATAGAAGAAGTGGAAGGCCAAATCTGCAACTGAGTTTAGAAAAAAAAAAAAAAAAATTCAAAGAGTTGTTATGTTTACAAGCCCAATTCTTCTATGACTGTACTCCTAGAAAAGAAAACAAAATTGAACTGCTTTATTTTGACTTCAAATTGTTCTATTATTTTTTTGGCCATTGATTATGACTTCAAACTTAATAAGTCTTTATGAAGATTGAAATCTAATCAAGAAGCAACACTTACTTCGATAGCCATACAACCACCTTGACCCATATTTGGCTGCATTGCATGAACAGAATCTCCCAGCAAAGTTACACGACCCTTTCCCCATGTTAAAACAGGTGTGCGGTCATATATGTCTCTTCTAAGAATTGCTTCTTCGTCAGTTGCAACTATCAGATCTATCACATTATCACACCAACCCTCAAATATTTTCAGCAACCTTTCCTTCTGGCCTAGAGAATTACAGTATAAAAGGCAGATAATTTTAATATGAATAGCAATGCATCGACGTTTATATTGACAAGGAAGTTTTATTTCCTAGATAATAAGCTGCAAAGCATTATCATGAAAGAGAGAAGCCTTTAAAATGTGCAAGTCATTGAGTAGTACTAAGTGACTTTACAATGCATTCTCGAATGTCAAAATGGATATGGTAATCTTTTAGGGTGAATTGCAAATAACCCCTCACATTTCATCTATGTGGACATAGCTCATATCAATAAAATTGAGCCTTTTAGACCTAAGTCTCATTGAAAAATAAAGGGGCACGTTGTATTCCCTAATGACTGGTTTACCTCTTAAAAACTAATAATAAAAGTTGATATTTATTTATTTTAACAAATGTTTTATAAAAGGTTAAAACAATAAAACAGGATCTAAATCACAACTATTTTCAAGTATTGTGGATCTACATGCTTAATTGCAAAGATAAGAGGTTTAAGTTTACATGGAGTCAATATAATTTTTTTTATTTTTTTTGGTTTGTTGGGGGGGGGGGGGGGGGGGGTGGTGGGTTGTCGTATTTGCAGTTTACCCAATTTTTTTATACATACGATTTCCAAAATTTTATCGCAAATAACTTCTCAAAAGTCACATCATTTAGCAAGCCATCATCAATAGCTTATCATTTTTTGAGCCTTGTCAATGGTAGCTTTCTAATTATGTGTCAAAAGACATTCCCCTGAGTCCAATAATAGTCACAGGCTTTTGCATGACTCAATATAGAGCTCAGCTTTCAACATCCCTACAGTTATAAGCTTTCTATCGCTTACATTAATATGATCAATATAAATATATAATTAATGCCAATATCTGTGCACAGTGCAGCTTTACCTGGCATAGTTAGAAGCTGAATAGAGAAAGATAGTTATTGAATAGTTTAAGGGAAGAGCTGGTAAAGGTGATCAAAGAAGAGGAAAGATTAGTAACTGTAGTACCCCATGAAATGGAATCTAGACATGGAAAAGCACTTGCCATCAGTTAATTATTGGGGAATAGCAAATACATGCATATATCAATATCTTGTCTCAAAGAATGTTAACAAGGAGATCGATGACAATGAGGCCATTGTTAACATTGGATTTCAATATCAAAAAAGAAAGAATTAACCATAAATCACTCATAGAGACTGGTTTCCGTCTCCACTTAATTCTAATCCATGGATGTGAAATTCAAATAAGAGATAGCATTTGTTTTTCAAAGAAAACCGAATGAAAGAGATCTTATACCAAAGAATTTTGTCCATTACGTAATAAATACAATAACTCATACAATATTTACAAGCAAAAGCTTTTTAGTCAGATGGTTGTGGTGCTAACTTTAACATGATATCAGAGTAGAAAGATGAATTCGACTCCATGCACCCTTGTTACAACCGTATAAAAATTTAAATCGTCCACATGATAGGTCTTAGCCAAAGCCAAGGTCTTAGCCAAAGCCAAAGTCTTAGCTCACAAGTATGAGGAAATGTTATATAATAAATATAATAGCTCATACGATCTCTACAAGCTTAAATTTTTATATCAAATGGTTGTGGTTGTGGTTGTGGTTGTGGTTGTGGTTGTGACGCTTATCGTAACATCTATAAAACTTTTCACCAAGACCTTTTATAGGGAAGACTATTTTGTCTACGAATAAGATTACTCATATCTCTAAAATAAATGGTTAAGAGTATGAGATCTTCCTATGGTATGTAATCAAACACATCTTTTGCCCCTTACTGAATATTAAGGTTAACATTACAACCTTTTGATCTAAAAGCTTAAAGTTATAGATATGATATGCGCTAATATATTTATCACATAAAACTCTTTTACTTGTGAGCCAAGACTTTGAAATCCATCAAGTAGATAATTTTAATTTAATAAGATTGTAACGAGTACGAAGGGATTTGAACTCATAATCCCTACTCTGATATTATATTAAGGTTAACACCACAATCATCTAATTTAAAAGTTTAAACTCGTAAATATGTGCACTATTATATTTATCACATATCACTAAAAACATTTGGCAATGTCAATATGCATTATCTAGGCTAAGCCTATAAGGTCCTTGTACATGGAAGAAATCTTCAAAAGTAGTCAAGCTATGTGGAAAGATGCAACATGTGTATCTCTGTTGTATCAACTTGGGGAAGCAATAGTAAGCATCAGCATGAGAACCTCAGCCAACGGTTTTTCTTCTCTTACAACATCCCATGCTGCTCTGTCTTACTTGATTTGCTATGTATATCACTTATTCACTAGACAAAGCAAGCATAATGGAATTTCAGAATTAGCTGTGTGATAAGCCATGAAACAGTAAAAAGCCATGAGCAGCTCCACTATCATCAATTCATTACAAGGACCAAAGTGTCTTGTGGAAGGAGTTAAAGTTGGATATAATGTTTTCATGGTTTAAAGAATATGAGAGATTGGGCTTTTTGAGCCATTATTCTCATGTTCTTAATGCATACTTATACCGTGCCTTAAATGCAAGAATCACTTGGTACGTCAATCAATGTTTAGTTCAAGTGGTTCATAGAACTAACGGTACATAATACACAGTGCAGAATACTGGAATATGAGGGAATGGATCTGAACTCTTCATCCAACTTAGAAAAGAGAATGTGCTTTTATCTTAGAAATCATTCTTGTCTTGGCATCTGACCGGAATGTTCCATGCCATTCTGATAAAAAACTATAAAAATATTCAGCAGCATTTCAAGAAACAGAGATATATACCATTTGGTTTATCAGAACCACCAGGTGGTTCTTTGTGGAATGCATACCACTGCATCTTTCCAGCACCAACATCTGAAGACACAAAGTACTGTTTGTGTCCCAAAAATACCCGATACCTTCAGGTTCATAGAAAAGTATACGCGGATGAGATCAATAATGTATATTAATGATGGTACAAACAAAATTTTTTGTTACTCTACAAAAGGTAATCTATGTGTTCATGATTGTACTCATCATACCCAACAGTCTCTATGTCAGGAGGTACAAAATCCGCAATACCAGTGTAACAAGTGTAACCTGAATATGTGGCTTCCTTTGGTCCAAACAATCTCTTTCGAACCTGAGCCCAAGACAACCAACAATCAATCAAATTAATCCTTGTTTTCTGTACCCGAAGATCACCATTAATTGATGAATAGCATGTTTGTTCATTTTGAGAATTAGATTATCTGTACAGAAGCTCACTTACAGTTCATAATGAAATAGTGTCTACTAGTGGTGAGCTAAGCTGTAAAATCAATTTGAAAGTAGCTTTTATTTGTTCCTCTTTGATTTTAGGGTTTGTTTGTTTCATCTTATACTTGTCGTTTTGGTATCTTATTTTTATTACTTTCAAACAAATATTTATTAAAAAACAGATACAGAGCAAAACTTTCATTTTTGCTCATAAACAAATCAAATAAATCAAATACAGATAAAACATAGATACAAATAAAATATATATAAAATATAGATAAAAATCAAACAACCCATACAAGCCCTTATTTCTTTTCTTTGTTCTTGGCAAAAGGAAAAATGAAATAATATTTTAACAGAAAATTACAAAAATGTCACCAAGTCGAAAATAATCTAAAAAATAGGCAAATTAAACTCTCTCTTCAAAAGATGAGTTTAATACAATCTAATCTCATCTTTTCAAAAGTCGAGTTTAACAGAATCACACCGAACTCGTCTTTTGAAGAAATGAATCTAATACAATAACATTGAACTTGTCTTTTCAAGAAATGAATGCAATACAAAACTCATATTTTCTCTCTCTATCCTCTATTCATGATCCTCCAAGCTCCCGAACCAAAATAAGAAACAAAAATATAAGGTAATCCAATATTACGAACTCAAGAAAAAAAAGCAAGCCTTAAACAGTGCTTTTTGAGATTAAAACAAGCTCAATCGGGGGACCCCCGATTGGCACGTTATAGTGCTTGAAAATCAATCATCGAAATAGTGTAATAAGTTTTGTAACTCCTCTCAAATCAAAAGTTACGCCCATTGAAACTGCTACCGGAAAACAACTTATTTTTTATTTATTTTTTGTATGCTATTTGCCCTAGTCCATACAATCATGAATAATCCAATACACATCAGTGGGTGGGCATGGGGGTGCAAATTTGGGTTGAAAGGTCAAACACCAGGATAGCTCTTGTTTCTTGATCCAAAAATTGCAAGAACTTATCTTTTCAATAGCAGGAACCTAAATAATACTACATTAGATCACTCAATACCTTTGACCATATCCCATCAGCACCGACTAAAATATCGCCTTCTAAACGCATTCCATTGTCCAGCACTGCAGCAACCTTAGATGTCCAAGAAAGCAGAAGAAGAGGAAGGGAAAAGTTAAAGGATGAAAACATTAAAATGCAATAATGTCATACATGATATAACCCTGAGGTTCAATGATTTGGATGAAATAAATTAACATAAAAGCTTTATAGCTGAAGCAGAGAGTACCTTTGTGCCATCATCCTCAAAATCAATCACATTACTTCCATTCATGATGATATCATCACCAACTGCCTCTGCGAGAATCTGTTGTAATGTCATACGACTTATAACTCTAGTAACTGGAATCCCTCTTTCTGCTGCAGGAGTAAATGTATCAAACTTGACAAACCTGATAGCCAAATAAAAATTACCCCTGCAATTCAATGCTCCAACCAAAAATTTCTTTGGAAAACCAAATCCGTTGTTCAAATTCTAGCAGACCTCTAGACTAAATAGATTGCATGCCTCACAAAAATTCGATGATTAACTATTTTGACTGATTCCATAGAAAAAGCCAAACAAATAAATAAGTAAAAGTCTTCTGTAAATATATTATATATAGATGGGGTCACTCCTGAATGCCATATACAATTTAAATCAAGTTGGCTAGGAATATATGCCTCTTCTGAAAACTGCATCTTCATTTCAGTCAGACTCTACCCAATCTTTTCTAATTGGACATCAAACCAACCTTTTTAAGGGGGTAAATTTAATATGGCCGACTTCGCTTAATAGGCGTTTCAACTTGGTTATGTAAATTCTCTAACTTCAAGAATAATTAAAACTAGAGAAAACTTCAACTCAACGATTAGATTTTCAGGGAAATATCCATTCTCTTTATTCTCGAGTTGCCAATATTAGATCTATCACATCAGCATACCAACCATCAACTATTCTCAGGGCTTTCTGGACACAACGAAAAAATGTTAGTCCTATACTTGCTAAAAGAATATGAAGCCGAAATGTTAAATTTGATATCTACAGTTTGGAGTAGCCAGTTTAATACCCAATTAAAGTTTTCACAATTATTTTTACTACCTCCTTAATAACGTATATTGTGTTTGTTGACACACAAGAAACAGCATAACGTTGAAAATTCACTACCTTTCTTAGCGCCGTTTACCCATGATAGGCTCTTTCTTCCATGTCAAAGCATACGGTGTTAATAAATTAGTTAAAATAGCTATAAAAATTTTGATTAGTATTAAATTAATCAATTGAAAGTTCAAATATCAAACCGAACTTTTGTGCTAGGTACCAAATTTGACATTTTCCCGATATGAAATGACTTCGCTCTTTGATCTTTAAAGAAATATAATAAGGCATCGAAGTGGCATTAAACCCAAGTTTCAGTTCAGATTTATCCACTTTAGATCAGTCTCTAGTTTTTGCTGCTCCAAATCTCCAAGAACTCATTCAATGGGTATGATTTAAAAAATTAAACAGACTAATAAATGAGTTTTCCCCAAAAGTCTCAAATTGCAACGGCTAACCTTTCCTTTTGCTTAGTGAAAAAAGAAAAACAAAATCAACAACAACAGCAGCAGCAACAGCAACAGCCACCATATTCATTAATTCGCATAATACGATGAAGTCAAAACCATACGGTCAAAAAAAGACCAAGTAAAACCCAAACTTAAAGGAAACTTACCAAGTACCAGAAACCCCATCCACTAAACCGTTAATTCTATCACCAGTTATACAACCAGCCGCCATTACTTTCTCAGCAACATCTATATCAATGGCTTCCAAAGCAGCCAGAGCATTACTCTGTATTTGAATTGGACCTCTATACTGTCCCTCCCCTCTTATAGCACTCAAATCTTTCTCAAGCACCACAATATCAAAACCCTTCTTCTTTGCAGCCAGCGCAAACACCAGCCCCCCAATACCGCCTCCCGCGACGATAATTCTCAGATTCTTCTTTTCATCCTCCTTTTGGTCCACATCAGCTACTGGGGACTCTGTTAACGCACTTGTCACTTGACCAAGTTTCCTGTTTTTAAAACACCCTTTAGCAGTTGACAAGCTGTTAATGTAGCATCTATACTGAGAAAGCTCTAATGGGTTCAATCTGAATATGGGGGCAGATAATTGAGCTCTTGTGAAAACTGAAGACGATGGATGGACAGAACCATGGAACAGAGAACAAGCCATCTATCTTTCTTTTTTATTCCTCTGCTCTGATCCAACAAAAAAGATTGATGCTTCAACACCTTTTCTTAGCTTTTGTTGTTCCCAACAAGTAAGCCTGGATTCAGCTGACTGTTGAGTATAAAAAGTGATAGAAACCAAACTTTTTATGGTTCTTTCTCCAAATGGAAATGAAATATTAATACAACCAATGCTGCACGATAAAGGAAGACATGTGGAACACAGTCACGGAGATTTTGTAATAGGTCCATGTGGCAATTTGAGGTCGAGCCACTTTCGATGCCCACCCACCCACTCATCAAGTCACTGAAAAATCTTTGGGCAAATGGTTAAGGTGATAAGTTAGAACTAGTGGTTTTGTGGTTCCTGTTGGCGTTGGGTGTTTTGGCCAAAAATTAACTAAATAATGAATGGAAAAAAAAAAAGTCTGTCAAAAAATTATGAAGAATTTGGTTTTTTTTTTTCCTGCCTTTTTCGATATATTTTATATAATATATATATATATATTGGTGTTTTTCTCCTAATAATTTTGCGTTTTATTGAATACACGATGCATCTACTACAAAATAAAAGGAAAAATTAAAAAAAAAAAAGATCAACCCGTAATAGTGGTCATAAATATTAATGTAATTTAAAGTTTTCATTTCATTCTTTTATTGAAGGAAATATCCACATTATATCTTGATGTGCTTGTTTTATTGAAAATTATGTTATGAAAAATTTATCGCTGATTTCTATTAATTTATCATGTTCCCTAGTTTTGTACTTTCAATATATACATTGATATAAATCTAATATAGAACTTGAGTTTAATTAGACAGATTATTATATAAAATAATGCCATTTTATTTCAGGATTTATTTTTAGATATTATTACCTTCTTTGGATGACATAACATGGTCATTGTAACATTACCATCACTTTTGAATGGTGTGCCCTTTAGGGTGTTGTTGCATCATTAAAAGACCCTTGATAGCATATTTTTAAAGCACTATCTTTATACTGAAAATAACCCTTTTTAGTAGGATGACCTAGATCCTCTTTGGTAGAGTGACTTTCTTTGAATCCCTAATGAGTGATCAAAACACCTCTTTAATAGCGTCAATTCTAAACCCCTTTTTCTAGTATGGAGACTTATGCCCCTCTTTAGTAGGGTGCTGGTTTTAAACCCCTCTTTAATAAGGTTTTGACTCAAGACTCTTTTTTCGATAAAGTGTCAATTGTAAACCCCTTTCTAGTAGGGTGACCTAAACCCCTTTATGATAAGGAGCTAATTCAAAATCCCATCGAAGAACTTAAACCCCTCTTTGATGGAGTATTGTTCCAAAACCCGTTAGAGTGATGTAAACCCCTTTTTGGTAGGGTGATCTAAAACCCTATTTAATAAGTTTTCTTCTCTTAAACCTTTTTGTGTAGAGTGAATTAAATCGCTGTATAGGGTGATGAAGAGGGACAATTGTTGGCACTTCATTCCTCCTCCCCTTAAAAAATAAAAGTATAAAAATTAAGAAATTGAAAAAAAATGACGAAGCATAGAGAATAATTAAATTGTGAAAACAATAAATATTAAATAAATCGATTAAAGTTGAATTAAAGTGCAAAAAAAGAATAAAAAAATTAAAAATATTTAGAAAATAGGAAACCCCTTGAAATTGAATCGTAGAAGTTGAAATCTTTTAGAATTCGACTATTTGTCCACTCTAATACGTTCAAAATTAAAATCAACATTTTTAGTCAGCTCCCTTAACTAATGAAACCGCAATGGACATCTTAATGGAGATCAATTTCCACTCATTCAAGTTTAAAAACAAAGATTAAAAGATCTCTGTCTCTGCAAAGCAAGCACAACAAACACCCCCTAAACACTTTGAATCTTCCTTAAAACAAACCTAGAAGACACAAACGCAACACCAACCAAGACCAAAAGTGTGCAAATTTCATTAAATGAATATAAGTCTATCACAGAACCTTTTTCAGAACCTTACTTGTTTCAAGATGGATGACAAATTAAGTTATATAGACTGAGTTTTTAAGTTCTTCTAAACTAAGAGCAACATGCAAAAGTATTTTTATGAGGAAAGAATACTTCAAAGCTTATCAAGAAGTTATAACATAAGGTTGTTTTAAGGACAAAGGTTATAACAAAAATCCAGAAGGTTTTACAGAAGGTTTCTACGTTTGTTGAAAGCAATACAGTTCCATTCGCGTTTACTGTAAATGATTCAAGTTTTGATCAAATTCACGCCAAATTAGTTTGAATCAATATTTTGAAGAGCTAGCTCAGAGGAAATGAGTGTATTTGGGTAATATACTCATATGTTCCACTAAAGTTGGTTAATGTCCAAAGGAGATTTTATTTTTATCCGAAGAAGGTATTTTATAAATCATGACATCTATTTTTCCAAAGGATCTTCTTTCTATTAAGGTTTGAATCATATCAGAATTGGAATAACATACAGAAGCTTCAAGAATCGTTCAAATTTGTCGAATTTAAGATAGAGATCAATCTCATCCAAGATTTTTATGGAAACCGTATCCAACAATATACAATAGCTTTTTGAAGAATAGATTTAATTTTCAGAATATTTTCAAATGAAAAATATCACAAGACCTTATCCAAATCAACATGGAACTTATCGAATTCTTTCAAAATTTCAAAACAGGTATATACTTGGACGAGATATCAGAGATATATTAAGAACCAGTGGAGAAGATATAGTTTAAGAGTATCTAGTAATGATTGGATTTTGAAAATTCGATGAAGAGATAAGATATAGAAGATTATATTCGAGATTTTTTTGGGAGCAACCCACAATAGAAGATAACTTTTGAGACTTATCTACATCAGAAAGTGAACGTTGAAGATCGAATTTTAAATATACGAAGTCTTCTCCCAAAAAAAAAAAAAACATGATACAAAGACAAAGACACACATATATACAATACAAAAAATACTGAGAACATAAGCAGCATCCTTGAACTGATTACATGCACTTTTTTCTTGTTACAAATTTTTATCTCTCTTACTTAACTGATGGAAGGAACTTGTAGTTGCCTTCTATTTTTTTCTTTTTTCTAATTCTTTACATACAAGATTAGGCTCTGCAGGATCAGTTGTTAGCTTGAGGAAAGCTATAAGAATCGAGCAGAGAAAATTGTACAATCTTGTAAATTGATTTGATTGGATATAGTGGAACATACCCATGTGGATTACGAGGTCCCCAGCTCAAAATTCGAAGAGTGGATTGAGGCATAAGGCGGAACCACTATACATCGCTGCCTGATTTTTTCTCCCCACTCTTTTAATTTTTTGCAATTTATATTTTGGTTGTTTAATTGCTTAACTTGTTCTTATAGTTAGAACTCAAACGGGATTTTAATTTTAAAAGCTTAAAATTGGAATTTTTAATAATAATCAATTCATCCCCCTTCTTGATTATTAAAGTGGGACCAACATAATTATTTCATTACACTATAATTTCTTGTAAATGCAAATGTAACAAAATATATAGTAGAAAATACGTATACTAGTTCAATTTTTATATGATATAATACGATATGCAATTTGATGCAAACTATATGATATATGTATTATTAATTAAAAATAAACATATAATATGTCACAATTTATATTATAATTGACATGTTATATTTTCATATTATATTATCTGGTTATGCTAAGTCATGTGTAAAGTTGCTTCATATTGCTATACTTAGATCAATGTGTAAATCTTAGGCTTATTGAATTCATTAAAATGTATAAATAAAATGATATAGGATATAGATTTATAAAAACATAGATTTAGGTTTTAGTGGTCTTGATGTCAATATATTATTATTGTACGATGTGATGTTCGTTAGGTTATGCATAGTTTTTGATGTAATCCTCTTTATATTTGTCATGACATTTATATAAACATTTATTCATAGTCCTTATTCAGAATAATAGAATATGTATATAAAGACAGGCTCTGGATTATAAGTGATAGGTTTCATTTGCAATTTCTAAACTTTTTTGTTTGTAATAGAAAAGTACCTAAAAATAATTTTATACTAAGAAAATACTCAAAATTTTTAAAAGTTTCACCTAAATACATTTGGACAGATCCCATCCATTTTTTTTTTTTTTGTCAAAAAGCCGACCTGGTAAACGAATTTCATTAAAATATTATATTTTTGTCTATGTTGGCAACTTTTTATTTTTTATTTTGACTTCTCTCTCTTTATATCATCATGAACTCCTCGGACTCCAACCTAGCAAACCCTATCCTAAGAACACTTTGTCATGTTGTAATCCAAGACAAGCCGCCTACTTCGACGTCAAATTCTCCTCCAACGATTGTCTTCTTACTTCCTTCTTCTTTGACAAAATCATCTACACCTGCTCCACCAATACCCTCGTCTTTACCCTCGATCACAAGACCCTCTGCCTATGATGTCACCACTGCAAAGACACTAAAGGTTCTATTTTTACAAAAATCTCAAAGATTAAGACTGTCCTCCCCTCTACTACCTGGTACTATTCAGGTGTCGAGCTCAAATATTGAATAACAAATAAGAAATGGTAATCTCACCCAATAAAAAACCAAATCTATCGTAAAGGAGATTACTTGAGTCAAATCATGCATATGGATTGGTTTAGATTGTGGATAAGTCTTCTTGTGTCATGCATGGATCGTAGGTTTGAGTATAGCTTAAGGAACATTAGTCGCAAATCCAATTTGTCTTCTTTACTATAGTAAATCGAAGCAAGTGGACAAGGACTTTGGGAATTCATGGTGTTGGTTTGTGTTCATAGTAGTCCACAGTAGTGTTGGTGTGGAATGGAGCACATAAAAAGATGGGTAAAGGATTTTGGTGGCTTCACTAGTCATCGATGATGAGTTTGCGAATGCAAGTGTTAGAATTGACTTTTTCGTGGTTGTGAAAATCATAATTTTATTATTCATTCGAGCCTGAAAAATCGGATAAAATCATGCAAAACTGGTAAAATTATAAACGTGTAGAGTCGTACATCTAAATTTATAATTTTACCTTATGTTTGAATCTTAATAATTTTTCATCCATTTTAATGAAGAAAAAATATATAAAATCTTAAACTCATATAATTGTGTATTTGACTCATGATTTTACGATCATGGACTCGGTGAAGATGGTGACTGGACTCAATAGGTCGATATGGATATAGTATCGTAGTTGTTGGTCATGGAGCTTGGCATCTGGTTTGATGGCAGATATAGAAGACTAGATGGATACCGAGTTAGGATTTAGAGAGAGAAAGAGGGTAGAGGGAGATAAAGTTATGTATTTTTTGTTATTCAATGAAGGGAATAATGGAGTTTGATATGGGTTATATAACATGGCTTCTCTCAAGTAGTCGATAGTGTTTCGATGATTGAGTTAGGTGGCTCTAATGTTGATTCGGCGAGGTGGTGAGAGGAAGAAGATGAAGATCTTAGCGAGAGAGAGAATGGAAATTCAAAATAAAAAAAAAAATTGCTCATTATGATAGAGAAATATATTTTCTTAGTGGGGTTCACTTGCCATGTCGGTTTTTGATAAAAAAATAAACGGAATTTGTCTAGATATATTTTATGTGAAATTTTTAAAAAGTTTGAGTATTTTCTTGATATAAAATTTTTTAAGATATTTTTCCATTACAAATGAAAAAACGTGAATGAAATTTACTTGGATTATAAGTGCAAATATGTTTTCAATATGCATGAAAAGGATAATATGAGGTAAAAAACATGTCTATCAGTTTTAGTAAAAAAATTACAAAACTATAAATTAAATAAAAAAATTACAAAAATACTATTACCATATCATATATACAAGACGCGATATAATATTTATTCTAATATCGTGCATCTAAATTGTGATACAGCAACGGTACACGTTCAAACATACAAAAAACTTTACATTGCCATCGAAACATGCGACACAAGACAATAATATACCAACTATTTGACAGTCACTCCATGTATGAAGAAAAAGTGAATCGATCTGTAGAAAAATTTTCCCAACCTCTCACCTCACTTTTCTTTTTTTTTTCTCCAAGGCTTTTTCTGTATATTATATTAATATTGTGCAGATTCCTTCAGTGTGACTTGTCAGATAGCTTTTTTCTTTCCCCCCCATGTCTTCGTCTTCTTTTATATTAAATCAATACGTTGATAAATATGAAAGGAAAAAATAAAAAATAAAAACATCTCTGCATTAGTTATTGTAGAGGTAATGTAGTAAAACCGCATTGTGATTGTGCGATATAAGTGAAATTACTATATCGTAGCTATATACTACAATGGCACTCTTGGTTTTTTTGTAATTTTTTAAAATGAATATGTAAATATGAATTTATCTCGGATAATATGATTGCTTCCTTATATGATTGCAGATGTCATAATATTGGTTATTATATGTAGTGACTTTTTATATTGTCCATTATTCGTAAATAGAAGTGTAATGCATACAGTGAACGGATATAATATTAATGTAGATGGGATAATTCTTAAATTTGAAGAAGCATATAAAGACAAAATTTTTTCATGTGTATAACCTATTAGATTAGTAATATTCACTAATAATTAGGAGTTGCTAATAGGGTTATATGTGTTTAATAAATTTGAAAACGTTGATAGCTCGTGTGTAATAACTTTACTTAGCTTTAGAGGTTCCTGTAAATATTAGCTTCCTATGACTGGAAAAAAAAAATGAAATGAAATAAATGAAAAGATCGAAAAATTTTCATAAAAAGCACCAAATTGTTTTATTTCTACTTTTCACTTTTACCTATATGTTGTATACAATATAATAAAAATCTTTGGAAAAATATCTCATTTGATACATGAACTTTTTATGCCCTTAAACACTACTTCACTCAATTATTGATCGACACGTGTCCATTACTTAAAAAGACAATGATAGAATGAGGTAATATTTAATGATATGAAAATTTCAATTGGTATGAAATTGGATATTTTAAAGTTTAGGTACTTAATTGACCTTTTTGTCAAAGTTCAGGTATTAAATTGAGCATTACCCTAAAAATCTTTTAGCCGGCTTATTACATACATATATATCACATAGCTATTTTCTTAATTATAAAAAATGAATAAGTAGAGGTTTTCTAAAAATTAGAATCCTTTTTAGGTATTTTCAAAACAAGAAATAAAATTTAGAAGCTCTTTAAAATTTTTTTAAGAAAAACAAGATGAAAACAAATATCAACTTAAACTTGGTGGCGTTTCCTACAAGAAAACTAAGTTTTAGAGATATAATTTTTTTCTTTAAATATAAATTTCTATTGCAAAAATCATTATGATCGTTTTTATAGAAATATAACTTCTTATTGAAAACCATCGTTACCGATTTTATTAAGTTAAAACGAACTAAGGAAACCTAAATCTAGCTAGTAGATACATAAACACCTATGGTGTGGTAACAGAAATGTAAAACAAAATCCTTTAGGACTTTTTTGATAAAAAAAATATATTCCCTTTTTTAGCCCTTTTCACAAAAAGTAAAAAAGATATATTTTCCATAAACTTAAAAAAAAATGAAAATCAAATAGGAATCTTTTTGCTACCTTATCAATTTTGTTCCATCTCATCCAAAATTTCTAAAGCCCATAAAAATCCTCAATAACTCAATTGTAGCTCTTGGACTTAGGAATATGTGGTTTTCTTGCAAATTAGTGGCTGAACCAATATTCAAATCACCCTTTGATTTTCGATTCACTCTTTATATTTTTTCACTTCGGTTAGTGGCGATTCCAATCAAAATCATTAAAAAAAAACAATCATTTTACAAAATCCTATTAATTTCAAGTTGAGTATCTTGTATTAAACGAGTCAAGTTTGATACAGTTCGAAACCTTTAAGAGGATAGTATCAATATTCGAGCTTGACAATTCATATATGATGCCATATTTGTGATTAATAATATGTTGTAATTATCATTAGTATCTATTCTAACCCATAGCCATCTTATATATATTTATATTAATCAAATCATTATAATATTTTTTCCCTATGAATACATTTCAACATCAATTACATTAATATCCATTAATAATGCAAATTTTGAATTGAATGCCTTTAAAGGTCTTTAGTGTTACAAATATTTGATTTTATTTAAAAATACCTTTCTTGTTGTTTTAATCTCGGTTTAAGTTAAAATCATCTTTCTTTTCTCAAAATTATTTGAATGTCAATTTCTTTAATTTCCTCCTTTTTTTAATTTGTGATAATTGAAGTTATCTCCAAATGAAAGAAAAAGGGGGACTTTTATTTCGCATGAAATTGATATTTTTAGCTCTCACAAACAACTCCAGCTTTGTCTCATACTTTCACTTATGTTCCTTACGGAATATAGGAAAGAAGAAATTTAGATTATGTATAAACATGAATTATTAGCATTATTAATGTTGATTATTGGCAATATCATATAATATAGGTACATATATTAAAAAACGATAATAATTATATGTTAATATTTAAACTGGTATAATATTTTGGAATTTAAATATATGATATTCAAGAATTTTACAACTTAACTGCTAAAGTTAAATAATTTTATATATTTGGAAATTTGAAAATATTTTAAATTTTGATTATTGAAATCTAAGTGATACAATTTGATTGAAAATCAAAATAGTTTTAAAGGTTTTTATTATTTTTAATATACATGCTGTGGGTGTAGAATCCTCTAATATATACAGTACTAATGCATAGCTTTTTCTCTAAAATTTGGTGACATTTTCGCATCATTTTAATCATAAAACACTTTGTTTTAGATCTAAATATATGTATAACATAGGTATTATAAATTTTGCACACACATTATAAGTATTTCAATTCTCTAGATGATTTGTCTGCTTCTAAAATTGAGGTTAGTAATTGATTATTTATTTACGTTTAGCCGTCCTAATAAAATTTGCTGTTATGATTTTCATTATCATAAAGTTGGAAATACAACTAATGGTAAAGAATTAGGAACTGTTGGCAGTGTGGGGGAATGGGGATAACATTTTGGTATATATTATTATGAGAATTTCCTACACTAATATATAATAATTTGCTTTTTTAACATATTCTCTTTACTTTTATAGGCATAAGACAAGTTCCACGATGAAGCAAATAAATTATTATTAATATCATATCCAACGCTTTTATAAATATAATTTAGGTGATTGGAGTTTCATGTATTTTTGAATCAGTTTGGACTTATATATGAATACTGTTATATTTTTGAGCATTTTAAACATATTAATAATATATATATTTATATATCTAGAGAGAGAGAGATTGTTGTGTTAAAATCCTACAGATAGTTTCCCAATTAACCCCCGCTTTCGTTGTTTTTGTAGTATAATGGGTTGATAAAACAACTGCAGTTAGTATAATTTTATATACTTTAATATGTACATTATTTAGGATTTACTCTTATTATCTTCTTCCTTTTTTATATTCAATTCATTTCGAGACAGTTTTTGAACTATTTTTGTTTTTTCAATTATCATGTGTGTAGCTACTAATAATTATATAATAAGCAAATACTTTTTTTTAATTATGATAGTTACTGTACCTTAAGTCAATTATTAGTTATTTTAGTCTTTACTTTCCTTTAAATCCCTTCCCTCTATCTTTCTCTGCATTTTAAATAGAAAGCCCTTATTTTATCCTTTTTTTTTAAATTGTTGGATATTTATATAGTTTTTTATTATTACATTTATTCTGTTTCTTCATTTCTTTTTTCCACCTTTTTTAGATTGTTTAGACATTATTTTTTTATCTTTTCAAACCATTCAATATTTATATGGATTTATTGAACAATTACATTATTTGGAAAAATAAATGAATAAACAATTAAAAATGAGTCGTATTATTATAATTTTTATTATATCAAATTTAATTTTATACATGATATATATTTGTTGGATAATGACGAAAATGTTACCTGAATTTTCGCAAAAGAAACAATTAAGTACCTAAAGTTTAGTTTGAAACAATTTAGTACCTAAGTTTAGTTTTAAACAATTTGGTACATAAAAAATGTTTTTCATACCTGAAGTTTGGTTTTGATAATTTGTATACTTGAACAAACTTCTTTTTATGGATTTTTTTCATATCTCATTTTACTTGTTCTAAGTTTAAAAAAAGTTATCTAAAACTTTGTTTAGGTATCAAAATTATCAAAACCAAACTTTAGGTATGAAAAATATAAACAAAAGCTTTGTTCGAGTATCAAATTATGCAAAATCAAACTTTAAATACCTGATTATTCCTTTTTTATGAAAGTCTAGTACTATTTTCATTATTAACCCTATATATGCTAGTATACACTATTCAAATATAACAAAAGTCCACAGAACTTATTTTTACGTTAAGAATTTATCACTTATCATAACATGATAGAGAATGGCTTTTTAATGTTTGATTAGCAGAGCAACTCTATCCATAGACTTGAATTTGAGGAAAGGATAGACTGTTGTGGCTTACAAGCTACCTACCTACCTACCCTATTGTCCACAGCATCATCTGTTTGAAACATTAATTTTACTATATTCATGTCTATTCCCACTTCGCCATTTCCATTAACTGTATAATTGTTATCCCTCTATTTGTCCTCTTTCTACTGTCAGCCAATAAACTCGCATTATCGTCAAATTGGAATACTATGCTTTGCATGTGACGTTCCCAGTCTGGACAAAGTAATGCAACATTAAACTATTCTTGTCCACTGGGCAAAGATTGATCACCAGATGTTGGAAATGAAATGCTTGTGGAATCTTCCACAGACAATCACTCCGCTCCCAAAGCAGTCGGCATGTGATTTCTTTGAATAAAATACGGGCGAGTTCTTTTTGAAAACTTTTAAAACTGCGCCTAGTCAATAGTTTTTTATTGAATAAATATAACGAATGTCACTCAAGATTTGATAAAAAAATATATAATTAGATATTTTATTTTAAAATTAATTAATTTAGTATCTAAATTTTAAAATTAATCAGTTTAATATAAAAAAAAATTCATGCATACTAATAGTACTTCTATCATATTAGCTAAAAGGCAATGCCGAATGATGATATTAGCTAATTGAGTATAAAGTCATGATCAACCTTTAGATAAATTACATGCATATCGGAATGAAATAAAAAAAAAAAAAAGAAAATCATTTGTATTGGGTGTTGGTACTAGATAAAATTATACATGAAAATATAAATGGTAACTACCGGACAAAAAAGAAAAAAACATAAATGGTAACTGGAAATCCAGTTTAATCAAAGATGCATTTATTATGTTGGTATATTTTGCTAATTTCTACACATCTCATGGAATGATTAGATTCATAAAGTATGGAGAGATTAAATTCAAGTAAGATTTGATATCAATATGGATAAATGGGATCAAGTAATTTTAGAAGTTTTGGGAAACGCCCATATAATTTATCTATCTGATCCATCTAAAGTTAGTTGGTCGGAAAGCAATTTTAAAATAACTTTTCATACAATTTTGGTTAAATGTTATCAACTGGATGGGGAAGTTCTATCAGCAATTTAAAATGCAATCGCCGAATATCTAAGGATTTGTCCACAAAGAGTTGAATATCAATTCACGATTGCATCCACGTTCACATTATCAAATTCCCACCATTTTATTTATTAATACCCTGTTCACTGATGTGAACTTCCATTTTGGCACCATTCCATGTGGTCCAGTCCAATGTCCAACCAGAGAACTTGACTTCTGATACCCAAGAGAAGACCCCATTTAGGTTTAACTGGAACGTGAAAAAACTAGTGTAAAACTACAGTTGTCAAATGCTTAATTCTTGTGCAAGAACAGACCACCCAAACTTCTCTTTATTCAGAATTCTATGACCAATGGAGAGGAAGGCTTTGGACTACAGGGATGGTATTGGTTACAAAGGCATTGGGTTTCAAAAGGGTTGGAGCTCAGAAAGGGTGAGCAGCAATGGCAGGAGACACATTGACACGGCATTGTTTTCGCCTTTTAATAGCGGCAGAGCGTTGCCTTCTAAATGGGAAGATGCAGAGAGGTGGATATGCAGTCCTGTTTCTGGGAATGGTGGTCTGGGAAACAGAAACATTGATGATAATGGTGATAGTACTAGCACTAACATCAATGGTGTTAATAACGGCGATTATAGTTATAATACACGAAGAAGGCCTAAGTCTAAAAGTGGTCCACTGGGGCAACGGGGACATGCCAATGCCGCAGCTTACTATTCGAATTATTCGCCGGGGCCTCCAATCCTTGAGGGGTGGCATGGAAGGACTTCCATGGTGAGGTCTCCCTTTTCGACAGGGATTTTGGTGGCTGATGAAGTGGTGTTTAATTATGTTGGAGGAAATGGTCGGAGGTTTCTTGACAGCAGTGCTGGGCATTCAGGCTCTACTGATTTGTTACGTAAGCTCTTATTCGCTTCTTTGTTGTTTATCAGATCGTTCTCCCAATGGATTTTAAGTAAATAATCATTTCTCATCTTATATATGCGATTTTGTAAGGTACTTTGGTAATTAATTTTGTGTTATACTCGCCTGCCCTGAAATGGTTGGCTCTAATGAATTCAGGCCGCACCTTAACAAATTCGAAGGTTTAACATTAAGCAAACATGATACAACAATGCTATACATGCTAATAGCTTCTTAATCGTGGATTGTGATTAAATATGTCTCATCTTATGGCTTTATATTTCCCTGTTTGATCGCAAGTACAGACGATAGTAATCCTAACGAAGCTGAGGATACAACAAATGGCATTTCTCGTGCTATTTCGCGGAGGGATATGGGGACTCAAATGAGCCCTAAGAACAGCATCTGCTCATCACCTAAAAAAAAGACTCCGTACTGCCGTTCCCCACCTCCGTTCCCGAGCTCAGATCAAGGCAAATTGGAAGTCAAGGACGTGTTAATGGACAAAAGATCCGACTTGATGAGCTGGTCCAAAAGATATGCTGCCAGAATTGCTAAGAAAGTTGGCAAGTTGTTGAAGGCTCAAATAAGTTTGAACAAGGATCTCAGTCTTCATCTTTTAACTCAAGGAAGGAACCAAAGAACATGTCACGGTGTGTGTAATCGATTAACATAAATGTTTTCGACACTTCCCGTACTTTAACTTTCCTTAAACACTATCTTCTTGCCTGAGAAACCAACACATCACATTTGCAGGTTGCAGAGGGAAGAAGCAAAGATAGTTGCTTGGGAAAATTTACAAAAAGCAAAAGCCGAGGCAGCAATAAGAAAACTAGAGGTATATAAACTGGCCTATTCTTGAAGTTTAATGGTTAGACTCGATTGAAAGAAGAGGTGTATATACTAACTGCAAATTATTTCCATTCAGATGAAGTTGGAAAAGAAGAGATCATCTTCAATGGAAAAGATCTTTAACAAGCTGAGAAAAGCCGAGCTAAGAGCTCAAGAGATGAGAAGCTCAATCTCAAGTGACCATCACACTTCCAAGACCTTTCACAAGAATAAATTGTTTCATAAGCATTTGCATGCTAACTCCTTCCACAAGTGCTTTCGGTGTTAGTGTGTTTCTCCTTATGGTTTCAACCTGGTTTCAGTTAACGTGCGACACTTTTAACTAACTTGGAAATAATCGATTCCTATCACGTTTTAGTGCTTCATCTTCATCTTCAATTTTGATCTAGTGTCATTATGCTTCTACATACAAACTATATATGATACAGGAGGAGTTGTTTAAGCGTTTCTTTTGGTATGGATATGGATAGTATAGATTTGTGGCTTTTCTACTTTCTTCTTGCTTCACAGGCTGTATATTAACAAGAAAAAAAATCTAGAGCCAATTTAAATTAAAATTCAAAACCAAACATATCATGAGCTTTTGTTCCTGTTAGTGATTCCTTTTGTTTTTCGTTAGAGTGATCATTTTCTGGAAAGAATCAACGCAATGACTTATACTTCGAACTCACTGGGTGTTGGAGACGTTTATGTACTAATCTATGTTTGGCAAGAAAATTAGTTTTACCAAAACATTTCGGCATGATATTTGGGGACAATCTTTTGGCTCTAGAATCACACATACATACTTTTGTTTTAGGAAAATTCTATAGTCCTGTTATTAATTTTAACGGAACCAGTCTCATCACTATCGAACGGCTAATACCATATCCAATCATGTTTGAACTACTAAATTAGTTAATATTCTAATTGTTATATTTATTTTAATAGTTAGATGGTTGACTGGACGATTCCGTCGATGAGACCGTAGAAGCTTCCCGTCTTTTATGCTAAAATAGTTCAGCACAAGAATTTAAAGCAAGTGGTAATTATCTCTTTATGAAAAAAATTTTCAATAGGTAATGCATATATAATGGGTAACTATTAATCATATTTTGATATTTGAAAGGGATGGTGGATAATTTCCAAATAACCATCATTCATGATTTATGGATACAATTATGTGTCAATAAATGATTGATGCTTAGTGTATGTTATGCTTATATATCATATGTATATTATAGATGGCATGTATTACTCACTAAAGTTATCTTTTCACGTCATGATACGTGGCAAGTGCTTATTCGTAATGATAGGAATAAGACAACTCTCTAAGGAGAGCCAATTCTCTGCCGCATGTCAAACAAATTAGGAAAAAAATAAAGCAAATAATATTATTACTTTATCATATATGGTAAGTCCTAATTCGCAGGGAAAGAAAGGACAGCACCTTGGACACCAAATTTGCCTCCCTTTTCTTATATACAGAAATGTTAATTATGATATTCATGTTGAAATATTACTACTGAAAGCAGCAATCAATTAGATGGACATCGCAATTACTGAACACATGAAATTAGAGCACTAACATCAAGAATGACTTTGAATGTCCACGTAATTCACAATTAACTTTCGGTCTTCATTGCTCATTATATCCAACATTTCTCATGTGCACAGCAATAAACAAACCCAAAATAGCCATCCAATCAACACCATAAGATATAATTATTAACCAGTTGAAATTATATAAGTCAAAAAGGAATGTGCTTTCCAATTTTGATTGGTTAATGGCTTGATTCAGTGGCCCTGCTGGGGATGCAAATTCGTTATGCGGTTTGTTTATTATTGTTGACCCAAGAATAGTTTGATGGAAATAAAGCCATTCTTATTATCTTATTGTGCTCGGCCCACAAAACAAATCATACCCTATAGGGATATGGTATCATATTGTTCAGTGTTAAATCTTCATTATCATTGATCCAATATTATATTTTAAAAGATTTATTGCGCCACTGAAGCGAATAAGCAATCAAAAGTTATAAGAAAATCAATGGACAAATAGAAACAAAAATGTAGCACTTGTGAAATGGCAGCATAAACAAAAAAAAAAAAAAAATTTAACTTGATTGTATCTTAAATGCATAATACCAACATAGGCAATGGTGTTACATCTCCCTGATCTCTCAAGTGATAGGTCCAAATTCAAATCCCCCTTTATCCATTGTAATGAAAAAAAATAAAAAAAATGACAAATTCTGCCATAGAGCCTCTTATTTATGAGTAGATGAAATAGTTTATGGGTAGTTCCTCGTCTGTTGTCTTGTTTTCTTTTTTTTTTTTTATCCTTTTTCTTAACCCTCTGGTCTCTTGCTCTTGCTCTTGTTTTCTTTATTTAATATTTCTTATCAATTTCCTATCTTTCCCTTCATCTTTTTATTTGTAAATAACTGTAGACACCTCATTTTGATAATTTATTTTTATCAATTTGTTAATAATTAAATGTTAATATTAATGCAAATATGGCTAAATTGAATGATTTTTTGCATTTTTTAGCATTATGATTAGAAATAAAAATTAGAAAAATAAATCAAATTAAAGAAAATAAATATAATGGATGTAATATACATGTATATAATATAGTTTTATAATCTGAAAAAAAAAAAATTTACTGTTCATCTTCTTCTTCGTTAGGCAGCCCGACCGGCCCACTTTGAGCCACTGAAGTGAAGAAGCAATCAAAAGTTATAAAGAAAATCAATGGACAGATAGAAATGAAAATGTAGCACTTGTTAAATGGCAGTATAGACAAAAAATTAACTTGACTGTATCTGAATTGCGTAGTATCAACATGGCCAAATTATGCTATAGAGCCACGTATTTATGAATAGATGAAATGGATTATGGGTAGTCTGTTGTCCTTTTTTTTCTTTTTCTTTTTTTTCTCTCTTCTTTTCTCTTTTCCTTTTCTCAACCACTTTGGTCTCTTGCTCTTACTCTTGCTCTTACTCTTCTTTATTTAATAATTCTTATCAATTTCATTTTTTTCCCTTCATTTTTTTTTTGTAAATAGCCTTTTGGAACTTCAATTGTTTTATCATAAAAGCTCTATTTGATTATCCTCTGTGAATTTAAGTTTCGTATTGTAATGCCCTAAAATTTCCTTAACATAATTACCACCACATATAATATTTCATGTATTACATGTTTAGGCCTTTGTTTTTAAGAATTTTGTTCATGTTAAACATTGCTAACAAAATTTACTTACTAAAATCATATAGTTACATTATAGAGGTAATTGGATTTGTGACGGGAAAATAAGTTTTATAAAAATATTTCAAGCTTCTACTCAGTAGATCAACTCTTCTATAAAACAAAACTTTGAATGATTATTACAAACATATGAGCTCCATAAGGCCCTTTAAAGAAAATTAAATTTTCAAAGACAAATCCAATTTTGTATATAAAACAAAATAAAAACAAAACAAAGTAAAATCCACAATTTTGTTTCACTTGCTTCTCTTTTCAAACATCTAGGATCACTCATAACCCGAATCATACATCATCAACGTCAAGATCATCAACTACAACACCATCATCATCATCAATATCAAATCATCAGTGCAATATGTGGAAAAAGATAGCCACAATAATAACAAGTCGAAACCCGATACACAATAACACAATTACATACAAAGTGACATACAAGCTTAACTAAATGCAATGCATCAAACAACAAGTTATTATCTTTAAATATATGTAAACAAATCAATATTGGAGTACCCACATCCAAAACAATCTAGGGAACCGGGTCCTGAGTAATATTAGAGGCTTAGGAATTGATATAAGTAGCCTGAATACCTATATTTCTCACATAACATTACGAGAAAATAGCTTCATCACAGCCGTTACTCATCTTTACTTACAACTTAATCCATAATATGATTTTAATTCAATCGTTCTAAACGTGAACTAAATCATGATATTTCCCTCCAAGCTTAAGTAAACGTTATGCTGATACCATTTTCTCCATCGGCTACCTACTAAACCACTTATAAATTGCCATTGCATCATGATAAAAGAGGTAGCCTAAGAGCCTAAACTGTTGTGTTCCCCTCGGAATCAGGTTGCTACTCCCCATACCAGATTCAACGACACACGCACAACCAGCACTCATTAATTATTAAGCGAAGTTTAAGTTTTAGTCTGTTTAGGATGCATATCCTAGCATACAACATTCAAGTCACTGCGTACCTCTTATATAAATCTAAACAGAGTTTCAAAAGCCCTTCTAGAAGATATATCAGATATTTATATCTGTTTAAGAATTAAACCCATATTAGAAATGAAATTAATTATCCACTTATATTAAACTTATTTTAAAATCATATTTGATCGCACACTAAATAGGAACTCTGCCATGGCTGTGGGATTCATTCCGCTAAGATACAGACAGTTCTCTATTGTTTGTTAAAATATTTATTTTCACTTTGTTTAAGATTATTTATCATAAAAACATTATCACATCATTCATTTTCAAAGACATTCATTTCCTAAGCAAAAACATATTTGAAACAACATTTTCCCCATATAATACATGGTTTATCCTAACATATAACTCCAAGCTAATTGTTAGCTATTAAGCCTATTTTAACATAATCCTAACCAAATTAATTTGAATTAATCATTTAATCCAATTACCAAGTTATTTTAATCTGATTCATTTTAATTTATTAAAGTCTATTTAGTCAAGTTAAACTTGGATTATTAACTAAGTTCATTTTATATCTAACTTCTATATTTAATCCAATTATTTATTAAATCTATAAATCCACTTAACTCATGCTTAATTATATCAATTAACTAACATAACATATCAACTATCATTTATTAATTTCATTTTAGCTCAAAAAGATTCATTTTATACTTAATTACATATGCTTAAGTAGTACACATAAGTTTTCAACTTGATTTGAATATGTAGCAGTTGGAAAAAATTTAAATTTAGGCATTGATACTTTTAAAATTTTCAAAAAATTAAAATATAAAATTGTGGAGCTCTTTTTAAGCTTGTCATAGCATTTTGAATCACCTCAATTCAAGTCCGGATGAAAAAGTGATAAGTAAATTATAAAAAACTGTCATGCTGGAAAAGTTTGATCCGAGGAGATAACCCATCACAACCGTGATTTGTGCTTTATCATTCAAAAATTCATGCTCCGAGGAGATCATAGGCCATATCACACCCATGATGAATAGGCTATCCTAGTTACGTTCTTTTCTTATCTTTTTGCCCAATTTAAACTACTTGTTCATCACATACTTCATTCCAAACATCATATAAACAACATATAAACAATATACAAGTCCATATCAAGTCTAAACAACATCTCTAAGCTTGTTTCTACTTCACATATCATCTAATCAAGTCATCAAACATCTAACCTATGCACATATGTACTAACCGAGGTTTTGACATACATATTCACATATCATATGTTTATAAATCTTATCACAAACCCATCATATTTCTAGCATTTATTTATCATTCCCCTGAAATAACAACAGTTAAACAAAGGAAACAATAACAAGCTTACATGTTTGGTTAATTCTAGCTGCTTGAACTTCTTTTCTCACTACTTCCTTCTTGATGTTAAAGCTACTTCTAGCATGATTCCCACTTCTAAACTTGTTTTCTAACCTTGATTTATCTTTTAGTCTTCTTTGAATTTGAGATTTAAAGAGATTGAAGAGAGAAAAGAAGAGAAGAAGAAGGAAGAAAGGAAGAAATGAAGGAACAAAAGGAAAGAAAGAAAAGGAATGGGAAAACAAAGGAAATAAGAAGGGAAAAGGAAGGATAATTGTAAATTAGGATATTTTAGGGTAAGCGTATTAGGTTTAGAACTTTCATATCAATATCTTTGGTTTTAAAAGTGTTTAGGAAATAATTTCAGAATCTATATGTTTGAAATTTTGAACTTGAAATAAGGGTTTGGTTTTGGAGTTTAGTCTGTATGGAACTGATATTTAATTTGAGTTCATATTTGAAAACTGAAATTTTTATTCAAGCAGTTGAACTTAAATTTTGTGGAAGATTAAGGAATTGGAATATAAACTAAAGTTTAAGGGTTTAGAAATCCACTAAACATTTTAATAACATGTTTAGGGGTTTAGAAATTGAAAATCTCAATTTTCAACATAATCAAATACTAATTCAATTATGCTAACATGTTTAATTATATCCTATAATTCATTTAATCTATCTAAACTCAATTTCTAACTTAGGTAAAGATTTAGGGTATTCACGTATATTTGGCAATAAACATGGAATATATATATATATATATAGAAGATAACAATTAATATATTCACTTAAGTTGAAAAATTTGACAATAATAGATATATAGATGTTTCATCATTAACATATCCATACATAGTAAGCATCAATCAACTATTGGTGTCTACTCATAGTATCGTGACATGAACCAAGTTTTTTGAGACTTTTATATACAAAGGCATATTTGTTAAGTATCACATTTGTATTTGCCTACACTATTCTTTTATATCATGAGATTACATAAGATGTTGGCATTCGGCTGTAGTTGATTATCTGTGAATATTCATTGACATTACATTGATTTTAGATCTATCCATTATCAAACGAGTGCATATGGAGCACACAGACATGTCGAAATCATGTGTTGATCTAAATCATACTCACTAACTAAGAGAATTGGATTTAAAAAAAAAAACGATACGCATAAGAAAATCCATATTATCAGGTTAGTAACCATGATCCATAATTTATAGGATACTTAAGTGAAACATCATCACTTACTTCTGTAATGAACTACTAAGATCAGTCTCTGAACTTGAGATTGTTGGAACTACAAGCTTTGACACGTATATAACATAGCTTACCCATAACTTGCTATCAAGTCATCACTTGTGAGTAAAAGGGACAAAGCAAGATGAAATTCATTTATCTCCTAATCTAGGATCTCATATTAGGGCATTATGATAGATGTATACATGTATTATTGAGATACCAATTGAAGGTTGTTTATGGCTTAATCTACAAAGCTATATATTTTATTTATCTCTAACATTTTTCCTAAACATTAAGTTACAGCGAAATCCGAAGGGACTAACATGAGATCTTGTCATCTGGGTACTTTTGGTGGTTCGTGAGTGTTTGTTGATATTTAAGTTAATCTCACATTGGTCTATGATCAAGTAAGTCCACAAAGGGCATATGCACAGATTGTCACGTGTTGGTCTAGGTCATGCCTACTAGACTGTGTTCGACAAAATATACACAAAGATGGTTAATTGATTGGTGAATGGATGTCGAGCCCCATAACAAGGTGTAACAACTACATGACATATTGAAAAACATAGTATGATTATGAGAGAATCAAAATATAGCTATAAATCCATAAATAAGAGTTAATTCATCAATATTCCAAAGGTTTTTTTAATAAAAAGGAAGTATCAACAAATCAGTGAAAACATAATAACGCCACAATTAAACTAAAAGACTTAAGCGTTTAAAATAATAGAAAGCAATAAAAGTCTTAAAACGAAAATTCATATGGATCCTTTTTATACATTGTACTAATATTTAAAACATGAAAATCCTAGAAGGATGAGCTACAAAACCTTGTACAATAGCTAATGTGTGAGTATCATGCTTAAAACACATACAACAACCATTATTTTAAGTATCTTACATTTAAGTGTAGCAAATAACACAATATTTGTGTCCCAAGAATTAGAGCAACACAAACTCCAAAATAAGTATACGCGCGCGCACACACACATACAGACATATATATATATATTGGAAATGTCATCTTATTATAGTGATATTCTGAGTTCATTAATGGTATTAACCATTAATGCAACTAGTCTATGAACCTTATGCAAGTGCATTTACTTCCACCTACTAAAAACTTCTTATTTGACAATGAGTCCCATATTACATTTTGTTGATTCATATAATTGTGCTCTTATGCAATCAATCGAGTATAATCAATTGATGGACTGACTCAATTAAAATAATGTAAACATGAAACCTTATTCTCACAGTTAATTAAATGTATTATAGAAACTTGAAAAGATATTAGAATTAGATACATCCATGGTAGAAAGTATATCATCCCAGTTTTATAGATGAACATACAACCACAAAAAAAACGTTAACTTTTAGATTAAATATTGAAAATCACGTCCATATTGATTTCGCTATCCCCTCTCTCAAATGAATAGAATCACATAAAATTTGTTCATGTAGTAGGTGGATTTCATTGTAGTAGTCATGTGCGTGTAGTGTGTGTCTCACATTACACATGGCTTTAGAGGAGTGACATGGAAGCACATGCAAGGAATGACTAAGAGTAAAATGGTAGGAAAAAAAAGCAAGCAATTTCTAAGAGTTCGAACACATTAGTGACAGGTGTAAGTGTTGTGTAGCATCAATCCAACTATTTTAGATGAGAGACAGTGTGTTCTTCGTTTTGAGTTCTATTTGATCTTTTGTGAGAGTATTCTAGTAGCACTTTGATGTTTCTCTCACTTCTTAGATCTGCTAAATGAGGAGAAGCTCTAGGTATTTATAGAGCTAGGCTCTTAATGATGTCTATTGGATCGTATTGGCTCATGGGAGGCCTCTTTAAGTGCATGAGTTTCTTGAGAAAGGTTGAGAGCGAACGTATCGGACTGGTCCAACGATCCCTACTCCAAGCTCATTATTCCAAATTTCCCTTAGTCATCTCAGTTTTATGGACTTGACTTTTTGTACCCTATCACTCAGCCCAAAGAGTCAAAGTCTAGATTTATCCCTCTATAATCCTTATAAAAAAATATTTGTAATCTTTCAAAATTATTAACAATTGATGGGTAAAGAAACCATTTGATATTAACATGCGACGTAAAGTCATAATGAATATAGAGCACAATTTCAAATATGATATACAATTTACATAGATTCATGCATTTAATTAACAAAAATTTACTTTGAATATCTTACATATAGAATTTTGCCCGAACTATTTGTCTATTTATCGAATTGGTGCAATCATTTTATTTATTTTTCACTATTAGTTTCTCGAACTCTTGCATAATTGTTGTGCTTTACCTCTTTTAATGATTAATGTTTATTTCATCAAACTAATCCAATTTCAACAAAATATTGATCTATAACTCTAAAAAAAAAGTATTCCTTTGGCAAGTTATCATTATTAATTTTCTAAGATTGTTAAGAAAATACGATGAGCGAAACAGAGAATTTGATAGATGACTTAGAGGCATAAGATAAATCTAGTTTTCTTGGAGAATTTATGCCTCCTACGTTAAGTTTGCTACTTATTGGTCTTATGGGATATCTCAGTATAGAGAATGATAAAAATGATCTATATTTATATAAACTCTTAAGGGGTGGATAATACCCAGAGTAGCTATTTATGAAACTATGCAATTTGTGCGACCCCATGTACATACAATATGGATGGGATTAGCTGCTGCAATGGGATCTTTTATCCTGGTCGGAGGAGAGATTACCAAACATTTAGCATTCCCTTACGCTTGGCGCCAATGAGTTTAAATGAGACTCAATTTTTTAATTGTCTGGTGTAGACACCCAATTTTTACTCAATTTAAGGCTCGAATTTATAATAAAAATTATATTACGTCGAGCTCACAAAAAAATAGCAGAAAAATGGAAAAAAATAGAAAATAAAAAATAAGTAAGTAAATGATAAAAAATGAGTATAAAAGAAGAAAATTAGAATTAAAAAATTAATTAATTAAAAAATATTACCCGAGCTTGATATAATATATATTTTTTGTTATAAATTATTCATAAAAATAATTAAACAATTTCCAAAAAATTATTTTGTTTAATTAAAATAGAATTTTCAAGAGCTTTAAATATTAATTTTGTTGGACTCAACCAGGCATAGGCCAATAGCCTAAGGTTAAGACCATTGACCCATATGACTAGACCAACACAGGACCAGGGTTCGATCCCTTGGCAGCAGGAGTTGCCTTTTATTTTTGCCAGAATGAGAACAGTGTCACCTTCTGATTGGACACATGCTTCATCTTCCTCATACACAACGGTTCAACGTACTCACTTTGGCATTGAATTTGGCCGACTAATCTTCCTTGTTTTTCGAAATTGAAGATAGAAATGGATAGACGGCATGGGATACTATGAATCTGTAAGGATGATTTGCGAAAAATCAGCATCGAAGCAGCCCCAAAGTTTCGATTGAAAATTGGGAAAAATCACAAAATCTGGAAACTCCATGATCATCAATGGCGGCTGTGAGTGAAATCAATGCAATTCGAATGATTCCAATGATCCTAAACAGAGTAGGATGGAATATTCGAAGATGTTGTGGTCAATTTCATCAGTTACGAACGGATTGAATTCCAATTTACGAATTCAATTTTTGCAAAATTTTTGGGAAATCATTAAATGTGATTCGAAACTAAAATCAATCCTAACACTATAAATAGGAGCACTAGGAGGATCAAAGGAAAACATTTAATTTGAAGAATAGTACTCAGAATCAGAGAGATCCAAAAATTTCGAGAGTTAGGGTTTCTTGGAGAAAATTTCAAATTCGAAGAATCTTAGCCAATTTCGATCAAATCTAAGGATCTAGGAAGCTTTAATGAAGTTATATGAAGGTTCGAGTATGCCCAGAATTGCTTGAAACATCCACAAGAAGTTCTGCAAATTTCTGAATTGTGCCGTCGTGAACCACCACTTCAAATCGCCACCTCTGGTGGTTTGGTGGGTGTCGAATCCAACAAAAATAATTTATAATCAACCTGCTTTAAATATTTGTAAATAGAGTGAGCAGGATCGTCTCACTGGGACTGGTAAAATTCCCAAGTTTCTATCGAGATTAAAAAGAGAAAAAGAAAATAAAATAAGGGGTTTTGAAATCACACTATTAAAATAAACCTATATCTAATTAACAAGAATTTCTATATTAAAAGATTATCTAGCCTAGGCTTATTACAATTCAATTCCCGGGATTGATCCTTGACTCAATAATTATTATTCTATTTTGAATAGGTTAGTTATAATTTTCAACAAGCTCTGAAATTCTCTTTTTATATATTAAATAACAAGATAAGATCTTTGATTTCCTATCGAATAGACCCTAAACACGCTCTTAAGGTTTAATCTATCAATTGCATTAGAAGTTAGAGAGACCTATACTAATCAACAATTCATAGAGCATGGATCATTTAGAATAGATTTATTTCATCAACAACAACAAATAATCATCTATTTACGACTATTGTGTTGTTTCATCACTTTATATTAGGAGATTCATACAATTACGGATATGAGTCCTAATTGATTGATTATTGTTTGTTGTCTAATACAACGGATCCAAAATTATATCAATAATAGACAAACAATCACAAATAAATCTGATGAAATATAAATATTCAAATAGAGAACAATGAAATCAAACCACTTTGGTCTCACAATCCATCTTGAATTGATTTGCAATAATCTCTTTGGCTAGATTTGGAGTTTAGCCACTCATGACCCTTAGAATTTCTCTAGGGTTTTTTTACAAAATTGTATCTAAATATGGAATGAATAATTCCTCCTGAAAGAAACCCTAAATAATATATAAATACAAGTTTGGAAGTTATGGAATTCGTAGCGACAAAGGCTTGGATCTGTTTAGATCATGAATTGAGGCCTAAATGCTTCATGGTTTTCATTTACCCAGCCGTACAAGAAGGCTGGCGAAATTCCCAGGATGGCCGGCGGCCTAAATAGATACGCTGCTGGCGTTTCTGGTTTATCAACGTGTCTAGAATGATGATGGCCGACGGCCATCATACTTACACTGCCGGCCTTTCATGTTGAAACCAATTCGCCCAGAATGGTCATGGCGCGGCTTACTTCTTCTCCTGGCCGGCCCACTTTGACTGTTTTGCCTCTTGATTCTAATTTGCTCCAATCTTGTACTATTTGCTTCTATTGACTTCAAATTCCTAAAAATCATATAAAACACAAATAAGTACCAATTCCAAATAATTTCTATAAAATTAATAACAAATTAATCTAATTTATTCCCAAGAATTAAGAGTAATTTTCATATCTCAACATGATTATAGGAGGAAACCACCGACGTCAGAGCTGCTCCACCATCAAACGCATCGGGCCGACAATGTTAGAAGCCACAAACACCACCAGGAGCGGCTGAGGAACATTTGAAGATCCCGTGGTCGTCTTCTTCACCCGACTCAGAAGATCCGACCCGAAGATCGAAGTCTATGCGCTTAGTCAACGGTCAACGTTTCACATCCAGATCAACGTCCAGATCAAAGTAAACGAGATCAAACGGTCCAGATCGAGTCTTCCGTTATGCGCTCCAGGTCAAATCCGCTTTAATCCAATGGCTATGTGAGTTCTGTATATTTTATTATATATTTAATATATTTAAATTATGGAAAATAGTAAAAAAATAGAAAAATGCATGAAAAAAAAAAAAATCATAAAAAATTCAGAAAATCCAGAAAAATTAGAATAAATATTTTTAGTGTAAATTTTCATGCTTTATTAGTTTTTGATATTTTGAATATTTTATGATTGTATATGTAAGTAGATTAATTAAAAAATGTACATGATGGCATGTAATATAGTTTTAGTGTGTTGTATGTACAATATAGTTTTGATATAATAAATTTTGGATGTGTTTTATTTATGTATATATGGGTAGTAATTAAATTTGGGAAAAATAAAAGTAAAAATGATAAATAAAAAAATGAGTTTTTTTTAAAGAAAAGGGATTTTTTCAAAAAATAAAAAAAAATGACAAAAATATTTTCAAGAAAATGAAAAAAATACTTTAGTTTACTATATATAATGAAAGGATTTTTTTTAATAATAGTAATATTTTGATGAAATGGAGATAAAGAAAATTTTTCAAAAGAAAGGAAATTCATAAAAATGAATGAAAGTTTTTAATCAAGATTATTTTCATATAGATTCAATTAGCTATGAAAATTCTTATTAGAATTATTCTCATGTAGCATTAAATTAGCCATGAATTATCATAAAATGATTTTGAAAAAAAAAAGAGAAAGACTTAGAAATTACATTTTTATAAAATAAAAATTAAGTGGTTAGATCATAGGATCATCAAAAATGGTTTTCATAAAAAATCAAAAATTAATGAACTTAACGTGAAATAGTTCAAAATCAAATATAGATCAACAAAGTAAGTTCTTTTCAAAAAAACTACGTTTTGTCTGATCTCGATTAGCGAGTACGTAGGCACTACGAGGCAACAATAAAAAATGAAAAAAAAAATTTTGGTTTGATATTTTGAAATTCTTTTAGTAAATATTGCAAGTCTTAAAAAAAATGAAAATATATTTGTTGATATTCATACCCTAAGAAAAAAAATAAAGAAAACATAAAAATTGAATTTATGACTTGTGTATATTGTATCATAATATATTATTTGAATTTTAGAAAATATAAGAGATAGATTATAAGTTAAAATTCCAAAAGTGGGTTACAATTGGTTTTAATAGGTTAGCTCCATGATCCATGATATCTGGTTTTTCAAAGTTTGATTTTTTTAAATCAAATTTTTTTCGCCAGATAGTAGTTAAGTTGAGGATCAACCAACCCATTGACCCTAGCTTTCATTTTCCCTGATTTAAATCAGGTGGCGACTCTAAATGATTTTCAAAATAAAATTCTTTAACCTTTAGTCGATGATTCATGTAAAGGGTGAGGTTTAATGTGAATCGGGTTAGAAGAAATTAATCAAATTATTGAAATCCAAGCTCGACATCTGGCTATAAATTCTTCAATAATATTAGGGTTTCCATAAGGGTATGGAAATTCTTGTAATAGCAATGTTAAGTTTTTGGCTCACACAATTAAGTTCTTTTTTGTATATAAGTTGAAATTTTTCGATTCTTTGGGTTCTTCCTTCTGTTAATAGCTTTAGGAGTCCCATACGACGGGCTTTAGCTCAGTAGTAGAGTGTACCCCTGATAATTGGTGTTGTGCCTGGGTTTGTGAGGGCTCTCAGCCACATGGATATTCAATGTGCTCATCAGCACCTAATGAGAATGAATGCAGAATGCCCTCTAAGTACAACTAATGACTTAATATTTTAATAGGAAAAATTCAAGTATCAAACTATGTGTAAGATATATTTTTTATTTGTTATAGGAAGAGAAGTGTATGTAATAATTCATAAAAAATTGTGTTAAAAACTTTTCAAAATCGAGAAACCACACATTTTTATCTTTAAATAAATCCAAAGAATATGACTCTTTCGAAAGAGTCTAAACTTATTATTTGAATTATTATTATTATATTTGATTTAGATTAAATATAAATTGATTAGATCCTAATCACTAATAGATATAACTCAAACACATGAAGTACTTTTAAAAATTAAAAGTTGCAACTTTAAGTTTTGATATTTTGAGAATAATGCAAATTCAAAAGGTTAAGATCACTTTAAGACGATCACACTCTTTTGCTTTATAGGAATAAAGTTTGGACCACTTGAAAAGGTTTGTGGTTTTCATTTTGCTAGGCTTTATTTTAATTTTGTTTTGCTTTAGGGAAATAATAGTTTGGACATTTACAAAAAATGGTTAGACCTTTATATTAATGTACAAATTTCTATTTTTCATCATGTTTAACACATATACCAATTTAGTAGTATTTAGTTTTCCAACTGATAATTTTGTATATTAAATTACATAATTAGCAATCTGTTTTATATATAGTTACTATTAGATAATTCATTTGATTTTTTCAAAACAATGAACAAATATAAACAATAATTAGTATGAGAAAGCTGTATATGTGGTATATGAGTATCTAACTACAATGATGAATCTTGCAATTTGTAGATATTATATATATATATATATGTATGTATATATATATCGGGTTTTGAAAATGAGAGGAAAGGGGATTGGGATGTATAATTGTGAAGGTTTGGATAATTAATTGTCATTTCAAGGGGAGGATTCCTATTTGTGATAGTTGTTAGTAATGCCACTAAATAAAAGGAACTGTGTAAACTCCTAATTTTTGGGTAATTTCAAGCTTAAACCCTAAAGTGGAAAGTTAACTGAAAACCCTAAGTCAACAAATTCTAGGAAACCCTAGCAGTTTAGATCCGGCAACCGTATTCTTAAACAAGAAGTTGAAATATGAGTGGAATGTGTAGATTGGTTCGTAATTAATATTAGGATGCTAAAAAATATCAGATTAGTGAATTGATTCTATTTTGAAACCTGATCAGATACAGACTTTAAAAAGCGTATCTCGGGCTCGAGATAAGAAAATATGTTATTAGTACCGTTAGAATCGTAATTCATAAGATTTCCAAATATAATCAGTTATATAATTTTCAGGTTATAAAAGTACAATTATAGCCTTTTATCGTATTTTCTTTACTACTAGTACTTTAATTGTTCTAATTATTTTTTTTATTTCCAATCACACTATTCACAAGACAACCAACCATATCCTATTATTACATCCTTACAACCTATTCTTATAATATTACATCATTTTTTCTTTACATTTACTTTTCCAATACCATTTATTACTTAATTTACTTTTAAATTTGAATTTATTACATAAACAAATATTAAACAACTCTCTCTCTCTCCCCTATGAAACGATGCCCCCTCCTCTCTTTTTCTCCCTCCCAATTTGTTTTATTTATTTTTTCTTTTATTACACAAACCCTAATTCATTCAACTATAAATACTTCTTTATGCGTTTCACCTTTCATTTTTTCTCTCTTTTCATCTAAACAAGCTTTTGCAATTTTTTTTTTCTCCTCTTTTCCTCTCCCTCCCCCCCCCCCCCCCCCCCCCCCCCCCCCCCCCCCCCCCCCCCCCCCCCCCCCCCCCCCCCCCCCCCCACCCCCACACACACACACACACACACACACACACACACTATTTTCTTCAAGTTTCTTGTTCCAAACACTAAATAGGTAATAGATCTACACCCTACCACCTTAAAAAAATGTAATGAGAAGATCATACATGTGTGATTCCACTCAAAATCCCCATGAGCTTTATGCTAAGATGTGGAAACACTTAAACATGAGATCCTTGCCATCACAATGTTATAGATCTTGTTATTTAAGTTGTTTTGCTATTATTATGCTTGTTTTTTAGTTATGTTGTTATTATTAATGTTTTATGCATATATTCATCATTTAACCATATCTACATAATGATCATAGTACATTTGCATTTATGACTAGTATAATAAACTAGATCTAGTTGTTTTAAGTACATAAATGCCTTAGGTTCTTGTTTTATGTCCATAAAGAACTTCTAGTAGCATGATAATAGTGGGAAAATGTTAAAAAGCTAAGATCCGTTTCAGTTTCAACAAAAATAATTTTTGAAAATTCAGATATAAAAGAACCCTATTTAGAAAAGCTATTTTCCAACTTCAAAATGAGAAGTTTACATTAAATATGAAAGGAATAGGAATAGGTATCATAAATGAGTGGTTTTGATGAGTAAAGCTTAGATCTACTAAGTGATATTTTCAAAACAAGAAAAGTTTATAAAAGTTATGTTAGCATTATGTTTCAATCTCTATAACCAACTTAAAATTCGTAATAAGGAAGGCTTGATATGTGAATACCTATTTTTCAACCCTAAAACAAGATTTTTATTAAAAAAATGTAAGCCTTAAGGGGTAGGTTTGATTAAGAATTAGTTTTAGAAAGATTAAATGAGTTTTATAAAAGAGACAATCTCAAATATAAATTTAAAAAATTCGGATTTAGAAATGACCTCTATTTGAACACCTATTTTTAAATGCCAAAATGAGGATTTTAATGGAAAAATAGAAGTCCTAGGGAATATATGTAATAAAGACCTAATTTTGACAGGGGTAAATGAAATTTATCAAAGTATAATCCTGAAACAAGGAAATGTTTCAAAGTATAGATTAAACAATGTTTTCATTTCTTAAAAATTTTGTAAAATTCGTAACTAGGTAAACCCTCTATGAAAACATCTATTTTCCAACTCCAAAATGAAGAATTTTATTAAAATAATGAAGGTGTTAGGCATATAGGTCATTAATGTTGAGTTTTGATGAAGGCAAGTGTGATTTTGTAAAGAGTAAAACTAGTTTTCTTAAGTCTAGTGATTTCTAAAGTTTTACAAAATAAAAGTTTTCTAAAAGAATTCTTGATATCATATATCATTGAGGATGTACACATAGATAGCTCATCTCATGACATTCATGATAATAACTTGTAGGTAATGCATGCACATATAATGCACTTGGTAGAAACAAAGCTAGGAAAATAATGTCTTACACATCTCATAAAGCATTGTCTAAGTACATGAGAAACTAGATTGACCAACACCCATGAATAATGCATAATATTGAGTTATTTATGTATATAAAAGAGTCTTTCAAGATATAATGATAACTAAGTATTTATCAAAGCTTTGGAATGATGCTTGGATTGAATTTAGAAATTGATTTGTGGGTTGGGAATCTCGTATAGCATTCTGTACCCTACTATCCCTGGACCAAACGACCTGGTTTGATGGAAATAACTTTAGAAATAGATAGCTCTCATCGAATAGGTAGAAATCAGTACATAATATGCGAAATTTAGAGTTAAAATGATCAAGTTATGGTCATTTTAAATTGGAATTTCCTTTTAGTCGAACATTGACGAACTTGTTAGAATATAATTTATAAGTTCATTCAAACTTCATAGAAATACTCATTGGAGTTATTTCTTTTGATTGGGAGACTTGGGAGACGGACTAGACTTTCTCGAAGACTATTACGATTAAGTGGATTTTTGCTATGGCAAAGTGAGTTCACTATCTTTAAATTACATCCTTATGATTGTGCTTGTAATGATAATTGCATTAGATTTAGGGTAAGATAAAATTGGAATGTGCATGTGAATTCTATTTGATTGAATCGATGATAAGAATATCGAAATGGGAATTGTTATAAATATTTATATGATTTAGCATATCATTGAAGTGTCTGCAACATCTATGATTACCTTTAATTAACTTAATTAATATGCCACGATCTTATAATTAAATTGACCATGCATACCATATGTTGAGTCACATTACATTTGTTATTATACCTTTGTGGGAAAAAGGCATAATAGCTTGGCAATGAGTGGGCCAGAAAACTCGAATGTTAGCATAATGGCCTGAATTAAAATGAAAGTTGTGTAAACACTTGAATGAACTACAAAATTAGTGAGTGGGTGGGCACCTGAATCAACCGCTATATAAATGAAAAAAATTGAAATCTATAGTCATATGGGTCTGAAACACCTAATATCGAATGGAGGACATAAATCCATTCAACATAGGACTCTCGCAAAGTCTTATATATTGCATGCTCACATGCTTGTGCATTTCATATGATTGATAATATAACTTGTTTGCTCTATTATATGATGAAGTATTTAATTTGGAAGTGAAACTCACTAAGCTCGTAAGCTTATACCCCTATAGTTTCCTGTTGCAATATGATTATTTATGGCTATCCCCGAGAGGCCACTTTCCTCAAGTATAGCTTTTGGATTTAAGGAGCTGTTTGAAGAAGTCGAGACCTAGATGTTAGGCATAAACTTCTAGTTAAATCTCCTTAATCTTATATATATATATATATATATATATATGTTGTTGTAAGAAACTTTTGAGGACTTAAGGACTCTTAATATTTTGATGGGGGTATGCCCTTGGATATTTGTTATAGATTAATCTGGCTATAACTATTATGATTTATATTCTTATCGCTATGTGTCACGTCCCGGAAGGTACCCTAAACATAGTAGTCTGCCGCATATAATATTAAAGCTAATGAATGACAACCTTAGTCATGCAGGAGCTTCGATATCACATGCAAGGCGTGCTTCCAAGATAGTAGGAGACTCACAGGGGTATTACATTTAAGGAGATAATAAAAGCAAGCAAGAACTTATATGAATAAACATGAAACCTTCATTTAAATAATAATTCCTTACATCATCTTAGGGGCATTCTCCCTTCTTAAAAGTCCTGTTACAACTAAAAATAATTATAACTATAACATAAGCCTACTATAGAGATTTTCTTAGAAGTCTATGTTCAAAACTAAATACATATAACTTCTCCCAAAAACTCCTAGTAGCTTAAGCTCGTACCTGGCATACGGGGCTCCTTGGTGCCAACCAAAGGTAATCATACTGTAACAAAAAGCTATAAGGGTATAAACAAGTGTAGCTTAGTGAGATAATTCCATCTACAAGACATTTCCATAAATCAAACGAGTATTTAAACATTCATATGAGAATGCACCAAACATATGAACAAACAAAATACACAAGATTAACCGGAAATCATATGTAGCATGAATTTTACGCCTTCCATGTCGGGGGTTGGGAGGTTACCGGCCCATACGACCATCAATATTTGCAGATTTGCTGGCTCCTGCTTGCCCTGTAGACTTTCCGGCTCCTGCTAGCCACCACTACAACTTCCTCGTTTTCCCACACGAGAAATGTAGTGAAACAAATGTGACTCACAAATATGATATGCACGAATTATTTTCAATACAAGTGTACCCAGATAATGTGAGTTCAAGTTAAAGGCGATCAAAAACGAAATTCGTCATATCAATGCAAGAATCACAATTTAATTATCAATTCCTCTTTCGATATTCTTAGTCTATATTCAACCAATCATAAATTCAAATCACACAATACTTTTATCCTTTCTTTAATTTCTAGTACTACTAATTATAAGCATAAACAAGAAAATGTAACTTGGTAAAGGACTAACTCACTCCATGTCGGTAGATCCTAATTGAAGTAATTTTCCGGGAAAGCAATCTCGGTTCCTCCTTCACCTAAACAAGATGAAATACCCAAAATGAGTTTTTCATAGAATTTTTATTCTTGAAAATTCTAAACTTTTCTTAAAATCGCGGTAAAATCGTATAGGAGGAAATTCCAACTTAAAATGGCCATAACTTGCTCATTTTAACTCGGAATTTCGCGTATAATGCACCGTTTTCTACTTATTGGAAACGATCTATCTATTTCTAAACTTATTTTCATCAAAATAAGTAGTTTGGGTTTCGAAAAAGTGGCGACCAGATTCACCACGAATTTTTATAAACTTGATTTACTTCTCTTATCCAAGCTCATTTTGAAGAGATAGGTATTATAATAGTTTATAAAACCTTTGAAATGTATATACACATATTAATTGACTTATATCGAATGTATGAAGTTAATGAAGTTGTCTCAAGAAAAAGTAAAGTCTTTTAAGGATTTTTGGAAAGTGAGTACTTTTGAAATATTCCTCTTTTAAAAATATCTTAAGTTATTTCAAATGAGTATTTTTCTTTTCCTAAATTTTATTTGCGTAATCTCTTTAAATTCCTAAGGAATGATTTTATTTTCTAGGCTTAGTTTCCAATACTTTTGAAAGTAATAACAATTCTATATTTAAAGAAATAATTTCTGGGTTTCTTGAGATCATTCTATTTTGATAAAAAGAATTTCTATCATTTGAAAAAGTGAAGTTGTTGTAAAATCTTTGTTTATTTCAAAAAGTTCTCTATGTATGTTTATGAGCTCCTCTAGATTTCTTAGAAAAGTTTGTTTAAGAAATCACTTCCTACTTTTATTTATAGAAAAGAATTTTTAAGAAAACCTTTTCTCATTATTTGTTGAGACAAAAGTCATTATGTTTATGCATGAATATGAATCATAAATTTATGAAAACATAAAAAAACATAATTACTTAAAAGAATAAGATAGTAAAGCAATAAATCAAGTATTGGAACCTTAGCTTCATCAAGGTATCCCGGGACTAAGAAAAGACTAGTCCCAAAAAGAAAAAGAAAATGTTTTGACTTGATGAGGATAAGTCTAAGACTAGAAAGACTAGTCTTAAAAACAATATGAAAGTAAATAAATTGCAAGGAAGTAAATAAATTGCAAGGATAGTAAATAAATTGCAAGGATAGTAAATAAATTGCAAAACAAATGAGCTTATATGCTCTAAAAGATATATATAGCTACATATATATATTTAGATAATTATATGTATAAAAGCAACATAAAGAAATTAGATCATGAATAAAAACAAAGTATGAACCTCTTGTTGCTTTCTTTAACCTTCATGGTTTAGAAAACACACACTAAGCTCATACTAGTAGATGAACATAAGGAAAACTTGAAGAAATATTACCTAAAAGAACTAAACTTGAGAGAACTCTTTGGGAGAGAATTCTTGTAGAATTTTGGGAGAGTAACTTTAGTATAGAAAAGGTGTGAAAGAAGTAGAAGGAAGATGGAGTATTTATAGGAAAATGTGGGAGGTTAATTATGTTAATTAAATAAATGAAAATAAAACAAATTGGAGGGTGAGAGAGAGGGGGCTGGCGCAAATTGTAGAGGGGAGAGGGAGAGAAATTTTTTTTTTTTTGTATTTTTGTAAATGAAAAGTAAGATATGAAAGATGTGAAGTTGTATTGGAAATGAAAATTGTAAGAAATAGAGGTATAGGTTGTAAGAAAAAGTAGAGATAGATAAATAGTGTAATGTAAAGTAGACATGATAATTTAAGTACCGGAAGTAAGAAAATAAGCATATAAATGCAATATCTGATATTTTTAGCTACCGAAAAATTATGAAATTGATATTTTTGAAAATCTTATATTTTTACGAGTCTAACGGTATATTCGAAATATTTTTATTATTCCGAACCCCGGGACACGTTTTTCAAGAACTGTGTCCGATCGGTTCAAAACAAGTTGCGGTTTTACTAAACTGATCTTTTTAAGCTTCCTTAGATAATTACGAACTATTCTACACATTAAACTATTCAAATCACTAAATTCTTTCTTACTTTCTTAGGGTTTCTTAAACAGGGATGCTGAACTTGAATGGTTACGATATACTAGGGTTTTGTTGACTTTAGAAATCCGGTTGACTTCTAATTAGGGTTTAAGCCTTAATTGATTACAAAACTTCGAGGGTTTACACTATGCATGTCTTCTTAAGCTATTTCGATTCAAAGTAAGGTCTCCTACATTGTGAACGTAAACCTTACACCCGGTGTCTAAACTCACAAAATGACTGAAGTTGTCATACTTGAGTTTAAATATCTTGTGTGACGGACTGTCGCGTTTAGGATACCCATTGAGGCGTGACATATTGACAACTTTTTTTATTTTTGAATCAATAGGGTCCAACTCTTGTTGTATTAATTGGTTACTTACTTCAATTATCAATTTCATGCCATTTATACATTTAATTATGATAATTTTCAGGTCATAAATAAAATATAGAAAAAGGTTTAATTTTACATATGCTGATGATAAGGATTTGAACTAGCGAAAAACAAAAAGGTTAAGTTTTCAAATAGAAATGTAAGTAAATATTGTGTATTTTCTATATACTTTTTGAGGAAGAAAAGAAAAAAAAAGCCACTGGTTGCAAGCAGATTGCATATCTTGGCTTCGAATTAGATGGGTTTTTGTTTTGTTTTTTCTATCCGCCATTTTTTTTCCTTTTAATTTTATGGTAATTGGATCCATTACATATGGGGGAAGGTGGTTCGTAACTTTGTGTTAACAATTATTTTGGGTAGATTCTACCATAATAATAATAATAATAATAAGTGTGTATTCGGTGTGTTGATTTGATATCGATTTGAATTTTGTTTTATATCTCTTTTAATGAGATAATATACTTAGTTTTCAAGACAGTCAAATCAACCAACAGATTCTTTATATCTGTTTCACATCAGTCTGATTTTTTGTGCTAAACCCAGGTTGTGTCACGCGATGGCTAACCATGACTTAGTGAGGGTTTAGGGTTTGATATTATTTTTTCAACCCTTTCCTATTGTTGTTTCATTTACTGCATTTTCATTGTTTCTAGCCTAAAGAAGTAAATACAATTCACCGCACTTCACTACATTAATTTCTTGCAACTGCAACCTCATTCGTACGATCCACAGTCATAGGTCCACCTTCCGTAGACCCCATGTCACATGCAGGAAGTCCTAAAAACAGTAAAAATGACCCCCATTTCCCCCGACACATCGCAAAAAAGTCGAAATCTCTATTTAAATTTTATTTCAAAGAATTACATAATATTAAATAGCTTCACGATTTATCTATTATATTAAATACTTAAACACTAGCTTCATAGTACGGTCAGTTACTATTAAAAAATTTATTTTTATAATGTTTATTTGAATTATTTCTTAACCAAGCATCCCTATCGTCCTATCCTACCAACATATAAAATTTGAATAATACATAACAATTACAACTCTTATTTTTGACAAATTTTCAATATGAACTCTTTACTCATGAATAAATACATAAATCGGTCCGCTTTTCATAACCGATTTGAGTTGAACCGGATTAAATTGGCCGGGCATCGGGTTAGACGATATTGGATAATATAAATACATATATACATTTTTCTAAATCACAAAAAATCACAGTTTCCTGATAGCTGATGAATATCAAACCCGTCGAACTTTTCGGTTGTAATCGTTTAAATCTGTTAATCTTCGTCAAGCTGAACAATTTGTCTAATTTCCTGGCAATAAAAGAGATGAACGGTATTAAAGGAAGATTTACCCTAAGCATATTCATTTCACCAAGAAGAACAAATCAAGTACTGTTTCTGCTCACTGCACTAATTGATTCCGCTAGCTGTAAACCAATCACATTCACTCCCTCCCCCCAATTCTCCCTCTTTCCCTTTACTCATGCCCGTGACTGAACCTTCCTAGTAGTCCAAAACCTCACTCTTTCCTCTCCTCTGTCACGCAACCATCTCCATGGCTTCACTCTCTCTCCTCACCCACCTTCTCCTCCTGTCAATCCTCGCCAACATTGCTACCTCGACCCTCTCTATCGCCGATCCAATGGTCGCTGATTGGACCTCCCAAACCTCCCCTGCCACCCCCTCTACGAAGACAAAGATCCAGAAACCCTAACTTTCAAGGGCAGATCTCTCTTCTGGCGTGCAATGCACTACTACATCTCTTACGGTGCTTTATCCGCTAACCGAATCCCTTGTCCTGCTCGATCTGGAAGGTCTTATTATACCCATAACTGTTATGCTGCTCATGGTCCTGTTAATCCTTACCACAGAGGCTGTTCTAGAGTGACTCGTTGCAGGAGATGAGAGACAAAGAGGAAGAGAGAACTCATATATAATTTGGGGTTCAGGTCCAGCATTTGTATAATGGGTTTTTAGATCTAGTTGTGTTGGTGATGTTTTCTTGTTGAAGATTCGGTCTTGTGTGAGTTTGCTGAGGTTGTTGCTTATGTTTGGACGGTTTAATGTTTTATTAATATGTTTTGTTGGGGATGTATGGATATACATATATATTATCTTGTTTCAGTTTCCTGAATTTGATATATATGATTTATAGATTGCTTATTTACTTTGGTTTGGTTACTTTTATAAGATGATGCCAGTACTACTTTCTGATCTGTGGAAATCTAAATGCCTTTCTGATGATTATGTAACCATCTTTATGCTACATCTTTGATGAAAGTGAAAGTCTGGTTTTGGCTTTTTTCTGGTTTTTACCACAAGCTTTTCCTTTATACATTCTCCTAATGTTTCAAATTTAACTTCTAATAAATTTCGACATTGTAATAGTAAGCCTAGTCCTTAATTTAATTTTAGTTTCCGCATTTTTTGATCTAGTGTTAGCTTCTTCTTTTCGACTTCTTTTGTGGATTGTGCATCGATGTCCTGGGGGAAGGAAAAAATTAAAAAAAATTGTCATGGTAGCCGGATTAGTACTTAATTCTAATTGGGGTGTTCAAATATTCATGAAAAAATTACGCGGCAAGGTTTAAACGTATTGAGTTAAATTCAGGCATCGACATTTATAGGGATTAAAAAAAAATAAAAAAATACATAAAGTCTCTGAATCAAACAAGGAATGGTTAACTAACGAGAATTTACTCTGGCTGTCTTTCCTGTCAAATGCTAGGTTGAAAAAAAAAAAAAAATTGTAGGTTCGGATTTTTGATAAGGAAAAAAAGAAGAAGGTAATTTCTTTCTTCTCCACCTGGCATTTGACGGTAAAAACAAACAAAGTGACTGATCATTACTTAACCATTTTTTGTTTGATTTACTAATTTAAATCATTACGCCTTTTTTTTAATTTCTATATCTATTGACATCTTAAAAAAACTTCACTTTAAATATTTATGTTTTTTTGTGTAATTTTTCCAAATGCTAATATATACCAATAAGTCAAGTGATATACAAACAATTCAAAGGCTAGACACCTAAGTCAAAACCCAAAGAATGCGATATTGTCTGGGTGACACCACTGTGTAATAAGTTAATTAAATTTCTAATGGATTTGAAATGAAATATGCTTTGGAATACATGCTTGAAAACGATTATATGTGTCAGCTTAGTTTAACGATGACATTTTAAGGTTGGTTGTCTGGTAGACCTAAGAAAATAAGCACTACTTTAGCATCTCTATTAAGAGTGTCGGTAGAAATGCTGGCATTGACATGGAAACTATCCGTCTGCCGGGTTCTGCCTTGCTAATTTGCTATGACGCGCCAGGTCCAAGCCAGATTCCATAGCCATCCAACAAGGCTATCTTCAGTAATTCATGGGACATCCATGCCCTTACATCGAAAATTAAACGCTAAGAGAATAAGCTTCTCGTTGTGGGCTTTTGTATGAAGCAATGCACCTGTAATTGCACACTTGGTCCAGGGGACTGCACTTGTTCAGGCACTGAAACGCCTTTCTATATTGAGGATCTAAGAGGTAGTTTAGTACCTGAGATCCGCAGTTTTTCACCATGCAGCTCATGTAGATAAACCCTTTGATTGTAGGCTTTTAATGTTGAAATTGATTCATTTTGGCCAAATATAATTTTCTACACAATGCTTTATAACCGATGCCTGCCATCCATGCAGGAGAATAAAACTTAATAAATAGACATTTCTTACTTATTTATGACCAAGCCATAAAATTAAGAAATATACGAAATAATCTTTTATTTCTAAATACTTTCCAAACTATTCTGACGTTTTTATAAATCATTTTCTATTTCAACAATTTTCTATACAAAACATCATCCTCGCATATTTTTTGTTTTATATTAATCAAATAGCCTTTTACCTAGTATTAGTGATATTAAAGCCTTTTTCAGTCATCTATTAGATGTAATTCTATCAAATCTTTTTCTAAACTCACTCAATTAAATCAAATTATGGAAATCATTAAATCTAATGACCAAATTCTACTCATGATATATTGTTATGACTAAGACACATAAGAAAGCTCCTTCTTATTTGAAGGATCATTTAGTGATCAGAAGATTTTTGCAGCACTGGTGCAATAATAAAGAAGACTTAAGCATCCATAGATCAATATAGAGAGAGCAAAAGTGTTTGGAAGTAATATAACCTCATATCGAGATCATGAGAGAGCCCACATTACTCAGCCATTTAATTAAAGTAGTTTACAAAGCAACACCAACAAAAAGTTGGAAGAGATAAAATTATGAAGTTAAGCCATATAAATAATGGAAGGAGTTGCTTGGAGGGTTTAGCATCCTTGTTACCCAAATCTCTATCGCTAACCAGATCTCAGCTTTTCTGATTTCTTGGAGTCATCTGGGACTCGAAATCTAGTAAGTCCTTCTCATTCTTCCTCTTTTCATTCTTACCTTTGTTTTTCACCTCTTACAAACCAAAACCCTAGTTAGTTATTGATACAAGAAAACTATACGAAACATATATAAATTTGTAGATTAGAATAAGAATAAGCAAGAATTACATTTTCTTTCTTAATATAAACAGATCATAGAGAATAATTGAAAAACTTAACTTTGTTCTTGCAGATTTTAAAGAAATTAGAAATGTTGGGAATGAAAAGAGAGTAAAGGAAATGTCGTACCTGTGATTAAACAAACGAGATTATCTTGGATGTGTGGGTATTTTTTGTTAGATTGTTCTCGATAATGTTTTGAATTGATGGGTTGGGCTGTAAAGGGACTTTAGACTTATTCCATTTTGTAGTGGACTTTGATGTTTTACAATAATAAAGCATTTGACAGTGCGTTGAAGTATATATATTCTAGGATAAACACAAAATATTAGTGCATAAAAAAGACAATCTACTTTCTATTACAAGGTTTATGAGACATCATGAATATAGTGTGACCATGCTAGGAAATGTTTATAATCTATCAACGTTAGAATTGGATAACTACAAAGCCATTAGAGAAAGAGATTAGAAGATGTTATATGATGGTTGGTTGGCATTATCATATCCAACTTTCAAAGGATTATTGGAGCTACCAACACAAAGTAAGCATGAGATGCACTAAACGAGTTTCAAAGAGGTGAACAAATATGTCGCGTTAGACTTTAAACCTTGAGACAAGATTTTAAAAATACAAGAATGAGAGATTCTAAGAATATAAAAGATTATTCTACTAGAATCAATGAAATAGTGATTTAAAGAGAGTTTGTGGAGAAACTAACATAGTTGCCAAAATTGTGTTTTTACTATACACCGGAATCTATAGAATCCATAGAATCGAATAAAATCGTGCAAAATTGATAAAATCGTAAATTTTTAGAATCTTACAGCAAAATTCATAATTCTATTTAAAGTCTGTAGCTAAATAATTTTATATTCATTTTAATTAAGAAAAAAACATATAAAATCATAAACTAGTAATCACAATTTTGACAATTATGAAACTAGCTAATAAAAGAGTAGTTGAAAAAAAAAATTGATCACACTTATATAAAAACATGACTTAACTACTATAGAGGAATCAAAAGATCTAGCTACCCCATTAGTTACCACATTAATTAGCACTCTGGAGGCATATAAAAAGAGTTGAATAGACATAATAAATGTAAATTTTATCGACGAAATTTGAATTTTTGATTTGTAACAATTTAGTACCTAAAAACATTTTTATAATGATGATTTCCGAACTTTTTAAAAGCTTCACTCACAGTTGCTCTGGATGGATTTCATCCATTTTTCTATCAACATGCTAATATGGTAAGTAAAATTAATTAAAATATTATTTTTTTTCATGCTCCTTGCTCTCTTTAACGACGCTGCCGTTAGCCTCTCCTTGCGCATTCCCTTTCCTCTCTCCGCATCACCCCCACATCTCTGTATCTCAGCCTATTCTCATAACCTCCACCAGCCACACGACACCACCAGTAACCCAAAAACAAAAACCGCTGATGCCATAAAACCAAATAACAACCTTTACTGCTCAAACCATTACACACACACACCCCTACGATGCCAACCCAATCAAAACTCTGACCAACCAATTGACAAACATGCAAACCACCAAACAAGGCTAAACCCACCGTCCACCTTACCTTTCCCACTCCATCTCTACTTCTACCTCCTCCTCCATCCGCCTTAAGTATAAGCTCTTTGTTGCCAATGCTTCCAAAGCCAATGGGCATGCTCCTCCTTTCTCCCTTCTTCCATGTCAGCAGACACTCATGATGCTGCCTTAACCTCTAACGACCTTGAGTCTATCTTTGCTTGAGGTTCAAACTTCGCTGACTCCGACTATGACTCTACTCCCATGAATGGCGATGAAGAGGAGGGCGGTGGCACTGCAGGATGTTGTCTTCTATCCACAATTTCATTACTGCGAGGTTGGAGAACAATGCACTGCAATGGCGGCCGTAGGTAGGAATAGTAAGATTAATCCTCACATTTTTTTATTTGAGTTTTGGTAGTTGTGGCAATTCTAGGTTTTGTGTGGTGTAGGAGTTCAATGTGCTTAGATTGGTGGTAGTTGTTGGGTTCGAGTCGTGGCAATGCTTGGATGGAGGTTAAGGATGCTCTGGGTATGTGAATTGGTTGTCTATAGGTTTAGGTAATGGAGTTTTCATGTTGAAGGTGTTGGTGCGTGGTGGCTTTGTGGTTGTTGGCTCTAGTCATAAAGGTGGTGGGTGGAGAGTGATTGGTCAAAAGATGAAGGGGGGTAGAGTTGAGTGGTAGTTGGCGGTTAAATGATGATAGTTGGGGTTTTTGTGGTGTGAGTGATGATGCAGGTGGAGAGAGAGAGTGGATGGAGATGATGAAAAAGTTAAAAAAATAAAAATCATCAATGTGGATAAAATAATAATATTTTAATTAATTTTATCTATTATGTCAGTGTTTTGATAAAAAATTAGTGAAATCCATCTAGAGGTACTATGAGTGAAATTTTTAAAAGTTCGGTTGTCATCGTTGTAAAGAATTTTTTTAAATACTAAAATATAACAAAGTAAAAAGTTCAGGTATTGTGAATGAACTTACCCATATAATGACTTTACATTTGAGAATGCCTTTCATTCCAAATTAAGTTTTAAGTATCTAAACTTTAAAAATGGTGAAAGTAGAAATGACGATAGAAAATTTGGAAATAAAGAAAATATGGGAGAAAAAAGAAAGCATTTGCCATGTTGAATTTGTAATATAGCCATTCATGAAGGAAAAAAACCGTAGGTTCAAATGAAGGCGCATATGTCAAAATTGTAAGAAATTTGAATATGTTATAAAAGATTCTCACTTTTAGGAGAAGTGTGAAGATAAAAATGATTATCTATTTTATATTTGTTATGCTATTTCTAAGATGAAAGTATGTAGATGAGATTTTGACAATGGTTGTAACAACGACATGATAGGTAACAATAATATCTTTTCAAGACATAGACACATCTATCAGTTCCAAAGTGAGGCTTAACAATGGTGAGCTAGTGGCCGTTGAAGGAAAAGGTACCATTACCATCAGGACAAAAAAAGGTACTCGTCTAGTTAAAGATATCATATAGGTTCCAAGTCTAGAGTTAAATTGATCATTATTAGAGAAATGATGGAAAGATGATACTCTTTAATATTTAAAAGAGACCCTTACACTATATATGATAAGGGAGACAAAGTTAAGAAATCGCCAAAATAAAGATGCAACAACGAAGAAAATTTGCCATCTACTGACTCCAAGCAGATTTTCATTTGTAGAGATATCAATTCATTAGAACGCTAATTCGAACATACTAGACTTAGTGAGTCTAGAATCTACTGGTCTGGGGCTTATGTAATACCCTAAACTGAGAGTATTAATAGCCCGCTATGTGTTCTCACTAGAAGAGAACATGCTAAGGCTATGATTCGACTAAACCACAAATTATAACACAAGATAACTTCAATTCTCATACATAAGGATACTTCTAAAATATTATGTCATAATAAAACTATTAAAAAACTCGGTTGGATTAAATCAAACGTCAACTTACAATTCATCTTAAAATATCATTTGAAAAGAAAATCTTAAAACATCAAAAATCATAAAAACTATATATCAAACTCCAATTATCATAATAACAAATAAAATCTTCATAAAGTCTTCAACTTTAACTATCATCAACTCTAGATATCTAATAGTCAACTGCATAATCGGCTTTGCTATCGTCCTCCCCATAATCTACATATACATCGTATCCATATAGACTGAACACTACAAGATCATCACTTGTTCTTGAAAAATGAAAGAGTGAGCGTAAAAGCCCAATCCGCTAAATCACAATCACATGCACATTAGCAAACAACATATAAATCCACATGCATCATAATATCATATGTAACACTCACAGGTTATTATCTTTAATTAACTGGGCGACCAACATAGTTTAGAATTATTTACAACTAGTCCTAAACCTGGAGTAACTCATGATTTCATGAAAATAAATATGTATAAAATACTTATATATATATATATATATATATTGGTGTTGGATACTCCCTCCACACCCAGGTACTGTATTCATACCACTCCTAAACTATCGGAATCATCTTTGTGCACGACTCCACTTGAGATAACAACACACACCGATCATTAGGGTGCCATCCTAGTAACACAGTACTCTCAGTTTACTAGACCTAGCTAAGCATAAGTGGCAAACCAATTAAAACCATATAGTATTAGATTCTTTTATTGATATTAAGCCTACAATCACGATCAATAATTAAGGTAAGGACGTCCCTCAAATAACTTTTGGAACAAAAACCTAATCTTCAATAAACACTTCATCATATAAAGCAAAACTATCTCAAAACTCATTTTCACAAGATAAGCATACTCTTAAGGTCATCTAAACCTTTAAACTAATAAGAACTATAACTATCCTAGGTTCAAACACACCTTCCTCCTTGATCACAGAATACTGAATCTCCAACAACGAAACTTAGGGTTTTTCCAAAATTATTCCAAAATTAACTCCATTTCAAACCAATAAGAAAACTCAGAAGAGATAAATCTTTTAGATCTATAAACAATTGAAAAGAAACAACTTACCTAGTTCTTGAATCTTGATTTCCCTTGAAGCAAGGTCACAATCTTAAGAGAGGTTTAGGGTTTCCAAAAGCTTAGGACAAGTTATGAAAAGAAAACAAGGTTAAGGGTCTATATATAGTACATGAAAAACCCTAAAAATAGCATAATTCGAGCATCATATGTTGGCAACAAAGGCTAGTGATGTAAAAACTCGAAAGATGAAACTAAGGCCATGTAGGTTGGTACGCAACGCTGGTAGCATAGAAAGTAAAGCCGGTAGCTTACATGTCAAGGTTGGCAGTTTAGAGCTGCGTCCTCTTGTCATTCATGAACGACTCCCTCTTTTTCAATTATATCTGCTATTAACAATATATATTAATATTCATATTAAGAGCGACCATAAAACCCTCTTATTTAACTATATATGACAACTTTGCCCTTCGCTATAATTTATTTATTTATATATTACATCTCTCTCCTCCTAAAAGAAACTTTCATCCTTAAAAGTTACATGGATCATTGAAAAGCTCAAGATATTTTATTCTCATTTACTCCTCTAGCTCCCAAGTAGCTTCCTATATAGATTGATTCATCCATTGCACTTTCACATGCTTGATCACACATCTTCTTAAAATCTATTCTTTAGCATCAACAATTCTTACTAGTTTTTCAATTGTAGTGAGATTTGGTTGCAATTCCAACGGTTCCAATGCTACTACCTGTTTAGGATCCCTTAAATACTTTCTCAACATATAAACATGAAATACATTGTGTACTCCATCTAAACTAGGTGGTAAAGCTAATTTATAAGCCAAATTGCCTATCTTTTCCAGAACTTCATAAGGTCCCATGTACCTGAGGTTTAACTTGCCCCTCAAACCCAACCTAACAACACCTTTGGCTAGTGAAATCTTAAGCAGAGTATGTTCTCTTACTTGAAACTCCAAAGGTCTCTTCCTCTTATCAGCATAACTTTTCAAACAGCTTTAAGCTATTTGCAACTTTTGGTTGATTGCTTTGACCTTATCAATAACATTTGTACCAACTCTAGTCCTAACATCTATCTGTCACCTACTTGATCCTAATGAGTCGGTGATCAACATTTTCTACCATACAAGGCTTCATAAGGTGGCATTCTAAGCGATGCTTGATAGTGGTTATTATAAGCAAACTCCACTAAAGGCAAGTGCTTATCTCAGCTACCTTCAAAATTTAAAATTCAGGCTCTTAACATATCCTTAAGGATTTGGATGGTCCATTCAGATTGTCCTTCTATCTAAGGGTGGTAAGTAGTACTAAAAACCACTTTAGTACCTAAAGCTATATGCAAGCTTTTTTAGAACCTTCCAACAAATTTGGTATTCCTGTTTGATACAAAGGTCATTGGTATTTTGTGTAACCTCACTATTGTCTTGATATACAACTTTGCTAATTGCTCCAATCGGTACCCAGTTTTTGGTGGGTGTCGAATCCAATAAATATAAAACCTTACACTAAAAATTATGTAACTTGTATATAGTAGTGAGTAAGATCGTATCCACAGGATTGGTAAAATTTATTTCCATTAGAGGATTAGATGAAGTTTTATAAATTCTAAGAAAACTAATTATATCGTAAGCAAGTAAACAAAATTCAAAGATTGATTCAATATCAAGGTGTTCCTAACCAAAGGTTTCATTACAATTCAATTCATAAAATTGATCATTGATACAAAGATTTCTATTCTTTATCTTGGATTACTTGGTATGGTTATTAACAAGTTCTAATAACCTATCTCACCTTAATTTTTTTGATAATCAAAACAGGCTCTTTGATTATTTCCCTTATTGATTGAACAGCCCTAAACAAGCTCTTAGGGTTTAATCTATTAATAGCATGAATAACAAGAAGACTATCAATTCAAGCCAAAAAATCATAAGATGATTTATTTAGACTAGATTAATATCTTCATAACACAAATCAATTATCTATTATAAATCGATCCTATTATTATGTCACATAGATTAGAACAATCGAACAATTATAGATTCAACGTTCTAATTGATAGTATATTACCTTACTAACTGAACAAATGGGCCCTTATTTGTATCAATTTAGCAAAACAAAAATATCAAAATAATCATAAGATATATAAATATCTAAAAAAAGATTAGAGCAAAACAAATCAATTAGATGTCACACTTCTTAAAGAACCGAAACTCGTAACAATCCTTTGGCTAGAAATTTAGAATTAGCCACCCATAATCATAGGACTTTACTCTAAGGTTTTTGAAAATTTTCTAATATTAGATCTGATGGGAGTGGATACTTGATACAATGGACGAGTAGCAATTTATAAGAAAAATGAAGGAAAATCAAGAGACAGGACTTAGGCTAGCCGTTTTGCATTGTACGCTATCGGCCTACCTTGTCAGCTTTGAAGTTTAAAATTAAATCTGAGATGAAATAGTAGCTAGTGTTCTTGTTTACACTGCTAGCTTAGGATCTACGCTGGCATCAACGCCGACAACTTAAATCTCCAAATGCCATCATACATTGTTTGAATTGTTTTCCACATCAAGTTGGCCGTCAGCATTCTTTTTCTTTTTTCTGGTGTAACTCATACACTGGTGGCAACACCTGCGGCATTGATTCTTGGATTGTCGGTGTTTGTTATGTGAATTCATTTCCAAGAAGGAAGCACAGGTGGTGTTTGAAATAAGGTAGAGGCAGCTTTAATATTTTTGCTATTGTGCATAGGCTATGACGGCTTAAAGCCAGTGGCGTTGAACTCCCAGTGGTCGGTGTACAGGTCTCTTGATTGAAGGCTGATAAATTATAAATCTTGTTTGTAAGCTGGTAGCTTTGCTTAGTTGAATGCCAACGTTAGATGAATTGAAGATGAAAGTTGGCTATTTGAAGTTTGTTTAGCCAGCTTTTATTTTTCTATGTCTTTTTTATTGCACTAATCTACTTGAATTTGCTTGTATTTGGTTTATATTTCCTTCAAGACCTGAAAATCACAATTAAGACTAATTAAGTACCAATTCCTTATGATTTCTATAAAATTAATAAAAATTAAGCATGGTTTGTTCAATGAAAAGTGAGTATAATCTACTTTTATCAGTTTCAATGGGTATAAATCATGCTACCTTTGTAAGCCTGTCCACAATTACCCATATTGAATCAAACTTTTCCCTAGTTTTAGGTAGAGCTAACAAAATCCATGGTTATGTGCTCCCATTTCCACTAAGGTATAGGTAAAGGCTTTAATTCACCTGCTAGTCTTCTATGCTCAATATTGATCAACCGACAAGTGTAGTACTTAGACATATACTCTACAATCTCTTTCTTCATGTTATTCTACCAATATAACTTTTTCAAAAATTCTGATACATCTAGTTGCCTCATGAATGAATTGAATAACTAAAGTAATGTGCCTCTTTCAATAACTCCTTCTTAAGTTCTCCTTGCTCTGGCATACATAACCTCCCTTTATATCTCATGACACCTTCACTATTTATGTGAAACTCAACTGCTTTAACCACTTCCATTCTTTTCTTTATCTCATGTATATTTAGATCATCACTTGTGCTGCTTTAATTCTTCTTATAATAGTAGGTTGAATATGCAAGTTCGCTAGTCTTGCACCGACTATTCTGGTTACTATCTCTAGCTCCAACTTTCTCATATCGTTTATCAAATGATGTTCAGAGGTGATCAAAGCTGCTAAATTCTCAACCGCTTTCTGCTTAAGGTCTTTGTTACTATATTCGCCTTTCCAGTATTGTACTGAGTATCTACATCATAGTCCTTAATAAGCCCTAACCATCTCTTCTGTCTCATATTCAGCTCTCTCTGGGTAAAGATACACTTCAAACTTTTATGATCCATATATATTTTGCATTTCTCTCCTTATAGATAATGCCTCCACAACTTCAAGGCATGAACCATTGTTGCCAATTACAGATCATGTGGAGGGTCATTCTTTTCATAGGGTTTCAGCTGTCTAGAAGCACATGCTATCACCTTGCCTCCTTGCGTCAACACACAACCTAACCTTTGTATAGAAAGATCACTATAGATAGCATACTCCTCACCACTCATTGCTAAAGCTAACATTAGGGAAGATACTAACTTTTCCTACAACTGCTGGAATTTGTTCTCACAGTTCTCATCCCATTCATACTTTACCCATTTCTATGTCATTTTGGTTAAAAGACTTGCAATCTTTGAAAAATCATCTGCAAATCTTCTGTAATATCCCACAATTCTCAAAAAACTTCTAATTTTTGACACACTCTTAGGTGTTGGCTGTTCTACCACTGCCTTTACTTTCTGATCTATTACTATCCCATTTCCATCAACAATATGTCCTAAGAAACGTACTTATTCTAATCGGAACTCACATTTTGTGAACTTAGCATACAACTTCTCATCTTGCAATCTATTCAGAACTAATCTCAGGTGTGTTCTTATTCTTCCATGGTTTTAGAGTTACACCAAAAATCATCTATAAAGACTACTACAAACAGATCTAGATAATCTCTAAGATTCTGTTCATAAGGTCTATAAAATCGACTAGTGCATTTGTAAGACTAAATAGTATAACTACAAACTCGTAATGCCTATTCGGTCTTGAAGGCTGTCTTCTGTATGTCCTCTACTTTAATTCGTAGTTGGTGATATCTTAATGGAGATCAATCTTTGAAAATAGTTTTGTTCCTGCTAGCTAGTTAAACAGATCATCTAAACCTGGTAGAGGATATTTATTCTCGATATTGGTTTAGCTTTTTGTAGTCTATTCATAGCCGCATACTACCATCCTTCTTCTCCACAAACAAAATTGGAGCTCCTAAGGTGACACACTAGGTCTACTAAATTTCTTCGAGCAGGTTTTTAACTGAACTTTTAAGTTTGCAAGTTCTATTGGGGCCATATGATATGGCATTTTAGATATAAGCAAAATTCCTAGCACCAAATCGATACAAAACTCTATTTCTCTTTATGGTGGCAATGCCAGTAGATCTTCTGGAAACACATTAGGGTATTCACGTATAACTGGTATCCGTGAAAGGTCCGTCTTTTGTTCATCCTCTATCATCATGGCTACCATCGCTAAAGCTAACCTTTCCCATAGCTCGTATGTAGGTAGAGCTAGATGTCTTTACACTTCAAGTTTGTGTACAAACTGATCCCCATCTGGCAAACTAAACTCCACTTCTAGGTTATGACAATCAATCACAACATGATACTTTATTAGCCAATCTACTCCTAAGATTACAAAAAAATCTATCATGTTCAAGACTACTAGGTTTGCAGGTAAATGTCTACTCTCTATCTCTACATCCACATTTCTACAAATCTTGTTTAACATGGTGTCACTCCCCAAAGGTGTGTTTACAAAAAGCATGTAGACATATACTCAAAATACACTCCACATAAGGACATAAATGATTTAGAGATGCATGAAAAACTTACACCAAAATCAAAGGGAACATAAGCACTATGCAGGAGTATTGGGAGCATACTTGCAATAGTGTCCACGTTGGATGTATCCCAACACTAGAGGGCATAAACCTTGGCTGGTGCTCTCTATCCTTGACTGCTATCCTAAGGTCGGCCTATTTGAATCCTTAGAACCACTTGTCTTCTAGGCTTCTTGTAGTCTATTGTTCGATGTCCTCATTGCCTACATTTAAAATAGAACACTTATGGAAGAACCCTCTCTGTATAAAATCTATAGCTGTGCCTAACCTTGCCACGTGAAAAACAAGCATTCTCAGGCTACTTACGATCTTTGAGTTCATGTGGTCCTTGACACATAGTATACTTTCTTTCAGTTCCTTGGACTACTGATCTGACTTGTTGAGTGATAAGCCTTTTCCCCTATCTTAGGAAGGGATACTAGTAGCTGGTCGCTTCCCAAAATAAATTTGACCTCTTTGTGTTTCATTACCTTTTATCTTATTCAAGCCCGTCTTAGATGTCTTTGATTTATTGTCCATAGAAGAATAATTAGTCAAAATCCATCAAGTTTACATGATATTGAATCTTAGGTTCTAATCTTGTGATAGATCTGCTCACCTTGACATCCTCGCTCTCCTTTACAAGATTTGGCAGAAACCTCATCAGCTTATTCAACTCAGCTTCATATTCCTCATCAGTCATTTGGCCTTACTGTAGAGTATAGTACTCTTGCATCACCTGATGTTCAGTGCTCTCAGGGAAAAACTCCCTATAAAAATCTTTCTAAAATCCGTCCTAAGTAATCACTCCAGCCATGTGCCTCTTGGTATTCAACCACCAGTTATTTGCTTTCCTAGCTAGCAAATAAGAGGCATATTCTACATTCTTGTTTTCAAGAATATCCAAGATAGAAGAAGTCTTCTCCACCTCCTCCATCCATAATTAACAATATAACGTTCTCTCAGGCTTTGGCTCAAACTCATACACCAAATCTACAAACTTATTCAAACTCAAAACATCAGCATGCCTGGCACCATTACCTCTATTACCATTCTATCTATATGTCTCCAGTCTCTGGGCCTCAGCATTGGCCGGTATCGTTCGCACATCCTGATGCATATTTTGGTTTTGTTGTGTAACTACCCTCAGGAGGGTATTTGTAGCTTGCATGAGCCGAGCAACATCAACTAGTACCTGTTGACCTATAGGTGGGGGTGGTGGTGGTGGTAGATCATGAGGTAACTGATTCAAAGGTGGCTATTCTTCATTAACTTCTTTATCACCAGTTTTAAAGTAACCAGCATTAGGGGCTCTTCTTCTAAGTAGCATACTAACAAGGAAAAACACACAGAACATGAGCAAAGATGTAACACAAACTAATAGGATCAAAACACCATATAAAACTATTAAATATCAACAATAGTAACTAGATAAGCAACCCTAACTATTTGCTACCCCACTCATCATTGCTCACTATCCTAAGGAGTTCATAACTTAGATCTATTAAGACTGACAACTTATTCTCTGATATCACCTAAGCTGTAACACTCTAAACTGATAGCATTAATAGCCCACCACGTATCCTCTCTAGAGAAGAACATGCTAAGGCTATGATTCAACTAAACCACAATTATAACACAAGATAACTTCAATATCTCACACATAAGGGTACTTCTAAAATTATTATGTCATAATAAAACTACTAAACAACTCGGTTGGCTTAAGCCAAATGCCAACTTACAATTCATCTTAAAACATAAAAAATCATGAAAACTATATATTAAAGTCCAATTATCATAATAACAAATAAAATCTTCATAAAGTCTTCAATTTTAACTATCATCAACTAGAATCTAATAGTCAGCTGGATAATCGGCTCCGCTAATGTCCTCCCCATAATATATATACATCATATCCAGATAGATCGAACACTACGGATCATCATCTGTTCCTGAAAAATGAAAGAGTGAGCTTAAAGACCTAGTGTGCCAAACAACAATCACATGCACATGAGCAAACATCTTATAAATCCACAAGCATCATAATATCATACATAATACTTACAAGTTATTATCTTTAATTAGTAGGCAACCAACATAGTTTAGAACCATTTGTAAGTAGTCATAAACCCGGAGTAACTCATAACTGCATGAAAACAAATACGCATAAAATACACACACACACACACACACATACATACACATATATATATATATATTGGTGTTAGGTACTCCTTACACACTTAGGTATCATACTCGTACCATTTCTAAACTACCAGAATCATCTCCGTGTATGACTCCACTCGCAATAACAGCACACATAGATCATTAGGGTGTCGTCCTAGTAACATGGTACTCTCAGTCTATTAGACCCAGCCAAGTAAAAGTAGCAAACAAATTAGAGTTGCATAGTATTAAATTCTTTTACCAATACTAAGCCTACAATTACAAACACCAAGTAAGCTAAGGACGTAGCTGAAACAACTTTTGGAACAAAAAACCTAATCTTCAACTGAAACACCAGATCACATAAAGCAAAACTATCTCCAAACTCATTTTCACAAGATAAATATACTCTTAAGGTCATCTAAACCCTTAAACTAATTAGAACTACAACTATCCTTGGTTAAAACACCTTCCTCCTTGATCGTAGAACACGAAATCATCAATAACAAAACTTAGTGTTTCTACAAAATTCTTCCAAAATTAACTCCCTTTGAAACCAATAAGAAAACTCAAAAGAGATAAATCTTGTAGGTCACTGAAGGATTGAAAAGAAAAACTTACCTAGTTTTTTTAATCTTGATCTCCTTGGAAGCTAAGTCACAATCTTGAGAGAAGTCTAGGGTTTCCAAAAGTTTAGGATAGGTTATGAAAAGAAAACAAGATTAAGGGTCTATTTATAATGCATGAAAAACCCTAAAACAACATCATTTGAGCATCATATGCTGGCAACAAAGGCTGGTGACATAAAACTAGAAAGATGAAACTGGGGCTATGTAGGTGGTACCCAACTCTAGTGGCGTAGAAGGTAAGCCGGCAACTTACATGTTAAGGCCGGCAGCTTATGGGCAGCTTAAAGTTGCATCCTCTTTTCCTTCTTGTATGGCTCCCTATTGTTCAATTATATCCGCTATTAATAATATATATTAATATTCGTATTAAGGTTGATCATAAAACCGTCTTATTTAACCATATATGACAACTTTGTCCTTCATTATGATTTAGTTATTTATATATATAGCTTACAAGACAAGACATGATTAGTAGACATTGAGGGCTCATCTTGCGACTATTTCAATACTTCAGTCAATAAGTGTGAAGATAAATTGGCATCAAGATGGCTATAAAGTTATGAAAGTCAATTTGTCTTGAACTAGGCAAGAGGTATTTATAGCAGTAGTCTCATAGTTTATTAAAAGGTGAATAAACTCCAATAAGGAAATTACCTTTTAATCATTTAGGATATTGGATCTAATAATATTTAGTAAATATACTTTCTTAGATTAGAAAACCTTATGAAGACTCTAGTTATCAAGTTAGCGTACTTCCGAGAAGAACTCTGACGACGTTAGCGAATTACAATGAGATTGTTAGAAGGCATCAAATTCCTTGCTAAGTAAAGAAAATTGATCTAACCCTTTGATCCTCGTTCGGAATTACCTTACAATATCATGGGCTTCGAATGGTTTGGCTCATGGTTTGGGTAGATTGGCTTATGGGTCAACAAATCATCCCATAACTTAAAGAAGTTAGATTTTGCCTAGTGTTATGACAAAAATCACCTATCAATACATCTATATGGATGTATCTAGGGAAAATTGACTCTTCCCTAGATACACAAGTCATGCAATTTATGTCTTGAAATATGAATATGTCATTCAAATAATTAGGGAGGTTGTCTAAATCTGATGCATATTTCTTGCAAATAAAAATGAGAGGGACATTCTGATGGCCTTAAAGACATCTCTAATCTCTCTATCTCTAGGTCACTGTTTAAAGAGGTCTTTAGAGCATCTAGATAGGGTGCCTTTCTCCTTTGATTTTCTAGTGTCCAATAAGATAAAAAATGAGAGTTTGCAAAATGGAAAAACTCAAACAAGAATCCCAATTTTAATTCTGTTCTAAGTTTCTATGCATTTAATCCATCAAGTGCGTATTTAATCATTTTTAATTAAATTTCACAATAAAAATCAGGACCTTATGCACATGTGTAACGTTAAAGCATGGATAAACATGTATGTACATGTTATCAAGAATCTATAGCATAGGAAGGATAAAAGCTTTTTTTACACCCATATTTTATAACTATTTCCTGGGATATCTCATTATTTCTTTGACATTAGCATCTTTATAAGTAAGAAAGTGGCAGGTATTGTTTACCTTTCTTGTCAAGATCTTAATAGAGGCTTAGTAGGATTATCCTAAAGTTATCATATCATGTGTGTACCCATGATATGAGAACCATCTTGCAAGTAAGATTACAAGACTATTTTATTTATTTACTTCATATAATTTAATCATCCATATATATAAGATATCTCCATTAAATTTACTAAGGAATTTGATTTTTCACCTTTTTCCAAGATCGTACAGAATTTGTATCTCCTACCAAATAATAAAAATTGGGTTTTAACCTACAAAATGCAAGTCTCAATTTATTAAATTTGTATTCTAAGTTCATTGTAAACTATCTTTCCAACTCTATGAAAGTTTGACGGAGGATCACTCTTCACACATTCCTAACCTAATCCCAACTAGTATTATTCCTACATAAAAACCGTTAGAGGAGTAAGCGAAAACACATCTTAGTGAGATAACTTGACCAGACCACACATGAAGCAATGAAAAACAAGTATAATTAGCAAGCATATGCAATGCAACAATCAACCATATGCACAAAAACAAGCTTGGACAACCCAGAATACAAACATGAGGTAAATTTATGCCCTCCCATTGGGATTGAAGGAACTTAACCAAGAAACACATGAATGATCCACCTACCTAGGTACCACACACCTTTACAAGTTAATTTTAAACATTTCACTCATATCCTTAAAACAAAGAAACTCCATTAAGTGTTAATCATTTCTTGTAGATGCCACGGGTATCGTTCCTTCATTTGCCAGTTAATTCTTGTGGAACCGAATGGAACAAAGATAACCTTGCATAGAACTAGGAACCTTTCATCTAGAAAAACCAAACCTTATTAGAGAACCAAAATACTCACACGTAGCAAGCTGCTACACTTTTTATGCAATAAATGCAAATTATGCAATGTATGACCATTTTGGCATGTAGTCGAATAGTATTAAATTGGGTTCTCAAGTGATAATACAATCCATAGATAAACTTCAGCATTTTTCATACATTAACTATCATATAAAGTAATTATTGCTTTCAAATGATATTTTGGCAACCAAACATACACTAAGCATCACATAATATACTTAACCTCACATGCATAATAGTTTTAATAAATTATCATATATGTAACTACACTAAAAGCACAAATAATGTGATAAAGTCAAAGTTACTCACCTGTTATTCTTGCTTAATCGTCATAATAGGCTACTGGCAAGTTCCAAGAACTAATATGTTTTTTTCCCATGAAATGAGATACTTGGTACTTATTACTATATTATTATTTATACTAAACTCAAGTTTTATCATCCTTAGTCCAAATTTCATTATTTAAATATGGGTTTTGAAGTTCATAAGGACTAGGTTCCTCCAGTTGAGCTATAAAATTCATATAAACTAACTTTTCTTAGGAAAAGCGCCTTAAATGACTTCAAATACCGGTTTTAATTGTGTAATCTTAAACTAAACCTATTGTATTTATTTTAACTCTGATTTTAGTGCATGAATAAGAATTCGAAAGCTCATTGAAAGTAGCTTTTATTTATTAATAATTTATTTATACTTTCACTCATGTCATACTAAGGATCTGAAAGTTATCTTTATGATGCTTATTATTTTGTTCTGTATTTTTAATCCTCATTTCAGGTCTACTGCTTTGTTTTATGTATCTATCATTAAGTTATAGTAATTAAACTCATTTTAAGTCCCTTGATCAACACTTAGCTGAAGTTTATGTTATAATTTATTTTCATTTTGCTTCTCTTGATTTTAATCTAGGTATATATCTTTAATTAACTTAATCATTTTAACCAAGATTTCTATGGCTTACATTAAGTTAAGCTTTATAACCTACTGTTCCATAAATGCCAAGACCCATATTTATATTCATGTGAGTGGTTCTCAAGCTTAATCTTTTAATTTTAAACTATATCAACATATTATCCAATACGTACTTGAATTATATCAAGTTTATTCTAGAAACCTTAATCATATATACATGCTGTGACATACATAGGTATATATGAGTATATTCTTTAATTCAATCATATGATTAACCATCCTAAATCTTCATTGGGTTAAGTACATGTCATTTATCAATTTAAACATGGTTTTTCCTTAGTTAAATAATATGGTTGCAACATGTTATGTTTAGATACCTAGGGTTCTCTAACTCGTTTTATTCTTCAATCTCATTTATATTCATGAAAACTATATTGTATGCATGTGAAATTACTTGAACATATACTAGGGTATGCATAAACTCCAACATGGCTGAAATGAATATATATGTTCACATCTTCTTCAAATGACTAATTTAACTTCATGAACCCTATCAAATACTCATATTACTTAATATAATTTGGTTTCTATTATAGATAACACATGATATACTTTTAGTGTTTGAATTCTATGCAATGTTTTATTTTCATTGTGTTTCTTGATTTTGGTCTATGTTTATATCTATATTTTAGAGTGATCACATTACTCTAAGCTTTTCAAGTTAAAATTCATCTAAGCTCTACATTCCTTATTGGTTGAGCTTGCCATGACCTATATTAGGGTTTATAGGGTGTACTCGCATGTTTTAGCATTTGATTATAGGTCATATTGTCTAGTCACACTTATGAACTATACTACTATCATTCTAAGTTTTTAAATTCTTCTTTAGCAACTATTTTGCAAGTGTTAGTGCAATTCCAAGTAATATTTACTTTGTTTGTCAACCTTATCTCCATATGTGGGTGAAAATTTCTATATGGTTATATCCTAAGTTTTAACCACTTATTCATGTTGCTAAAATGTTTATGAGTTCAAATAGGTTTCGTTGTGCATTTAAACATGGTTTGCTCTTAAGAACAGATACATGGCCGAATGCTCTTTTATTCTTAGAGTTGTTTTGGCTAGTTTAGTCTCTCATTCCCATTTTCATTCATATTTTCATATTATAAGGTGTTTATGTTACATGATTATACAATATGGCATATTGAGTAGCTATAGGGCTGAAATTTACTATGAATGTTCTAAGGATCATATTAGCTAGATTTCATTTCATGGATCTTGTTACATGTTTATTTTATTAAGTTTAAACTAGATTTAATCATGGAACATGCATGGCAAACTCCATTCCTTGCATGAGCCGAAACCTAGGGTGTAGTGATCTAAGTATACAAGTTGGTTTTTCATGAAATCTAGTTTTGTAAGAGTAGTTTAGCTAAAGTAGAACAAGTATTAAGCAATGATACATGGATATAGTATTGATGCTCACATGATCCTAGATTTACAGAACACATATAGGTCTCAAAAGCAATTCAAATCTTGTTTTTCCTAGTTTTCTAAGCATGAGCTTAATATAGACTATAATATATATAGATATTACCTTGGTTGGATTAAGATGAAAGCGGTAAGCTTCCCCTTTATAGATAATCGAACCCTTGGGTTTAGAGAATAGGATAGTGAGTAGTTGAAATTCTACGAATAAACTATTTTAATTAATATAACCCTTACCTTTAGGCTTTGATTCTTATTGCTTGAAATCTTTTCTTGACTAAGTGGGGTCTTGGTTTAGGTAGTGCACGGTTGAACGGAGGTATTGAATATTCAACTTCGTTATGCTTTGTTTGTCTTTGGATGTGAGGTTTACAATTTCAAAGTGGGGAAAATGGGTTGTTTTGTTTTGTTATATGTGTGGTCATGAATGAGAGATGGTTTCATGAAAATTATGGGGTCTTGAGAGGGGTTTCAATTGTTCCTTGATGTTGATATTTGTAAGAGTGGAAGAGAGGGATCATAGTGCAAGTGAGGTGTTTCTAGGGCTTTGTTTTGTTTGTTTATTATATGCCTTAATTGTTGAGTTGCAATTGAAGCAGTTTGATGTTGATATTTGTTTCTTGAAGAGGAGATGTATTTAAGGCAATTTGACAAGTGGGGGATTAGGTTTTTTTTTTTTCTATCTTAATGTTATTTATTGCTAAGATCAATTAGGATTTACATTGATATTATATCATTGGTTGAAGTTGAGATGTGTGTGTGCAAGTGGCTTGGATTCACGATAACTTAAGGGTTGATTTAGTTGTTTTTGTTGATAAATTCTCTTATATGCAATTCTGGAGGAATCAAGGTTACAAGAGATGAATATTTTTATAATATTATGTCTAATTTCCTCATGTAAATCATGGAGGGAGATAGAGAAAGGAGGGTCGGTTTCTTAAGCAACATGGAGTCATTTAATTCATTTAATGCATTGGTTAATTGTAAGCTTATCATTTGTTGGATGCCATTTTCATTTGACTTCAATTTGTCAACTTGTTCCGCTTGAATAAGCAAGTGGCGATGATGGTGTGCTGGAGGAGATGGCTGATCCCATTTGTTCCAATTTGCACCGTAATACATATATTAAACTAGTAAGATGACTATGTAGTTAAATATCTAAGTTATCTTGTTGTTTACTAAGCTATGCGCATATAAATGTATTAGTTATTCAAAGTTTTTATCTTAAAAAATTCATCTAGGTTCCTACAATATCTCTAGATCATCCTTTAGTTCAAATCTTGAGTTTAAAGTTTGCGCGATTGAGTATTTATAGAGTTTTATCTTACATAATTAGGGCTTTTGGGACTGATAGGTCAAGTCAAGATATTATACTCAATAGACTCAAAAATTTCTAAACTTCATGTCTATATATTTATAATTTTTATTTGAGCTCTAGATTTATAGATTTTCATCTGTTTTTAGTTATATTGCGTATAGTTTATCTTAAGCAGTTTATCTTAAAATTTCCTATTTCCTATCTCTAGACTCCAAAAATTAATCGTCTCTTATTTCTCTTGTCTTTTAAGGTCTAGCATTTTTTTCAATGAGTTATTGTCCTTTTACTATAATCTTGTCTTTGGTATCTTTTACTATTCGGAAAATTTATTTACTATTATAGATTATACTAAAGAATTTTCTACAAGTGGTTTAGTGCATACTATCTAAAAATCTATTTTTCTATTGTCTACTTTGAGGATTTTAATTTCTAATTCATAATTGAAAATTTTAGGAATTATATGCCTCGATTGTGAGGGTTTTATCTGAGTCAAATTGCAAATTTTGAAAGAATTTTGTAATGATTATTTAATATTTTATTTAGATTAAATATTTGAAGTAAATTGTAAGACTTGTGGTCAATTTTCAATCTTGAGGGAGAAGTCCGGTGGTGCTTTCTCCACTTAGTGTATATGTATATAAAGATAAATAAATTATAAGGAAGGGCAAGTGTGTCATTTGATATAAAATAAGAGGGTTTTATGATCAACTCTAAAGTATATAAAAGGATTATTAAGAATGATCAAAGTGTCAAAGGATATTAAATAAGAAGGTTTTATGGTCAAAGTTTAATAATAATTGTATTGTGTTCATGTGGCAAACACTTGATTAAGAATGGATTTTGCTGCTTAAATTAGACATGAACCTAGCATTTTTGCTAAGTAATATACCTTTATAAATAGATCCTTAACCTATGAATTTGTCACACCATTTCCTAGTCAAAAACCCTAGATGAATTTCAACTCAAGGAAGATGCACACGAATGATTGACGATTTTGGAGTAGGCGACATATAGGCCGCTAGCCTATAATTCTAAGCTGCCAACTAAATACAATGGACGACGGCTTAAACTCTAGCTTGAGTTTCGGAGGAAAAATGATGCGAATTGGGAAATTGGCCGTACGCCGCCTTAGGTGCTGGCGTACAAGGGTAGGCCAGACGTACCCAAGAAGGCCGCCGGCCTAAGTGGCGGCCTTGGATGATATTTTGTAACTCAAGAGGTTTAAGCCACCAACTTTGTTTTCCCTTCGTCCAGCCTATATCCCTTCGAGCTACAACCATGTGAATACATCCTATACCAGTTCTGACCCTCATAACCTCTCTTAAGCATATAGAAACCCTAAAAGAAACTCTCCAAGGTAGATTTCATGAAGGAATTTGGTAAGTAACCTCTCCTAATCCTTTAGTTCGTTTTAGGTTATTTTCTTTCTAAGTTTATGTTGATTGGTGAAGGGAATTGATCTTTAGTAGAAATTGAAGGAAAACCTTAAGTGTGGAAAATTGGGGATTTCAGATCTACAATCAATTGAAAAGGTAAGACTCAATCAGGAACTATAATTCATAGATCTTAAGTTTTTAGGAGAATTTAAATCATATATATTGTTGAAGATGATTTGTGAATGCAAAAACAATGGTGAACAGGTATTTTTGTGAATTAGGAATTCTCTATATCATTGGTGTTGATTTGGAGATCTTGGTTCTACAGTCAGGAAGGTGTGAGATCCAAGGTTCTAGGTAAATATTGAATCCTTTCAATCTTTGTTATGTTAAAAGATGGAATCTTGTTTGATAGTTGTGCTATTTCGATTAAGGATTTTAGTGTTTTTGAGGAATTTAGAGAAATTGACATTCTAAGGTTTCGTTGTTTGGTGATCTTAGAAGACATGTGTGTAGATCTAACATGGAAAATCTTATGTTTTGAGATTATGGATTTTAGGGTTCGGGTTTAAATATGAATGTGAAATTGGATTTTGAATTGATGTATGTTATTATTCAGGTTTTGGTGAATTAGGGTTTATATTTGTGGTAAAGGATTCGTGATATTGAAGTTGTGGAAAGCAAATCCAAGTATGACCTTACCATGTTTGATTATTTGTACTTGTAGGTTTAGTTGTTAAACTTGACTAATTCTTATTTGATTTTAATTGAATCGAGTGTTGGTTGTTCTTGGCTGCAGTTAGTAAAGACCACGCAGAGTGTGATACTAACGCTGGCAATCTGATGATCTATGTGTGAGGTTATCCTGAGTGGACTCGTGCATAGAGATGATTCCCGTAGCTTAGGAGTAGTGGGAGTACGACACCTGGGTGTGTGGGAGATTCCCAACACCATATATGTATATAATTACCTATTTTCTATATTGGATGTTTTTATGGAGTTATGAAATACTCCGGGTTTGGGACTAGTGTACAATAGTTCTGAACTGTGTTGGTTGCTTGGCTAATTTGAAGATAATAATTGGTGTTTGTTGCATTAGTTTCTATGTCGTATGTGATATTGCTTATTGCTTGATCACGTGCATGTGTTTTCGATTTGGCGTACTGGGTGCTTTTGTTCAATCCTTATTTTTCCTTAGGTACGGGTGAAGATTCCATTATCTATGATTTGACGGATACGACGTATCCATGGACTATGGGGAAAGTGATAGTGGATTTGATTCTTCTATCAATAGTTGAGATTAATGATCTTGGATCTAGTGATTGCAGGAAAGAAGAACAATATTTTTATGATCAGTTTATTATATTAGAGATTATGTTATTTCCTTAAAGTTAAATTGTTTAGTTTTATGATTTAGATGAGTTGAGGACATTTTATTTCAAGTATCCTTTATTTGAGAGTTATTGGTGATATTTGAGTTACATATATTGGTGGATTAGAGAATATAGCCTTTGCGTGTCAATCTTTGGTAATGACACGTGGCAGACTGATAATGCCTTTAGGTTAAGGCATTACAGCTTATTTGGCATCAAAGTAATAGGTTTTGATCTTGATAGATATAGGCTATGAACTCCTTAGGACGGTGAGCATTGATGAGTGGGGTAGCAATAATAGGTGTTGTTCTTCTAGCTTGGTTTGGTTTTACCTAGTAAGTATATAAGAATTTCGATCTTTAAGTATTTAGCTTTATCTTTTATGGTGTGTTGACCTATGTTAGAATGCCATCTAAAGGAGAATACCTTATGTTGGTTCCTCTATAGATGGTTAAGAGGAAGTTAATAGAGGACAATCATGTGAGAACCAGCCACCTTAGAATCCGTTATCACATGAATTACTGCCACTACTGCCTCACCTGTAGGTCAATAGGTGCCAGTGAATGCTGCACAACTCATGTAGGTAGTGAATACTCTTTTGGGAGTAGTTTCCCAATAGTAATGAAATATAAGACAGAAGACTCAAAGAAATAATGAGAATGGTGGATATAGACCTAGGTGTGCTGATGTCTTGAGTTTGAATAAATTTGTGGATTTAGTCTATAAGTTTGAATCAATGCCTGGGAGGCCACTATGGATGGAAGATGTTAAGAAGAATTTCGCTGCCCTAGATATTCTTGAAAATAAGAAAGTGGAGTATGTCTCCTATTTTTTCTATTGGAAGATCAAATAATAAGTAGATGAATATCAAGAAACATATGGTTAGAGTGATCATCTGGGACAATTCCATCAATGGAGATGGAATTTTAGAGATTTAATTTTCAAATATAGTAAGAATGTGGTATACATGATACAAAGACAATGAAGTAAAATGAAGTTATTTAGATTTGAATAAAAAGTTTTGATTTGAGATGAAAGATGGATATTTGGAATAGAATAGAAGGATTTAGTGTGTCACGCCCCAACGGGTACCCTAAACGTGACAGTCCGCCACACTCAATATTAAAGCTTAAGTATGACAACCTTAGCCAATCCAAAAGCTTTTATATTAAGTGTAAGGCGTACTTTCACAACTTTAGAGGACCATATATGGAATTATGAAGCTTAAGGAGATATAAAAACATATTAAGAAAAGAGGATTCATAATAAACATTCATTCATAGCATTAGTTTTACAAACTTAGGACATTTTCCAAGATCACTATTCTATTACAAGATATTTATACATATTTCTAATACTAAACTTCATCTTAGAATTCTTTTCATCTAGAAGAAATTACCTGCTGCAGGCCCTTGTGGCCTTAACCATAAGTAGGGAAACTGCAAAAGATATCTATTGGTATAAGCTAATAGGCTTAGTGAGCACTATTTCCATAAATAACTTCTTGTAACAAGATTTCAAAAAGTTGATTTAAACAATCAAATGTAATGCAACATACATGTAAGCAAACAACATATAGTTTTCCGGGAACTATATGTTGAATGGATTTGCCCTCCATTCGGGGTTTGGTGATACTTAACCTCAAAACAAGTAGTTTTAATTAAAAAGTTTTATGCTCGCGAGCACTCATCGCCAAGCATTCCGAATCTACTTGATTTGACCTTGCTTTCGGATCATCCGCCAAGCATTTCCCTTAAGCCGCCAAGCAATCGCTTTCGATCTTTCGCCAAGTGTTGCTTTTGACATGAGCTTACTATCCTTCTCACCCAAGGATAATAACCCAAAATGCAATGTGACTCACTCCGTGGTATGCATGAATTCATTTATTTATGAAGTCATAGCATAATTATTTTTGAATTTAAGGCGATCAAAGAATTTCATACCAATCAAATGTTTATAAAACAAACATTTAAAACAATTCCGGCTCTGATATTCTTAAAATTCTTTCAAAGAATTATTTTACATACATATCGGTTTATCTTTTCCTAATTCTAATGCAACTAATTTACAAGCAAAACAAGTATAGTATTTAATGGAAATAAACTCACGATGCCATGTCGACTATTCCTCTAGGTGGATGAGTCGTTCACACACTCCACTTAGTCGTAATAATCCTCGGGTAAAAGAGTCCTTCCACGGGGTCACCAAACCAAAGAAAATACCCACAATGAGTATTTCTTGATGATTTTCTTGAATTTTGACAAAACAATGTCAAAAGAACGTTAAAGTTCGTATAAATGAATGTTCCAACTTAAAATCGCCATAACTTGGTCATTTTAACTCGGAATCGTGCATATAATATACCGATTTCTACCTATCCGAAAAGATCCATCCATTTCTAAAACTATTTTTGTCAAACTACATCATTTAGGCCCCGAAAAAATGGCAACAAAGTTCACCACGAATTTTCTAACACAAAACAACTTTGGTTCAAGAAATCAAAATTTGTTTGATAAATACTTAGTTATCTATATAGTTGAAAAATTCTATTTTTATAACTATATAACTCATATTTAAGCATGCTCAAGTGTTTTGTTGTCCAATTATTTTTCTTGAGTAAAATAATGTCGGTTTGAAGTTTTTAGAAAAATATAGTTTTCGAAAATTGTTTTTGTAAATTTCTTGAATACCTTGTTTCTTTGTTTTCTAAAAATGCTTTATGTTGGCTTCATTATTTTTCCCTATAAAATTAAATTTTTCTATTTTCCAAGTTTTCTATACTAATACTATTTTGGAGTTTTTAGAAAATACACTATTTTTCCTATTTATTTTTCTAGTATAAATTCCTTTGTTTATATATTTGCAAAAATCTTTACTTGAAAATTTCTCATTCTTTCCTCATGCCTTATGTTTTTCATAGAAATCATCCATTCATAAAAGTTTATTTTTTTTTTCTTGATAAAACAAAGTGGAATAATATGTGACTTAAGAACTTTTTATAGTAAAGTAGTTTCTAAAATTTTAATAGTTTCTTCTTGTAACTTGAAAAGAGATAACTTTATTTTTGTTTTTCAAACCATAGATTTCCTTCTTTACATAAACTTATTTCTATTGTGTTAAAATCTTCCTTTTTGTCAATTTATTTTTAGAACTTAAAATTTTGGACAACAATTTAAATGAACATAATTTATGAGAATAATAGTAAGCAAAAGTAACATAAAACATAAATAATAAAGTCAAGTATTGGAGTCTTAGCTTTTTCAAGGCTCCCATCAAGGCTACCGGGACTAAGAAGTAGATTAGTCCCAAAATAAAATAAAATGAAAGAAAGAAAACTTGTTTTGACTTGATGAGGACAAGTCTAAGACTAGAGACTAGTCTTAATTTAACAAGGAATAAATAAATAAATTGCAATGGAATAAATAAATAAATTGCCTTGCATGAAATAAATAAATTGCAAGTGAGCTTATATGCTCTAAAGAATATGTATATATATATATAGATAGATAATAATACTTAGATATATCAACAGTAATAAGAACAAAAAATAATAACATAAACATAAATAGATTCGCATGAACAAGAACAATACATGAACATAATGTAGCTTCCATAACTTGTAGTCTTTGGAAACTCATACTACGGTCATGTAAAGTTACATGACATGAAGAAGAAGGAAATAATATGAAGTGGTTACCTAAAGAAGACTTTGGTAGTAGTATATGGTTATGGGTTTTGTTGTAGGTAGAAGTTGTTGTGGAATTATTTTGAGAGAGTTTTAGGATGGTATTTTGAGAGAGTTTTGAGAGAGTTTTGTAAGAAATTTGTGGGTAGTGAATGTGTGAAAGAAATGAAAGAGGAGGGGGTATTTATAGGAAATTGTAGGGATTTTTGTGTGATTAAAATAAAAAAAATTGAAACAAATTGATGAGGAAGAGAGGGGAGGGGCGCCGGCCATATTGATGGGGAGAGAGAGGAGATTTTTTTTTTTTTATTTTTGTTAAATAAAAGATGTAATATATAAGGTAGATGTGAAATAAAGTTATGGGAAAGGTAAAAAGTAAATATTATAGGTTATGGAGTGTGTAAGAATAGGTGTAAGAAAAAGTAGAGATAAAAGAATAGTGTAGAATAGTAATGAATAGTGTAATGTAAGATAGATACTAATAAAAGTACTGGTAGTAAGAAAATACGCGTATAATAGCTATATCTGTTTTTTTTTAGCTACTGAAAAATTTCGAAATTGATATTTTGAAAACCTTATATTTTTACGAGTCTAACAGTGTATTCGGAATATTTTTACTATTCGAGCTCCCGGACATGTTTTTCGAGAACTGTGTCCGATCGGGTTCAAAGGACACCGGAAATTCGCAAAATGATATTTTTACAAGACCTATAGTTATTACGAACTATTCTAGCTAATTATCCCAACTTCGTTTTTCCAGGGCCAAAGAAAATGGCAATGCCATTTAATTGGTTACGGTAAACTAGGGTTTTGTTACCTTCAGGGCTCTTTGACTTCGGTTTAGGGTTTTATGCTAAATCGATTTCCATAAATTTGGGAGTTTACATAGTGACATAATTAAGATGCATGAGAAATTGGATACAGATGGTAGTGTAAAATGTGATTGGTGGTTCAATGGATATAAATCTGTGGACCCTCTAGGAAGTGCTGACACCAAAAGGACAAAACCATACGACGTGTGGCCAAAGCAGATAATACCTTGGTATGCAAAGTTTCAGGACGTTATACTTTTAGTAGTTGATTTACTTTCCCATGGTATACAAGATAATAATTTATTTGTCAAATGATTTTCTTTTCTTTCTTAAGGATACTTGTTGTAATGACTCGAAACCTAAAACCATGATTGTCCACCATATCTAATATTTAAACTTTATATACTAAGACTTTCTAAATCATTTATGTTGCTAAACTGATTTTAATTAGGTTATCATTTGTTAGATTTCAAAAGCATTTTTGTAAGGTAAAAGCCAGATAAGAGAAAGGATAAACGTATTAGGAGTTCAAAAGCTTAAACCATAATAACTATAAAGGGTCTCTAAGCCCAAAACATTATTAAAAATCAACATCATATCCAAATTCTAGAAATAGTCATACAAAATCTACTATAATACATCTATAGCTTATTGTGACACTTGTATATAAAGATCATAGTCATGATAATCACAAGCAATTGGTATAAGTACATACATAAGAACCTAAAAATGATAAGAAAGGGATTATCCACAATGACTTAGCATGAACAACCATAAACACATATATATGCCACAATCATACACAAGCCTAAATTCTAAAGTATGATCCAGTAATTTAAGATAATTAATAAAGTTCTACAATCAACAACAACAACACAATACTTATGAATCTGCCGTGAAATAACTAGGAATAAAGAGACAAATACCCCATGTAGGAAGTATTGGGGCTAATAGGGATGGTCAAACCCGATGTTGAAAAAGAAAAAGAAAAGAAGAAGATAGATGCATATGAAGTTTTCTACTGAATTTGCATTAGTAGGCCATATAAGCGATTCTTAATATCCTGCTTTCTTTACCAATCATAGCCTAATATGGAACCTTCTTATAAATTACCTATCGAAGCCTCTTGCACCTAGGCTTTAGCTACTATCTCATTCATGTGGCATGGGTGTGATCGCTACACTTGTCGAAGGTTGTTGTCCACATACAAGCTATTACTTAATTATTATTAAGTTGACTTTTGAATGATTAATCGGTCTATTTGTTACTTACACAAGTAATAGGCAAGGCCACAATGTACCTAAAATTTAATATAGAAGATACTTGATCATTGAAGAACTTATACCATGATGATGTAGAACTAAAGAAGGGAAAATAAAAATTTTATTAACTTTCTATCTTAATTCAATTAACCAAGTTGTTTTAGATTGATTGATTAATTATCTTTTAATTACTTTATTAATCCTTGAACTAATTAATAATTAAGTTCATTTGGTTAATTACTTACTAAAGATATACTTATCTTAAAGTCTAATTCTAATTATTATAAACCTAACTAATTATAAAGTTATATTTCACCAACCGATTCTAAGGGACTAGTTATTTGTTGAATCGGTTCAAGTTATTCTTATTTTTTTATTATTAAATTAATTACATTTATTTTAAATAATATTTTCTGTGAGATGGGCTAGTTCAAGGTCATATTGACATTTTCTTAATATATATTTATTTAAGTTTAAAGAAATTTCATTCCTTTTTTTTAGGATTTCTAATTTAATCACATAAAGTTTCTAAACAAAAGAAAAAAGTTCCATTCTAATTCAAATCATAATCACCAATTTCATGAATTGCTATCATGTAAGTTATTATTTTCTTGCTTAAGAAGTGTAATTTCATTCTCGATACATGAACAATGTAAACTTTGAAATAGAAAACATGATTGCATGGTAGCAATTGTATATGCTGAAAACTAGGGGTACTCATGGTTCAGTTTAGGGGTTGAATCAAATCTAATTGTATTTAGTATGGTTCAATTCAAATCCTTAATGAACCTAACCGCTTTTAACGATTTAAGGTTTTAAACTGAATTGCTTCACATGGAGTTCAGTTTGGTTTAATTCGGTTCGAACCACCTTTAAAAGATTTAGTTTTAATAAATAATAGTAATAGTCATTTGAATTTGCAAGGAAAAAAAAGAAGATGTTTAGTGTAACGTCCTAATATAAAGGCATTACAACCTGCCAAGTGTCCTCACTAGAGAAGAATACGTTAAGGTTATGATTCCACTAAACCACAAATTACATAAAACATTATCTATATCTCAAATATAAGGGTATTTTAAAATATTTGTATCATAATAAAAAACTTCATAGCAACTAGGTTGGCTTAAATCAAATGCTAACATACAATTCATCTTAAAACAAAAACAAATACTTTAACATCATAAAACATATAAACAAAGATTAAACTCAAGTAGCTATTATAAATTATTCAACTTTTACTATCCTCAACTCTTGATTTTTAATAGTTAGAAGGAAAGTTAGGTTCACTATCGTCTTTCCCATAATCCATATAAACATTATATCCAGATAGATCATCACTTATTCCTGAAAAATTTAAAAGAGTGAACACAAATGCCCAGTACGCCAAACCGCAAACACATGCACATGAGCAAATGACATACAAAATCACATGTGTCATCATATGCAACAAGCACATGTCATCATCTTTAATTAGCCAAACAAACAACACAATTTAGAACCATCTGTAGTTTAGTCCTAAACTTGGAGTGACTCATGACTTCGTAAAATTATCAGTCTAGAAAATAGTAATATATACATATATTGCTATTGGGTACTCCCAATATACCTTAGGTACCATACTTGTACCACTCCTTGACTACTAGAATCATCTCTGTGTACGACTCCACTCAGGACAACAACACACATAGATCATCAGGGTGCCGTTTTAGTAGCAACGATCTTCCCAATCTACTAGGCCTAGCCAAAGACAAGCATCATAATCAATTAAAGTCGAATAGCATTATGTCGATTTAAAATTACTAAGCCTATAATCATAAAAAATAAACAAGGTAAGGTCATACTTAAAATAACTTTAGAAACAAAAGTCCTAACTTCACTAAAAACACCTGAATCATCTAGTATTCATTCAAAATATGTTTTCACAAAATAATCATAATTTTATTGTCATCTAAACCCTGAACCAAAAAGAACTACAAAACCTTAGATTCATACACACACACATCCCCCTTCCTCCAGATTGTAAAGCTATAGAATCTCCAAACACCAACTTAAGGGTTTTCTCCCAAAATTTTGACTTCCTTCAGCATCAACAAGAAATTTAGGAAAAGATCACACTTTAGGTCGCCAAAAGGATTAAAAAGGATCAACTTATCTATTTCTTGATTCTTCTTTCTTCTTGATTGTCGAACACAGAATCTCTAACAAGAACTTAGGGTTTTCTCTAAAAATCCTCAAACATTAATTCCTTTTGAAACCAATAAGAAGCCTTTAGGAAGATGTTATTCTTTTAGATTGCTAAAGAATTGAAAATAACCAACTTATCTATATCCTGATTCTTGATCCCTCTTGATGCAAAGATCATGATTAGAGTTAGAGAGGTTTTTAGGGCGTTCTATTGCTCATGAATGATTTAGAGAAGAAGGAATAAAGCTAGGGTTATAAAGAGAACTTGGAAACCTTACAAATTCCATGTAAGAAGGCTAACATAAAGGCTGGTAGTGTAGGAATATAGATCAACAGCCTATAATTTACATTGGTGGCTTAAAACTTAAAGATGAATGTAATCCCTCTAATTTTACATAACCTAATTATAATAATTTCTAAAATATAATATAATAGTAAAGAACTATAATAAAAGTTGCAAAAATCACTTTCAATTTTTGCAATTCAAAATTATTAAAAATATTAAAGTGTAAACAAATTTGATTATAGTTAGAAAAATTAGAATCCTTGCCAATAAGATTTCAAAATGCAAAATATGACTTCCATAACTTTAAATAAGTATGATCGATGATAAACTGATCGTTACTGTAAAATTCAAAATCAGTTTCCTTAAGTTCAATACTTAGAAAAATAAGATTCTAATAATGTTACAATGATTTTCAAATTATCCTTAATATTCTAAAATTATAAAATAGTGCTAGAAAAGTTACTATTATTAATAATTAGGATAAATAATTCCTATATAGTAAAAGATGATATTTTGTGACAAGAATCAATAAATAATCATAGTTGACCTTACATTTCAATTACAATAAAGATTAATTTTTACAATCTATTAGTTATAAAAAGATAGTTTAAAGATAAATCAATAGAATTATAAAATATGCAAAAATATCAAAACCTGATCAATACTAAAGAATATAAACCTTAATTAAATATTTGAATAATCTAATATTTTAGTTAGAAAATTTTGAGTTTATAGAGACTAAAATCTTAATTTAACCATTGTAACCCCAGAATTTTTATAACCAAACAAATTAGCAAATGTAAAATAGATATTAAACAAAGCACCAAATAAAAACTCTAGAATAAACCTATGCGTAGTAAACTCATTTATAATTTAAAAACCCGAATAGAAAATTCTTTGACCACAATAGATACCAAATATAAGATTTCGTATTTTGAGTAAATAACTCAAGATATAATTAAAAGTAGCTCTAAATTTGAAAGTAATAAAAGATAATCTATTTATAGAATGTATTGGCTATAAAATAGTAACTAAAAGATGAACCGCTAGTGTTATAAATATGTGATAAGAATGAAAACAAATCCATAACTAATAATCTAGACTTTGGAAAAATAATTAGATTGCACCATTGATCTAGTTAGAGAATTTGGAGTATATAGGTACTAATACCCAAATTTAACTTATTGAGGCTTGGAAACCTTAATTGCGTAAGATAAAACTTAAAAATTACATAATCACGTAAGCTTTAACTCACAATTTGAACTCAAAGGTAATCAAGAAAATTTGTAGAAGCTTTAAATAAATTTTTTTGGGGACAACTCTCAAATAACTAATCTAAATATAGCTGTTTAGCTTGAAAAAACTATCCTAAAATTAAGATGATTAATTAATTAAATATAATTGTAAAATAACTTGTACAAATTTGGGGCATATGGCATGAGATATAAAACCGAGATTTTGTCTAACTTGCAACAGCCGATACCTATGAATAAATTGCCCAAATTTGCACTAAACAAGTCAAGCTGACTAAGAATAAACTAATCAAAACAATCCAAATAAACATCACAAATAATGTAAAGGGAATCATGCAAAACAAGTGGGAATTTCGATGGACAAACTCTCATCCTTCTTGGTTGAAAACATGTAGAAGCTGTAGCCTCCTCCTTGCACATATATCATATATACATATATACTCATTTGTTAAGTTGAAAAAATAACATAAATAGCAACAAAACACACACAAACACACCCGTTAATGAGCTTCATCAAGGCACACTTATTCAAGCTTAGGAAATCAACAAAGTAAGGTAAGTAAAAATTTGTTCTAAGTTAGTTTACGTGTCAAAAATTAGCTTAAACAATGTTTTTATCAACTTAGGTTCGTATCAAGCTTGGACAAGGATTGAAATCACCCTAGCAGCCTCAAAGAAGGTAATATTTAACCCTAAAGCCTTGTTTATACCTTATAATATATGTAAAAGCTAGGAAATAACAAGTTATAATAATTATGAAATGTTATATGTGTTAGTATGTAATATACAATAGCTAAGGATTATGAAGAAACACTCAAAATAGATAAAACACTAAGTGATGAAGATACAATTGCATCAAGTTCACCTCAAAAAATTTAAGTTCTTGAAAGGATGATTACATGAAATAAAGCCAAGAAGCTTCGGGAAAGATTTCAAGGATTTGTGAAAAATTTGTTGAGGATCACTCGAAGTTCACTAACATTAATTTAGAACCAAAAATGAAAACTTTTACTATCATTTTCGCAACCGAAAAGGATAATACAACATCACCAATGAAATTAGTCCAGTACTGCCTGTTTTTGGTTCAACACCGCCAGTGCAAAGACCAATGCTACCGATCTTCATTTAATTTTTGTGTCATTTCGAATTTCTTTTATTTTTACTTTTTAATAATGTAGGGATTAATTATTAATTATATTTTCGATTACGTTATCAGTTATGTAATTGCCATAATTATGGTTTTTATCAGTTACGTAACTGCCACAATTATGATTTTTTAGTTACGTACATTTTTCATTGTGAAATACAATTTGAGAGAAATCCTTTCTCTTTGAGTTCTTTTGAGAACTTGAAATTTCTTCAAGAATTTGAATTCTTGTTGAGTTCCTCATCATACCAAAGTTTTAGGTCGGTATATCTAACAGGGTTGCTATAATCATATCAAGGTTCTTTGGGTTACTCAACCATAGGGTTGAGGTCAATTTCATCTTATCATACTAAGGTTCGTGGAGTTTTAGATCAAGGTCTGAATATTTCATTGGGTCAAGGTCCGCCATCTTGATTCGTAGAGTCTGGGAAATTCAAGATCCATACCGAGCATGCATCACTAAGTATAATACATATATGGTATAAGAAAAATGAAGAAGATGATGAACAGTGCCTCTAAACCCCTAAAGTTTTGTGATTAATTAAGATTAAACCCTAATTAAAAAGTTAATCGGAATCCCAAAGTCAACAAAACCTTAGTCTTTTGCAACCGTTCAGGTCGGGCTTTCCCGTTTAAGCAACCCTAGGAAAGTTAGTAAGAGATTAGTATATAGAATAGTTCATAAAAACCTGTGAAAGCTTAAAAATATCAGATTAGTTAAACCACGATTCGCTTTGAGCACGGTTGGACACGGTTTTCGAAAAGCGTGTCTCGAGGCTCAAATTAGTAAAAATATTCCAAATATACCGTTAGACTCGTAAAAATATAAGGCTTTCAAAAATATCAATTTCATAATTTTTTGGTAATTAAAAATATCAGATATCACAATTATACGCGTATTTTCTTACTACCGTTACAAAAATTGTCATATCTACTTTACATTACACTATTTGCTACTATTCTACAGTATTTATCTATCTCTACTTTTTCTTACAACCTACTCTTACAAACTATACCTCTATTTCTTACAATTTTCATTTATAATATAACTTCATATCTTTTATATCTTACTTTTCATTTACAAAAATACAAAAAAATAAATTTCTCTCCCTCACACACTCTCTTTTTGCGTCGGCCACTCCTCTCCCTCTCTTCCATTTGTTTTGTTTTTCAATTATTTAATTAACATAAATTTCCTCCCACATTTTCCTATAAATACCCCCTCTTCCTTCCACTTCCTTCACACCTTTCATACACTAAAAATACTCTCTCAAATTCTCTACAAGAATTCTCCCCAAAGCTTCTCAAGTTTAGTTCTCTTAGGTAATATTTCTTCAAGTTTTCTTTATGTTCATTTACTTAGTATGAGCTTAGTGTGTGTTTTCTAAACCATGAAGGTTAAAGAAAGCAACAATAAGTTCATACTTTTTTTTGTTCATGAATCAAATTTCTTTTATGTTGCTTTCATATATATTTAACTAAATATATCTATGTAGCTTATATATCTTTTAGAGCATATAAGCTCCTTTGTTTTGCAATTTATTTACTTCCTTGCAATTTATTTATTTTCATGTTGTTTTTAAGATTAGTCTTTCTAGTCTTAGACTTGTCCTCGTCAAGTCAAAACATTTTCTTTTTCTTTATGGGACTAGTCTATTCTTAGTCCTAGGATACCTTGATGAAACTAAGGTTCCGATACTTGATATATTATTTGCTAATTTATTTCTTTAATTATTATGTCTTTCTTATGTTTTCATAATTTTATGATTCATATTTATAATCATGCATGAATATATTGATTTTGTCTCAACAAGATAAATAAGGAAATGTTTTCTTAAAATAGAAATTCTTTTCTAGAAATAAAAGTAGGAAGTAATTTTTCAAAACTCGGATTTATCTTAACAAACTTTTCTAAGAAATCTAGAGGAGTTCATAGGTTTTTACAAACATACATGACATAGAAAGAACTTCTTGAGTAAACAAACGTTTTACTAAAACTTCACTTTTTCATCAAGTACTAGTTTGACAAAAAGAAATTCTTTTTATGAAAATAGAATAATCCTAAGAAACAAGAAAATTATTTCTATGAATATAGAATTTTTATTATTTTCAAAAAGCATTAAAAACTAAGAAAATAAAATCATTCTTTGAAAATTTAAAGGACTAAGGAAATGAAATTTACTCATTTAAAATAACTTGAAATATTCTCTAGCAAAATAAGAGGAATTTTCAAAGGTTTCACTTTTCTTTAGAAGACTTTACTTTTACAAAAATTCATGGTTTGAGACAACTTCTTAATTTCATACATTTGATATGAGTTAATAAATATATGTAAATACATTTCAAAGGTTTTACAAACTATTATAATACCTATCTCTTTTATATGAGTTTTGTTGAAAAGAAGGAATTCAAGCTTTGTGAAATTCGTGGTGAATCTAATCACCACTATTTTGGAACTCAAACGGCTTAGTTTGATGAAAATAATTTTGGAAATAGATAGTTCTTTTTGAGTAGGTAGAAAACGGTATATAATATGCGAAATTCTGAGTTAAAATGAGCAAGTTATGGCCATTTTAAGTTGGAATTTCCTCCAATCCGATTTTACCGTGATTTTAAAATAGATTTAGAATTTTCAAAAATAGAAATTCTATGAAAGAATCATTTTGGGTATTTCATCTTGTTTAGGTGAAGAAGAAATCGAGATCAATTTCCCAGAAGACTACTTTGATTAGGAGCGATCGACATGGAGTGAGTTAATTCTTTACTAGTTACATTTCCTTGTTTGTGCTTATAAGTATTAGCACTAGAAAATAAGGAAAAGATAAATGAACAAACATTGTGTGATTTGGATTTATGATTGGTTGAATATAAGTTAAAAATATCGAAAGAGGAATTGATAAATAAATTGTGATTCTTGCATTGATATGATGAATATTGTTTTGATCGCCTTTAACTTGAACTCCTCGTTATTTGATTAAACTTATATTAAAAATAATTAATACATATCATATTTGTAAGTCACATTTATTTCATTACTATTCTTCGTGTGGGGAAACGAGGAGTTATAGTGGTGTCTAGTAGGAGCCATAAAGTCTACATGGGTCAGTAGGAGCCAGAAAGTCTATAGGGAGAGTAGGACCCAATAAATTTGCAAATATTGATGGTCGTATGGGCCTGTAACCTCCCAACCCTCGACATGAAGGGCGTAAAATCCATGCTACACATGGTTTCCGGTTAATCTTATGTATCTTTGTTTGCTCATGTGATTGGTGCATTCCCATATGATTGTTTAAATACTTGTTTGATATATGGAAATGTTTTATAGATAGGAGTTATCTCACTAAGCTAGATTGCTTATACCCCTATAACTTTTTGTTACAGTATGATTACCTATGGTTGGCATCGAAGAGCCCCATATGCCAGGTATGAGCCAAAGTTACTAGGAGTTTTTGGAAGAAGTTATATGTGTTTAGTTTTGAGCATAAACTTCTAGGAAAATCTTTATAGTAGGCTTATGTTTTAGTTATGTATACCTTATTAATGGTTTAGTTAAACAAGACTATTTAAGACGAGGGAATGCCCCCAAGAAGTTGTAAGAGATTATTATCCAAATGAATATTCCATGTTTATTTATATAAGTTCTTGCATGCTTTTATTATCTACTTAAATATAATGCCCCTGTGAGTCTCCTACTATCTTAGAAGCACACCTTGCATGTGATATCGAAGCTCCTGCATGACTAAGGTTGTCATTCATTAGCTTTAATATTATATGCGGTAGACTGCCACGTTTAGGATACCCTTCGGGGCATGACAGTGCCTATATCAGCCCTACATCGATGTTGTACATGGCCAAAGTAGGTAGTATACATAGAAAAGCTGGCAGCCTTTGAGCTGGTGTTCCTTAGAACACGTTAAGTAAAAGATTTGTTATGTGTAAAAGTACACAAACGTTGGTGGCGTACATATCTACACCAGCGATGTACGTTAGATACATTGGTAGCCTTTGAGCCAGTGTACATTATAGTGAAGTCACGTAAATTATGTTACGTGCGAACACTAGCAACCTAAGGTTCAACGCCGGCGGCGTTGATGCCAACATACGTGCAAAAATTTTCCCTAGACGAAATTTGTTTTGTTCATAACAATAGTGTATATATATTTACATATATAAGAAGAGAAACATAACATTAAAATTAATAAATAAATATAAATATTTCAAGGTTAATGTGTTTAAATATTTATTAAGTATTAAACTTTAGTAACTATTACAATTAAGAAACACTTTTATTATATTAGATTATAATAATTGTGCAATAATTATTCTATATAAGTAAATATATAAGAATGGAAAATGAGAATGAATTATCATTAAGAATAATGTAATTTCCATAAATAATAGATAATAACATGAAATAAGAAATACGATAAAATTAAATAATAGAAAAATAAACATTAGTGACTATAAGATGATTAAACTAAAGAACGATATAAAAATAATAATGATAACAATAATAAAATACTGAACTATTGAACACAAACTCTATAATTATTCGATAAATATAAAATTCAAGTTTAGTAAATATTTAATATATATTTAAACACTATGAAACCACAAATATGTTAGAAAAATGATTAAAGAACTAAATACTAAATGTAACTATATAAATAATAGAAGTTTTAATTAACATAAGACAAATAAGGTTGATAAATGAAGAAATAATAAAAATTCACTATCAATACAGACACTAACAGAAGAGAAACTTAAACAAATTTCGAATAAATAAATTATAGATGTCAATTAAAATCAAGACAAGCAAATGAAAATAAATAATAGATAGCAAATATCAATTATCAAAGTGGACAAACTAAAAGACCCCATAAATAATAAAAGCTTAATAATAGAATTATTAAATAATATTCAAAATATTCTATAAAATAAGAAGACTTCTCTTATACAAAATTTTATAACTTTACCAAAAAAATGTAACTTATATAAAGTTAAGGATCCTAATTAAGTAAACAAAAATATTTTAAAATTGATAACTAGGACCTGAAGGAATACCATCAATATCATTATATAAAATAACAATATAGTAATAGGTATCTGTTATCTCATTTTGAAGGGAAAAATAGAATAGTTATTGGACTTCCAGTAGCATATTACAACAAATTAGTGAGGATAACAGGTGAATAACTTTGACCTTATGACATTATTTGTGCTTGTAGTATAACTGCATTTGTAGTAATATATTCAACAGATATGCATGTTGGATTGGGTATACTGCATGATTTTTAGTATATGCTTGATTGCCAAATTATCATAATATAAGCGATAATTCTATTATATGATAATTATTGTATGAAGCATGTTGATGTTTGTTTGTGAATTGTATGATCACCTTAAATCTAACTAAAAACTATTGGTACCGTAAATGAAAATGGGCATGCATTGCATCATTTGCATATATTGCATTATAAGGAGTGATGACCCGCTACGTATTAGCATTTTGGTTCTCTAGTAACGCGCTTGGTTTTTTTAGATGACATTTTCCTAGTTCTACATAAGAGTACCTTTATTCTGATTGGTTCCACATGAACTAAATTGGCATCGAAGGAGTGCTGCTCGTGATATCAACATAAAATGGCTAATACTTAATTGAGTTTCTTTATTTCAAGAATAAGAGTGAGATGTTTAAAATTAATATGCGAGAGTTTATGGTACCTATTCTTCCTTGGTTCTCTGATTCTTCTAAATATGGTATATCACTCATCATGACTTCCTTCTAAGCTCGATGAGAGGGCGTAAATTTACATCCTGTTAGATTCCGAATTATCCAAGCTTGTACTAGTACATATGGTTGATTGTTGCATGGCATATGCTTGCTAATTAAACTTATTTGTTATTGCTTGATGTGTGGTTTGGTCAGTTTATCTTACTGAGTTCGTGGTTTTACTCACCCCAACAATTTTTATGCAGGAATAACACTAGTAGTATAAACAAGTAAGATCTTGTATTTTGTAGGTTAATTATCCAATTTTTAATATTTGATAGGGGATATCGATTCTCTACGGTCCAGACAGAGTATGGAAAAATTGGAATTCCATAATGAGATAAATAAAGATACTATAGCTATGTAATTAAATTATATGAATTAAATAAATAAGATAAAGTCTTGTAATCTCTGACTTGCAAGATAGTTCTCATATTATGGGTGCGCGTGTGATATGATAACTTTAGGGTAATCCTACTAGGCCTTATTTTGAGGGGTGACAACATTTCTGAGGCCATGAAGGCCGGCACGAATGCTAACAACGTACAGGACTAAAGCCGGTAGCATAAATGCCTAGGATGGTGGCCTAAGAGCGAGTTTGAGCTGTCTTCCCATATCTTTCTTAAATGACTCTCACTTGATCAAATGTATCTGTCATATATCAACAAATTATCATTCATTTTAAGGTGGATCATAAAAACCTCTTATTTTTTTAACAAATGAAACTTTTGCTCTTATTTATCTTTATATCACATTTAAATTGAGGAACGTTGCACAATAATTAAAGTCACTTATATTATATCAAGTTATATTATTTTAAAAAATTTCAAATACATATACTATCCCGTTTTAAAAATATTTTTCAATGATAATTTAAAAAAACTTATATTTTTAATAAATCTATAACACTAATTAAGAAAATTATTCTTTTGCGTTAATTTGATATTTACTTATAATATTCTTTATTTATAACGTATTTAAATTTTTGTTGTACTAATTATTTTAAAGTTCTAAATTATCTCATTGTTGTTGGTTGTAGATGTTGCAATCTAGTATAAAACCTTCTTTTGTAGATGTATTCCATAATTAGAATTTTGCATTTTGTTGAATTAATCTTAAAGCAATACAAGTCAATATGTAATGCTTAAGAGTTATAAATAAATAAAATGGCTCTTTTTTTGTTTCTTTTAATGTGAAGTGATTTGGTTTAAGTTCAAACGGTTTGTTTGGTTTGACCCATTGAACCGAACTGTAACCGTGTAGGCTCTTCGTAAACAAGAACCACATTTTGCAGTTTAGTTCAATGAATAGCCCTACTAAAAAGTAATGTAATTTAAACTCTTATTGGAAACAAATGACCTATATGCACTGAAAAAACCAATGTTAAGGAAATGGCTTTTACATATAAAAAAAGTTGATCATGCTGTGATTAGTGTGGTGTTTATTTGGACTCTATTGCAACCTTTTCATTACAAATACAAGCCTTAAAAAAAGTTGAACTCTTATCTTGTGGATGTATTGTTACATTAAAATTAAAAGAGCTAACCTAAAATTGCAAACAAATGCAATATTAGTTAGACTAGTCATAATGCGAAAAAAGGAACGTTAGTCTAAAGTAGGTTTACTATTATTGTTGAATAACAAATAGCAAGTTTTTATATTGTTTGGTTTGATCGGCACTTAAAACCATTTTTAAAAGACCATGAAGTTGATTTTTTAAAATTTGTAAAAATAATAGGTCCTGCTCAACTTTAGATAGCAACTACCGATTTAAGGCAAGCACACCTGCCGAAATAACATATAAAATATTAGGTCGATCTCAAGGGATCGATGGCATCTACTGTACTCATATTTTATCTATTATCGAGCCAAAGAAAATCAAAAGATCATAATGAAAAAAGAAGCTATGTTATGTTAATGGATATTTACAAATGTTCTTAGGGCAAAATAGAATATGGGTTTGTAAAAATGCAAGACAAGAGGCCATGATTTGCTTTACAATTCCTTATTATCTGATTTCTTTATAAACTTAGAAAGAGAGTTGTATGTTGATGTATTTACACTATCAGATTCACTGGTGTAAGCTAAAGCTATCTCAAGGTCAGTAGCTCTAGGTCTAGACCAGACCACCAGAATCTCTTCTCAAATTATCAATGGTACTAAAACCGCATAAAATCAAGAATCTTTTATTTTTTAAAACAACTCAATGAATTTCAAAACAAGCAACATAAAGTTTTCACCATTCCTCTCTCAAGATGTTTAGGATCAACTCCATTAATAGCTACAAATCTATTTATTAATATGACCTCTTAGTTTATTTTAACAAAATCAAACATGAATCTAACAGGTTCACCACACAATTAGACCCATAAAAATATAATCAAGCTACTAATTACAAATACCCAGTCAATATTTAATTGAAAATACATTTGAAATCACATGAATGACGATTTAGATTCACAAACCCTAAGCTGTAGGAGATTATTTCTCAATCGATTTGGAAATTAAGAGCGAATTCTGAAGAAATAATACGTAATTAATGAAGAATATTACAATTAAGAATAGAGTCTTGCAAAAATTACAAACAATGGGTTAATTGATTTTACCCAAAAAACACAAGATTTTCTAAAGCAAAAAGAAACTAATTCTTTCGCCTCATAATTATTTCTCTACGCTATGTTAGGAATTTTGTTACATATGATACATACTTTAGACAGATCCTATGCATGCTTATTTATAGGCTAAGGGCACATAAATCATGATGATTTATTGCTGGTGTGGCATATTCATTTATAATGAAATGCATTCTTTATCATACTCGCATGCATTTAAAAAGCCAGCTCATAAAGATACTTGTCATGTGTAGGTTGAGCACTCGAATGTTACATGAAGGTGAAGGCTTGATTTGAGCTATGGCATTTTGCTAAAATGCATGAGCTTTTGTCCATCTTTCCATCGAAGGGTAGATTGAGGATATTAAAGGCTCGACACTTTAGGCTTGACTCAACTTGTGCTTCTTAGTAAAGTCTATTCTTTATTTAGTCTTTATCGTGGGTCAAGGTTAGGGCTCTATAGTATGGAGTCACAAAAGTTGTTTTTCCCTTCCAGGGCTCGATCTCCTAAAATCATTTGCCAAGGGTCATATTGTAAACCCCTAAAGTTTTGTGATCGGTTTAGCTTAAACCCTAATCGGAAGGTTAACCAAAAACCCTAAAGTCAACAAGACCTAGTTAGACGTAATAGTTTAAGTCCGGTAATCCCGTGTTCGCAACCCTAAGAAAGTAAGTAAGAGATTAGTATATAGAATAGTTTGTAATAATGTAAGAAAACTTAAAAAGATCAGATTAGTAGAACCGCAAATCGTTTTGAACCTGAATGGATATAGTTATTGAAAAACGTGTCCTGAGGCTTGGAATAGTAAAAATATTCTGAATATACTGTTAGACTCGTAAAAATATAAGGTTTTCAAAAATATCAGTTTTATAATTTTTCGGTAAATAAAAATATCATATATCACAATTATACGCGTATTTTCTTACTATCGGTACTTTATTAGTCATATCTACTTTACATTACACTAGTCATTATTATTCTACACTATTCTTTTATCTCTACTTTTTCTAACACCTACTCTTACAACACCATAACTTATTATCTTTACTTTTTAGCTTTCCCATAACTTTATTTCACATCTACTTTACTTATTATTACATTTAATCAACAAAAATACAAAATAAAAACACTCTCTCCCCTCTCTCTAATAGTGGTTGGTGCGCCCCTTCTCTCTCTCTCTCTCAATTTTGCTTTAATTTTTTTTATTTGAATCACACATAATTCACTCATCATTTTCCTATAAATACCCTCCTCATCTTTCACTTCTTTCACAGTTACTACCCACAAATTTACTACCAAAACTCTCCAAATTTTTCCTCTCAAAACTCTCTCCACATACACTCTCAAAACTCTCTCCACATATACCCTCAAAACTTTCTCAAAAACACTCTCAAACCATCTTCTACATACACAAAACCTATTCACACATAATACTCCAAAAACCCTCTTTAGGTAAACTTTTCTTTATAAATTCTTCTTCCCATGTCATGTAACTTTACATGAACATAGTGTGAGTTTCCAAAAACTAAATGTTATGGAGATACACTATGTTCATATATTGTTCTTGTTCATGAATATCTATTTATATTGTTACTTTCCCTTGTTCATATTATTATTGTTATTATATCTAACTAAGTATAACTATGTATCTACATATATATATATATATATATTCTTTAGAGCATAGAAGCTCACTTGTAATTTATTTACCTTCATGTAAAGTAATTTATTTATTTCTTTTTTTGTAATTTATTTATTTCATGTTGTTTTAAGACTAGCTCTAGTCTTAGACTTGTCCTCATCAAGTAAAAACAATTTTCTTTCTTTTTGAGACTAGTATATTTCTTAGTCCCGGGAGCCTTGATGAGGCTAAGACTCCTAATACTTGACTTTATTTATTATTTATGTTATTTTTGCTTGTTATTATTTCTCATAAATCATGCTTATAAAGATTGTTGACCAAATCTTTAAGGCTCCAATTATACTTTGACAAAAAGGAGATTTTATCACCTAGGAATGGTTTTATATGAAAGTTAGAATCTATAGTTTAACAAAAGTAAATTTGTTCTTTTTAAAGCTTTAAGAAGAACTCACTACAATTTTAAAAGCTACTTTTGTTTTGAAAAGCTTTTTAATTATTTATATATTACTTTGTTTTCCTAAAAGAAGATCACTTTTGATACTAAAATGTTTTCCATAAAAACACAATATAAGGAAATCCCATAAAAAGGGAATAAGAGTTTTCAAACCAAGATTTTCCGAGTAATGATCAAGGAAAAGTTGCATAGAAAAACTAATACCGATATTTGAAAAATCCTAAAAGGAAAATAAAGAGATCTAATAATATTAAAAAGTCTTTAAGAAAAATAGTAAGGTAAACATGAAATAATTCTTTAAAAACAAAAGAATCAAAATATTCATTTAAAAAGGAGTTACAAAATGGATTTATTGTAAACTATGGTTTTCTACACTTTTAATTAACATTGTTTTACTCTAGAAATTGGTTGGACAACAAACACTTGAGCATGGATGAAATGTGAATTATATATCTATAAAAAGGATTTTCTCAACTATATAGATAACTAAGTATTTATCAAAGCAATGTTTGGATGGTTTAATGTTTGAAACAAAATGTTTTTGGGATAGGAAAATTCGTGGTGAATCTGATCACCACTTTTTCGGAGCTTAAATGATCTAGTTTGATGAAAATAGTTTTAGAAATGGATAGATCTTTGTGAATAGATAGAAATCACTATATTATATGCGTAATTTCGAGTTAAAATGACCAAGTTATAGCCATATTAAATATGAATCATCTTTTATGCGAACTTTGACATTCTTATGACATAGTTTAGACAAGTCTCAAGAAATTTATCAAGAAATACTCATTTTGGTTATTTTCCTTGACTAGGTGATCCCGAGGAAGAATACTCGTTCCCTGAGGATTATTTCGACTAAGTGGATTGTTTGAGCGACTCATCCATTTAGAAGAAATGTCGACATGGCATCGTGAGTTTATTTCCTTAAAAAGCTTTACTTGATTGTGCTTGTAGTTTAATCACATTAGAATTAAGAAAAGACAAATTGATATGTATGCGAAAATTGTAAAGGATTCTAAGAATATCAAGGCCAAAATTGATTGTAAGTAAATGTTTGTTTTAGTATAGCACTTGATATGCATGAAATTCTATGATCATCTTAAATTTGATAATAATGATGCTATGATATCTTAAATAAATTGATTCATGCATACCATGAAATGAGTCACATTGCATGGGGTTATTATCCTTAGGTGAAAAGGATAGTAGCACGATCGAAAGAAACACTTGGTGATTATAATCAAAAGCGATTGCTTGGCGACATGGAATTAAACCAATGCTTGGCGAAATTCCGGAAGCATGGCTCAACCTAAGTAGACTTTATGTGCTTGACGGTAATGATAGAAAGCATAACTTAACTAAAACTACTCGTTTTGAGATTATACATCACCAAACCCCGAATGGAGGGCGTAAATCTATTCAACATATAGTTTCTGAAAAACTATATGCTTTGTTTGCTCACATGTATGTTGCATTTCACTTAATTGATTAAATAACTTGTTTGAGCTTTATTTCACAAGAAATTTACTTATGGAAATAATTCTCACTAAGCTTATTAGCTTATACCCCTATAGATATCTTTTGGAGTTTACCTATTTGTGGTTGAGACCACGTGGACCCTGCATCCAGGTATTATCTATTTTGATAAAGGAATTTTTAGATAAAGTTTAGTGTTAGATAAGATGTAACTCCGTAGAAAATTTCCTATAATAGATTATAGTTATTTTGGCAGGGAATACCCTTAAGACTTGTAAGATAATTGTTATGAATGAATGAATATTATGAACTCTCTTTTCTTAAATTGTTATTGTATTTTCTTAAGCTTCATAATTCCATGTATGGTCCTCTAAAGTTGTGAGAGCATGCCTTACACTTAATACCAAAGCTTCTGGGAATGACTAAGGTTGTCATACTTAAGCTTTAATATTGAGTATGGCGGACTGTTACGTTTAGGGTACCCTTTAGGGTGTGACACATATCAAGGGCTCGATCTAAGGTGCAACATACTAATTTGCTTTGTTTTGCCTTAACATTTAGGCTTCGACAAGTGCTTTTGCAGGGCTCAACCGAATCTATCTTCAAGTTTTGCTGTTTTTGCTTCAAATTTAGTTCCAAACACTTTAATTCTTCTTTTTTTGATTCTAGGAATTGAAAAAAAAAAACATTAAACATTAAAAGCACTAGATTCATAGGAATTTAATAAAAAACGCATCATATTAAGCCTAATGCCTATAAATAGAATAGAGTAAAATAGACTTATCATATATGTTTAAGCTTCTAGTAGGAAAAGGATGATGAAGAAACGAAGTTTGAGTGTGAATATGATTATATGTTTATGTTTTTAGTTGAAAGTTTGGGTTGAAGATGTCACAACCCGTAGGGTACCCTAAACGTGGCAGTCGCCACATATAATATCAAGACTTAGGAATGACTACCTCAATCATGCGGAAATCTCGGTATTACATGTAAGGCATACAACACGGTAATAGGAGACGCTTTCAGGAAGCGTGGTTTAAGTAAGTAAATTTGAACATGCAAGAATCCAGAAATAAAGTCATCTCATAAAGTAATTAAGAGTTCATTACATAAATCATAGGGGCATTCCCTTGCTAAAACTCCAAGGATCTCATAAAAGTAATTAGTCTTTACACATAACTTAAATACTTAAAGGAATTCTAATCTAATCCTTCAAGCAGATTTCCTTCAAAAGCTCCCAAAAGAAGACTTACGCGGATATGAGGAGACATCGGGTATAAGAACAGGTGTTCCTGTGAATACAAATATCTATAGGGATTTAAGCTTACGAGGTTAGTGAGAATAAACCCGATAATCATACTTAAGACAAAATAACAACTAAGTTTATTAAACAAGCAAATGGAATGCAACGAGCATAAGCATACAAGACATATGATTTTTTGGGAATCATATGTTGAATGAATTTACGTCCTTCATTCGGAGTTAGGTATTCTAGCCAATTACAACTAACATTTCTTTAAAAAGCATTTTTATAGATCTTACCGGCTACTTTCGCCATAACAAATATGTAGTTCTTACCAGCTCCTACTAGTCATCAAGTTGTAGATTTTATCGGCTCCTACCTGCCACATACAGATATTACCGATTATGTCAACCACTACCATCATACTCTTGTCCCACCAATTGTATAATAGTAAATGTAATGTGACTCAACGAATAAAGTGCATGTCTTAATTTTTATTTAAGTTTTAGCCATTTGAATTACAAATTCTTGTAAGTGATCACCCAATTTCAATCACTTCAACATGCTAATCTAAATATCATACAACTCATTATAAGCAATTCATGGCTTCATATACTTAAAGTTCTTTCATCAAAATTATAAGCACATGCATCTCCAATTTTATCTTTCCTTAAGTCTAGTGCAACTATGTTACAAGCACAAACATAAGTATGAAAATAAGGGAAGTAAACTCACTCGGCCATGGTTCGACGATACTCCTTTAATCGAAATAGTCTTTGGGGTAGTACACATCTTTCTCCTTGTTTCCTAAATAAAGGAAATACTCAAAATGAGTATTTCATGGAATTTTTAGTCAAAAATTCTAAGTCTATTCTCTAGTTGTCGTAAAATTCGTATATGTGGAAATTCCAACTTAAAATGGCCATAACTTGCTCATTTTAACTTGTAATTTCGCATATTATATACCGTTTCTACTATATTAAAAAAGATCTACCCATTTCTAAGGTAATTTTTGTCATATAAAGTTATTTGGGTTCTGAAACCGTAGGGTACAGATTCATCACGAGAATTTCAATTTTCAAAATATAAATTTACAAACTTTCCTTTGTCAAAAAATACTTGTATTAAAATATAGATATTTGTATAGTTGGAAAAATTCCTTTGAATATATGTATTGACCCATATCATATGCATGAATTTAGTGAATTTGTCTCAACTATAATTTTTGTAAAATAATGCATTTTACAAGTTGGAAAAACAAAACTTTGAAGTTTCTACTTTAGCTTCATGGAAAAAATCTTTAAATCATTATAATGAGTATCTCCTCCTTTAAATTCCTTTCTTATTTTCAGAAACAATTTAATTTATCCAAAAATAAATTTTTACCTTTTTAAGATTCTTATAACTTAATTTCTTAGAGGTTAAAAGGTAGTTTCTAGGTACTACTTGATAGTGGTTAAGGTTTAATTAAAGTTTACATATTCTTAGCTTTTCCTAAAGTTCGTTTTACTTTAGTAAATCGCAATGATCTCCTAAGTTGTTTATAGTTTTTATTCCTAAGAAAATTTCATTTCAAGAAAAGAACTTTCTTGGTAATCTTTTAAAACTTGTCTAGTCTTCATATTTTTAGAATGTTGATGGAATTCACAATGAAGTTTAATGAAACCATTTCTAATCGAGAATTTGGAATCTCAAGTTTTTAAAGAAAACTTTTCCATTTTATTGCTTTAGAAAGAGTATAATATTATATCTACTTTATATATCGTTTGTTGAAATTCTTATGTTCTATTGTCACTAAAAACTTGTGATGAGCTTATCTAACATTTTGGAAAAGATTTGTTATGATAGAACCCTAAGTTAAAAAAAAAAAAAGATCATTTGTAAGTGACAAAAGTTTACTTTTGAAAAGAATTCTCATCTTCCTTTATTTAAGAAAATCCTCTTTTTATTTTAGTTGAGACAATATCAATATGTTTATACATGAATCATGAATAGTAGTCATGAAAAATAAGGCAATATATCATAATAAGATAAGATATATATAAAACAATAAGAGCATAATATTAATATCAAGCATTGGGAACCTTAGCTTTATCAAGGTAACCCAGTCAAGTATTGGGAGCCTTAGCTTCATCAAGGCAATCCGTGACTAAGAATAGACTAGTCTCATAAAGAAAAAGAAAAATAAACAAAATAAAAACTATAATAAGAGCAAGTTAGATAATGTTAGTGAGCATTAGACTCTAAAAATATATAGTTATATATATACTTAGTAATATATATATATATATATATAGAATTAGATTAGAAGCATATTAACAATAATAATAATATCATAATAACAATAAGATAATAAAAATTGGAAATTCTTGATATGTGCAAAAACAAAATATGAACATGTTGTTGCTTCTACAACTAATTGGAGTTTTAAGAAACTGCACCTTCATCATGCTAAGTTACATGATATGGGTAAATAAGTAGTGATAGAAGGTTTTCATCTAAGAGTTTTTTGTTGAATGAAGATGGTAGATGAATGAGGTATTATGTGGATAGTAAGAAATGGTTGATGGTTTGTGTGTAGAGGAGGATTTTTGTGAGGAATTGATGAAAGAGAGTATTGGTAGTGTAGAATTTTTGGAGAGAGTTTGTGGAGTGATTTTGGTAGAGGTTTGAAATGAAGGTGTGAAAGAAGTGAAGGAGATGGGGTATTTATAGTTGAAGATGGAAGGAAATTAGATGTAATAAAATAAATTGAAAAAGAAAAAAATTAGGAAAGAGAGAGAGAAAATGGCGTCGGTTCATAGAGAGAGAGGGAGAGAGAATTGTTTTATTTGTTATTTTGTAATAAAATGTGATTAAATGTGAAGTATGGTCGATGTGAATGTATATTAGAATGTAAAAAGCAGAAAAATAGGTAGATAGGTAGTAAGAATAGATTGCAAGGTAAAGTAGAGATAGATGAATAGTAATGAAGAGTAGTATAGGACAATGGATAGTAAAGAAAACTAATAATATGCTGGTAGTAAGGAAAATATGGGTATAAATGCATTATCTGTTATTTTTAACTACTGAAAAATTACGAAATTGATATTTTTGGAATCCTTATATTATTTCGGACCTAATGGTGTTATTCGAATATTTTTACTATTCCGAGCCCTAAGACACACTTTTCGAGAGTTGATCCCATTCGGATCCGAAAGATACTAAAAATTAGTGAATCTGATATTTTTACACTTCCTTATATTATTACAAACCATTATCCATAATTATTTCAATTTTTTTATTTAGGCTTTAAGAATACGGGATTACCGGATGTAAACTCTAGGGTTTGTTTTAGTCTTTTGTTGATCTTTAGGGTTTCTTATTGACTTTTAATTATAAGATTAAGCTTAAAATTAATCAAAATTTCAAGGGCTACAAAAGAGGTTAACATGTTTGTTTTAGAATTACATTAGAGGTTGGATTTCTAATTGTAGGATGGAAAAAAGTGAGGAAAGGAGTGGTTTTGATCGAGTTTTGGGGAATTAATCTTTATGTAGTGACTTTAGTTTTGTGTTGCTGAGTTACTAGTCTATTGATATGTATATTTCAATGCAAGAGGTTTTATTATTCAACAAGAATGTTTCTTCTATTTGTATTGTTGTTATTGTTAGTCCCAACTAAGCAATTAAGAGGGGAGGGGCGAATTGATCGCTATTTCTAAATTTTTGAAATTATTTTAACAAACAAACTTTTTATACCAATTGCCCCTCAAGTTTACTTAAAGTGATGATACGATAACACTAATTAAATCATAAAAAAATTAAAGTGTGGTAAAGTAAATAAGACGCAAGATTAATAAAGTTCCTCCTTGTGAGTCAATCCTCTTTTCTAACTCTATTGCTAAAGACCTAGTATTCCATACCAGTTCGTTTCATTAATCTAATAAAAAATGACAGATTCAACCATCAATTAATCTTGCTTTGTCTTACTAGCCTCACCACTCGGCTAACACAAACCTACAAGATAATGTGTAATCCTCTCACTATCACTCAACCTAACTTTCAGATAGAGTATTGAATTCTTTAAAGGAAGCTATAGTTAAAACTCTCAGCTTTAAACTCCATTACATGTTAGATTCACTATAAAATAGTTTTGAACATAACAAAAAGTATAATGAAACTACTAATGAGTTTAATGAGAGTGTAGATTTAAGTTAATGACTAAAAAGAAAAGTGAATAGTATCAGGATCTTAAAGTGTTAGCCAAAGCATACAATGTTGAATATTTTAAAGAAATAAGGTTATCCAGAGCATTGTCCAGAGCATAGATTTACCATACTTAAGCATAAGAAAACATCTAGAACCATTATCCAAAGAATATATTGAAAGATTAGAAGAAGTCAAGCTTTATTTAGAGCGTTACCTAGAGAGTAATACTACATCAAACACGAAATTGCATATTGATCAAACTGAGTTAGATTTTCAAGGCCTAGTTTCAAATAATGAATACATTTGGATAACGTATAACAAAGTAAGAAAAAAATCCATAGAGATTAAGTTAAGTTCATCAAGTTTATCAAGTTTTCTTTTCATATACATGAATGATCCGATGAATTCTAGATAGATTTATGAAGACTCAAGATATGCTTATGATTTTAATTATGTTTTGCTCGAGAATACTTGAAGATAGAAGACAAGGCTTATCAAGATTATCCAAGGTTAATGTTCAAAAAATGGAAGATAACAATGGCTAACTTTCCTATTTTTAATGGATATCAAGTGGACTATTGAAGCTTGGATTTGCATAGGATATGTTTGATATACACCAGATATTTAGTTTAAACTAGGGACCATTTCGGTATGAGATATCAAGATAAGTGCCTAAAGATATTATTTTTAAATTTGAAGAAAACATTATGATATGGAGTTGAAGACATCAAGTGAAATAATAGACCTAAAGTCTATCCATAGTTCAAGCAATTAATTGCCTTGTAATTATTGAAGAAATCATGATAAATACCCGAAGGATTAAAATTTTAACATACACACTGTTGAAAGCACATTCTCATGAATTTCGATGAACTGATATTGCGTGCTCTGTCACGACCCTAATAGGGGCTAGTAGGATTATTTTGAAGTTATCATACCATGTGTATACCCACAATATGAGAACTATCTTGTAAATAAGAGATTACAAGACTCTACTTATTTATTAACTTATCATACATTAATTATACATATACATATAATACTATTATTGAGACTCAACTGTGGAACCCGATGTTCTATATTTTACTAAGATCGTAGAGAATCGGTATCCCTTACAAAATCATAAGATTCAAAAATTTCACCTACATAATATACAATCACAAATGCTTATATAATTAATATAATTCGTAATTCTAAGTTTATCTTATGCATGGCTTAAGTTTTTTGACTTCAAGAAAGTCTGATGGAGAAACATTCTTCACACATTCCTAACCTAATCTCAATAAGTACTATTTCTACACAAAAACTGTGGAGGTGTGAGGGAAACTACAACTTAGTGAGTTTGTTTCTCACTTCTACCAGTCATGCAAGTTATCATCCATTAAATTAAAATTCATGCAAATCTATCTACACACGATATGAATGCAAGTAATACATCTATGGGAGTCTGGAGTCATAGATCGTGTAGATTTATGCTGTCTACACATTAGTTATCTCTCATGTTTACCCACATGGGACATCTCAATCTTACTCGAATGGAGCTACTTGGTGGCGATGTCTATCCAGACAAACCCAATGCTCACTTATCATTAGTAAAAAGTAAATATTCCGTAACATGTGTTTTACGTTAGTTAATATTTAAAATTATCTCGACATATATACCACCCAACATTGGTGATTAAAGCAGGTAGACCCCAACTCAGGCAACATCTATCACTGCTCAATGATGGTAATTATGATAGGTAACCCTGACGCAGGCAACATCCATTATAAAAACATTACTCCATATAAAAAACAAAATATCCCAAGTTTTTTCAACTTATTTTGGTGAAACTCAACAATTTCAAAAAGATTATAAAAGCAACTTGGGATACTTTAAGTCATATTTCTTTAGAGAAACATTTTGAAAATACTTTCAATTACGAATTTGGGACATTTCCTACAAGGGGTTCAATTACATGCGACGAGTATATCCAATTAATTTAGCTGAATATTTCAAGTTATCCATTTATTATGGTGATCATGCAGATGATGACATTTACAATAACCTAGCCATTCAATAGACAAGCAATACAACCAACAATAACAAGCAGTATCAAGCATAAGCAAATAACACATCCTTAGAACTCTCTCACCTGAGCATTTTATTTACTTAACATGACCTTTCAAAATACCTTGGGTTTAAGAAGTCGCATTTGAAATCTCTAGAATAAAAGGGATGAATGATATCATAAAAATTCCCTTAATGCTTTCAAATATTATAATTTCCCTATTCTTGCTATGTTTTCTTGATCACATAGCTTTTCCTTAAAAAGGCTATATCGTGGTTATTTGAGCTCAAATTTTGCATATGAATAGGCTTTGGAAAGCTTATTTTGTGCACTATGTAATTCTTTATTTATATTATACAATTTCTAAGTTTTATCCTACTAAAACCATAGGAACAGTGAGGTACTTTAATGTACCTAAATTTTATGTTTTTGTGTCTATGATCTTTACTCTTAATCTATCCCATTGTCTAGTGTCCTTTTATCTTATGTCAATGATCAAGCTTACCTCTAGTATGTTGATTTTCTAATGTGCAAAGCCCATCAATCTAAGTATATATCTTTAATTAACTTGATCATATTAACCAAGATTTCTATGGCTTACATTAATTTAAACTCTGTAACCTAATGCTCTATAAATATCAAGACCCATATTTATATTTGTGTGAGTGTTCTTGGGTTTAATTTTTTAATTCTAAACTATATCATCATATTATCCAACATATACTTGAATTATATCAAGTTTGTTCTAGAAATCTTAATTTATATACTTGTCGTGGGCCCATGACATATATATGTATATATGAATACATTCTTTAATTCAATCACATGATTAACCATCCTAAATATTCATTAGGTTAAGTACATGTTATTCATCATTTAAACATGGTTTTTCCTTAGTTACATAATAGGGCTGTAATATACTAGGGTTAGATACCTGGGTTCTCTAACTTGTTTTATTCTTCAATTTCATTTATACTCTTGAAAACTATATTGTATGCATGTGAAATTACTTGAACATATCTTAGGGTATGCATAAACTCTAATATGCCTAAAATCTACATAAACAAACATACATGTTCATATCTTCCTCAAATGACTAATTCAACTTCATGAACCATGTCAAATACTTATATTACTTAGTGTAATTAGGTTTCTATCATAGATAACACATGATATACTTTGTCTATTATAGTGGTTGAATCCTATATATGAGGGTTCCATCATATTTTTGTTATTTTTTCATAAAATTCATTAATAGACATATTGTATAGTTAGAGTAAAATAAGAATTACCTTGACTAAGGAAGAATTGATATTGGTTCCCACAATTCCTAGAAATGACTAGACACTTATGATGCCTATATCAATATTCCAAGTTAAGTTTTCTTGAAATTTATGCATGGACATAATATAACTCTTAGATACTGTAGAGATTACCTTGATTTAGTAGAAATTGGAGTTGGTTTCCACTTCAATAAAGATGACTAAAATCCTAGCTTAGAGAATAAGATTAATGAGTTTAATTCTCATGGAAATCTAATTTGATTAAGAAAATTTCTTACCATAGATACTTGATTTTTAAAATAGAATTTCCTTGAATATTTTCTAAGGTCTTTGAGTGTGTTTATGCGTGTTATGGTTATGATTTCTAACTTGAAGTTTTTGTAGTGTTTTTGGATGAAAGTGAAGTGCCCAAGAAGATGGGTTCATGGTCACAAAAGGAGTTCATGGTTGGGGTTTTGTGACTTCAAGACTTGGTTTTTCCTTTCATGTGTTTATTTAAAGTAGTTATGGCATGTGATGATGTTGACGTGTTGTTTTTGTGCATAGATGGAAACTTACGATCCTTAGAGAGTCTTAGGGTCTCATTGTCTTTCATTCATAATTGACACTTTATGAAGAGATCTCATTTGATTGGCTTAGATATTTGGTGATGTTGATGTGTATCTTAACTTGAAGAGCAAGTTCATGGCATCAAAGGGCTTTCAGGATTTCTTGTGAACAATGACACTTTTACTTATTCTTTACTCGTTACTTAACTTATTTAGGAAGAGTTAATTTTGATTAGTTGAGAGTTAGATATCTGTTATTGGGTGTTGATGTGTATATGCACAAGGGGGATGTATGTTGCATGACAATTGTGGGGTTTCTTAAAGAATTTGTTTTGTTTCATGTGAATAGCATTTAATGCATGGATTTGTCATGATGAGTAGAAGATTATGGAGTGTTGAATTGATACTGTGTGATGTTGGTGTTTGTTATCTTGATGCATGGTATCATACGAAAAGAAGAGAAGAGTTGTGGGCCATGTTGTGTTCATTTGTCCTATATACATAAATAGCCTTAATTAGGAAATTATTATGTGATGGATGAAAATTTAGATATTTTGTTTAGCATGACAAGAGGCTTATGGTTTAAGAAGAAGATGAGAGAAATTGTGGTCTCCTAGCTTAATGTGAACACACATGACCTATAGTGGGCTATGTGAGGACAATGGAGCTTGCACAATGCTTGTATTATCTTTAATTATCAAGATTTCTTAATGATTGTGAAGATGACGTGATTTGACAATATTCTTCTTCATTCATGCATAAGACTCACATTTGAAATTGCATGGGAATTCAAGTTTGTTTTGCATCATATCAGCTCCTAAATGCATTAGATGAAAAAGATATATTCCCTCCCCATTAAAGCATGTGGTATGTACTCTCCCTTTCTCAAGACTCCAAGGTCAGTTCATAAAGTTTCATGAAGAGAAAATCTCATATGATGTAATTTCAAGAGTTCTTGATGATTATAAGTCAATACCTAGGATATCATGTAAAATATTGAGCCATAAACGTACAAAAAATTTCAGTTATTTTTAGAAAATTACTTTTGAATTATATCTAAGGGTCCTATATTTTTCTTAGATATTTGTTAGGTCGAAATCTTAAATTTAAAACTTATGCGATTGAATATTTTTAGGTTTTTCTCTTAAGCGATTAAGGTTTTCAGGTTCGATAAGTCAAATTAGGATATTATATTCAATGGACTCAAAGAATTCTAAATTTCATCTCTACGTATTTCAAATTTTTATTTTGAGCTCCAATTTTATAGGGTTTTATCTGTTTTTAGTAATATCTCTTATATTTCATTTCTAGCGATTTATCTCAAACTTTCCCTTTACCGATCAATATACTCTAAAAATTAATAGTTTCTTATTTCTTTTGATTTTTTTAAGGTTTGTTTTATTTAGTGAATTATGACCCTTTTACATGTAATTGTCTTTGGCATCTTTTACTAATCAGAAAAATTACTTACCCTATTATAGAACATACTAAAGAATATTCTACAAGTGATTTAGTTTATACTATCTGAATATCTATTTTTCTATTGTCTACTTTGTGAATTTTAATTTCTAAATTACATGTCTTAATTGTGAGGATTTCATGTGATTGGATAAAAATTTGAATTATGTTATGGGCATGAAGACTCATGGTTTTGGCATGAAGGAAGAGTGGAAAGAAAATCAAGACTCATTCAAGTGTGAACACATTATATGAGGGTGCTTATGTGTGTGCGAATGTATTTAATGAAGTTGCTTATGTATGAACTCTATTTAATGCCAAATAGTTAGGTAATGGTTTCTAAAGATGACTCATGGATGACTCATAAAGTCATTTAATGCATTGTCCCTTAGTGCATTGGTGTTTCATTGTTTTGAAGAGTAGTGTGGAAGTTTTGAGTTGTTTCGATGTCATTTTCATTAATCATGAGTCTAAGATATTTTAGGATATTGAAAAATCCCTTGTAGACAAGTGGTGCCTATCCTCTCTCTTCCTAGCTATGGATGGTTCTAGGCTCTTAAAGAAGGAATTCACACATGTTGATATTATTTGAAAAGCTTATAATAATTAAAAGGCTAATATATAAGCTATATCATATAATATTGAGTAATGCTTGTATAAATGTATTAGTTAGTTTAGAAAAGCATATTCTAAAATTCATCTAAGGCCTCTATATTAATCTTAAATTATCCTTGAGTTGAAAACTAAAGTTTAAAATCTACAAGGTTGAGAATTTTTAGGTTTTTATCCTACACGATTGAAGTCTCCAGCTTGATAAGGCAAATTCGGGTTACAGGCTCTGTAGAATCAGACTTTTCTAAATTTCACGTTTATGAAATCAAAACTTTTATTTGATGTTTAGATTTATAGTTATTGATTTGTTTTGAAACTATTACATATTTTGTAACCCTAATGATTCATCTTTAAGTTATCGTTTTATGACAAAATAGCCTGAAAAATTATTTGTTTTAATTTGCACTTGAAATCTAGAGCTATATATGAATGTTTAGTGAGTTATGGGCTCACGTTGCGAAATCTCGTCCTTTGTTGCCTAAGAATTATTTATCCTGATTATTGATGATAGTAAATTTTCTAGTGCTACTTTTAAGGTTCAAAATACTTATGACATCTTAATAACCATTGTATCATTTTCTAATACGTATAGAATTCATTTTTTGAATTCTAAATTTAAGGTAGAGAAATTTTGGGGTTTATAGTAACAATCGATTTATTATCGATAATCGATTGTCCAAGGTTATAAAAGTTATATTTTGCATGTTAGAATTTATTGACTAGGCTTCTAATCTCCTATCTATAATCAAATTGTTCACCCTTACATAACAAAAAATCTAGAGTGATATTTGTGACCTTTTCTTGAAGTTCTTAAAAGTTCTATACTATATTCTTGGTATTTATCATATTCAAGTTGTGCAAAATTATGGGGTTTACACACTCAAGCCTTACTGCACTTTTTACTCATTGCTCTTTGCTTTGTTTAGAGAAGGAACCATATTGTGTCCTTCACTTTGATTGTATTACAAATAGACTCTATAGTCGATAACAACTTAAGGTTAAGCTAGGAAGGTAGAATAGAGGGAATTGAGTATGAGTGATTGGCAACTATTTGTAATAAAGTTTTATTAAATTCAATGGAACATACTCGTATGGAATACAGGGTCTCTGGCTTGGAGTTGAAAGAGTAAACATAGACATAAGACTAAACCACTATATATCGTTGTATTCAAGCTTTTCTTTCCCTCTCTCTTTTAGTTTTGCACATATTTTATTTGTTTTTTGCATTGCAAACATTAAGATTAGGCTAACTTAGCCTAAGTAATCAAATGATTTAAAACTTTTGTGCAAAAAGTTTGAATTTCAAATGAGTAAACAATTTACCCCCCTTTCTTGGTTACTTAATTGGGACCGATAGTACAAAAAGAGTTTAGAAAGAAAAGTTTAAGGGCAAGACACTTTTGATGGATCTTCCAACGGAACTTTTGATACAATGCCAGTATGTACAATTTAGCTTTTAATTTTTGAGCTTGTCGAGTCTATCATGAATTTTCACACTTCATAATCTTTTATATCTTGAAGATAGCGACTATAATCAGATAAGATAAGTATGATAGTTTTTCCCCTTGAATATTCAAAGAAGATGTTTTGGATAAGCCTTGCATAACTTGCGGGTAAATAACTCTTTATTTGTAGGGATTTGATCTTTGAATTTTGAACTTGAAACTCTTATTATATGCTTCAGAATAACAAATCATTAAGGGATGTGATAAGCTAGAGCAAAATGCTCTTGAAAAACAACTTTATTCATTGATAACTTCATGTCTTGAATAATAAGACAAATCTCCTGATTTGTAGGGATTTAAATTTGAAAGTTGAAGCTTGTTTTGAAGTTAATATGATCATTTTTAAATATTTTTTATTGCAACTGCTAGAAATGTTGTTGATAACTTGTAAAACGTCATTATCATATAATTAATCTTAACATCATGGAGCATCTTGAATATCATGATTTACACAAAAATCTACAGCAAAATATCTAATAAACTTGTTTCGTCCTTATCCATGTCCTTAAGATAAATTAATTGAACATATCATAATCTTGAAACTTTAATCACAACCTAAAACTTCTCATTATTCAAATATTTTTAGCTCCCCTTAATAAAATCCTCCACAAAATTGAATTTCCATATTTTTCATGAAAATCTTGAACTTGTTATATTGTATAAATTCCAACTCATAAAATCCCATGGATTTAATCCAACTTAGTGGAACACATTAAATGTATTACCTAAATACATCTAACAAGTGGAGCGGGTCTTCATGAAACAAATTAACCAACTTAAAAGTCATGAATCAACATTTTATGCAAAATTCATTATTTACTATATGTACATCAGTAGAGATTCTAACCAATGCTTCGGTAAGTCGTCTAACAAAGCTTCAAAAATTCCTTAGAATTACATTCTGATAGAACATCTTGCACTTCTTTTTACAATCCATTTTTCCACATTCATATTCAATCATTTGAATCGAATTTTAATTATTTATTACTACACACTTAGTAAAATAGTTAGTAAACACTTTAACCATTTTATTATCGCCAAAACTTTTTTATGAGAAACTTAACAGTTGCATTGATAGTAGATTCTACTATATAATTATATAGTGTGGATAATTCATAGACACCTCACAATGACAAGAGAAGTGACTCTAGTTTTGGATTTTCATTTTAGTAAGCAAATGAAGAAAAAAAAAGTTAGTTCTCTTTGTGTTGAGTTTATGATAGATGGTCTATTTCTTCAAAAAACACATGATTACCTTGTAATGTTTCAAGTGAAGTGATGAGTTTTTAATGAAGTAATATGTTGCATTGATGTTAATATGTCGTGACTTATGAGTGAGGGTAATAGGTCCAATGACCTAGATTTTGGTCTTATTATGTCTTTTGAGGTCTATATTCTAGTCTCCATGTTGACAACATATGGCATGAAAGACTTTAATCATTATATAAAAAACACAAGCTAGGGAACTTTATGACTCTTGGCTTATTTTAAGACCAATTTGTTGATTTCTTAGCTTGAGCCTCTTGCCCCTCTAATCCCTTTGAACTTGAAAGAGTTAGTCCGTAAGGTGATTTAGATTTTCCTTTTTGGAGTCGCAATAATCACAAAAATGATTATATATCACTTGTTTGATGGGAAACTTGTATATGTAAATATCAAATATTCAATCTTATTTTACAAGTGATTGATTATATTTCTTGTTTGATGTATATGATATGTATATCATTGGTTTGTGAATAAAATCTTGTTAGCCATATGTTATAGTTATTACAAATTTTAAAGAGATTTTAGATTCATTTATTTATTAAATTAGGATGACCTATTTTGATTGGAAACAAAAAGATTTGAAAAATGTCTTATAAAATATCTTGACGTGAATAGATACCACCATTAGAACGCAACAAAATGTCATAATAGTATTACTTTTAACTTTTCAAGACACATTTTGTGTCTTAGTATATTTGGAAATGCATCTTATGAAGCATATTTTATGTGCTTTAGAAAAATTATAGAAACATTGAATTATGTCCTCTTATGTGTCATGATAATAATGTTATTATTATGATAGGTTTTTCACATGTTTTGAAATTAGGTTATTTCAAATTATGATACATAATAATAATGTTATTATTATGACAGGTTTTTCACATATTTGAAATTAGGACATAATTTGAAATATGTGAAAAATATTTTATTATATTTTATAAATTAGGTTATTTCAAATTATGTCCTACTATGTGCATAATAATAAAAATAAATTTGATATAAAAAATAATAATAAATTTATGTGTCATTTCAAATTAGGTTTTTTCAAATTATGTCCTATTATGTGTCATAATAAATTATGTTTCATAATAATAAAATATTTTTCTTTAAATTAGGTTATTTCAAATTATGTACTATTATGTATCATAATAATAAAAATAAAGTTGATATAATAAAAATTATAATAATAAAATTTTGTCCTAATATGTGTCAAAATTTGAAATAACGTAATTTCAAAATATGTGAAAAATATTTTATTATTATGACACATAAATTATGCCCTATTATGTGCCATAATAATATTATTGTTATAATATATTTTATAATATTATTATGACATGTTTTTTATAATATTTTACATAACATGATAGGATATAATTTGAAATAACCTAATTTAAGGGATCATATTTTATTTAGTGAGTTATGATCTTTTTACACGTAATAAGAAACTAAATCCACACTAATTTATAGTATTATTATGATAGGTTTTTCACATATTTTGAAATAACCTAATTTTAGGAAAAACATACAGCATTCTGTCAAAATTTTTATAAAAATTAATATTAGTTTCTTAACTAATATTTGATTTGAAACCAACATAGCTAATGAATACCTTACATATATCACTCAAGGTGATATATATGGCAAAACCGGTACCTCACATGTGCCAAGGTTATGACAGCGATAGTGTTGTCTAAATGTGATACAATGTATCTAATGTCCAATATATAATATCTATTTGTACAATTAGTTATTTGAAAAATTTTATAAGTGTCAATTTTTTTTTTTGGTCATAGATAAGTGTCAATTTACTTCGCATAAATTTTTTACAATCATTAATGGTGTCTCAATGAGATAGTTAGTCACAGAAAAGATAAAGTTCTGATAGCTAACTATAAAATTTAGAGTTACCTAATCTATTTTAAGAGTTTATAAAGTGGTGAGAGCCTAATATTAGTGAAATTTAATGGCATCAGACTATTGTAATTTAGTGATATCAACCCTAGTCCTCAGATGGACTTTCTTTCACTTAGTTATAGTATGTAAAGTAGTTGGGGGAAAGAAAAAAAAATCCAAACTGGTATGTATAACCAAAAAAAACAAAAAATAGAAAGGGATAAATTGTTTGGTTTTTCCAATTCGAGTTATCTATCTTTCATTTTCTTATATAGAAAGGATAAAGATAAAGTATTGATTTTAGTTACGGCTCCCCAATTCCAGGGTCTTGCTTCTATTGATTGTGTATCGTTACTCCTTATCACCTACAAATCACAACTTGACCATGAACTGAACCAGCACCCTGCCGTTTTCCTACCTTTTCTCTTCAAAGGGAGTCGTTTTATCATTCTTTCACGAATGAAAAATGTCTTTTCTATTAACCCTTCTCCAGTCTCTCTTTCTCAATATTGAAAGGCCATATGAAGCTAAACGGATAAAATCGTCTGATCTCTGCCCATCCTTTAAAAAAGAAAAGATCTTTAGTGGATTCATATAATATGGTCGTCGGAACATATATGGCTTAGACAAGCTTGATTTGGGACCCACTGATGCGATAGCTAGTTGGCCGAAAACTGCACCAATGGTGGTGTAGCAAAACTTACACAAGTTGTTGGCTCTGAGTTAAAGTCGCAATACGCCAAGAGCCACAGTACCCGAGCCCTAATCTCGGGAGTTTCGGTTATAGCTGGCTCAAGTGGGTCACCCTTGGATCACGCTAGACGTACGGATCTGCTTGGATTAAAAGATTTTTATTTATATCGTATATATATTTAATCTGTAATTTATATTTATTTGATTAGTATTGATATATTGTTTTTTATAAATATTTATTTAAAAAAGATAAAATATGATGTCAAAATAAGTAAATACTAGAATATCATGAAACAATTAGACCTATTAATAAAATATTAATAAATAGCAAAACCATATGAATATGCTGAAAATTTATTTATCATATTAGCAGTCACATAAAAGAGTACGTTAACAATTTTTAATTAATATTATAAAAACACTAGTATTTTTACTTTTCAATGAAGCATGCAATAAGTTTTGGGAAGATGAACAATCTTTTTTTTTTTTTTTAACTCCTTCATATTTGCCGGACCACTCGTTCATGAAGTCATCAAATTATTTATTAAAAGCTACCGTAAATTTTCTAAATTTGAAGGATATCCCATATAATATGGATTGCTTGGAATAATATTCATATGAATAAGTTGTAATTTTGTTACAAATTTGCAAAAAACCATAAGAATCTATATGTTCAGTGGTTGAGAAGGAATCTAAACAATTTAAGGTTTGATCTCTATTAGAGAGAAATAAGAATTAAAAAGCATGAAGCGAGATAAGAACGTATCGTACGCATGATTTAACTGCCTCACAAACTCGATTTATAAAACATATATTCTTACGAATATTATGTATTGTCGTTATATGAAGGCAAGATTCACTTTTGGACATGGACCCACCTAGAGATGGTTGCATTGCGGCTGTGGGAAATTGACCATCACGCAAGCCGTGACCCCATTTAGTGGCACCAAGTTGATGCTGATGAATATTTCCAACTTGCACTGCCTAATTGCTTTTGTTGTTGGTCATGGATTTATTAGTTCAAAGGAGAATGGTCAGGTCGTTCTAATTCTAATAAAATCTGTAAATATTTATTGGAGTTGACTAGTTGACGAAAGTGGCACCGTCCGGTCGGCTTTCCCTTTCTTTATGGGATACTTCTTTGAATCGTAACTCACGTGGGTTTCTAATGTTTCTTCAGCGGACAAATCCCGTTAATTTTTAATGGATTCCCCGAAAATTAAAAATTTGACCATTTGAAACTTGAAAGTGTACGAGCTCGACATTTTTTCGGTGTGGGCACGGCCATGAATAACGAATCACAAAAAGATGTTTCTAAACAAAATAATTAACAAATTAAGAGTTCACTTAGGATTTATTTTAACAATCAATCAAATCCTCTATATATTAATTCATTTGGTTAAGTATTATAATGCTGTGTCGGAATTTAATTTAGTATGTTACGTCTAAGTTAGTCATTTTGCTGTAGCAACAATTAAGTCTTTCTTATAGATTTTCCTATGATGTATGACTATATACCTAGAAGACCTATGTAGTGTGACAATATAAAATTTGACGACTTCAATTACCCATTTAAAATTTAAAATACATTATTATATTTTATTAGAAAAAAATACTCACTAAAAATGTAGAGGATCTCAATGAATTTTGATAAATATATATGGTTTCCATTGTACTTGAAATATCCATAAACTTGCACCATGAATGAGGATGAAATAGTGAATTGTCCAAATATGTATCTTCCTCCTTTATCATGCCTTCACTTTTCTTTAAAGGAAAAGCTTTCTCCCTAATAAACACTTACCTAGATTACTTTTGTATAATACATGTCTAATACCTTTTCTCATTCTCTCCTTCTACATGTTTTAGAGGAACTGAAGGGACACTCTAAAACCCATGAAGATCGAAGACTTCGTGGAAAGATAAAATTTGCAAAAAGCCCTTGTTCTTAGATTACCATATACTAATAGTGGATTGACATTAACCTGAGGGATTCTTTAACAGGAAATCATAAAAACTAAAAAGGGAAATCAAGAGACAATTAAAGGTAATCTTGTGTTATAAAATTTGATAGTGTTGTAGATAGATCCCTTACAAATATATAAAGGATATTGTAGGAGTTTGCAACAACAATTTTGATGTTTTGCTTGGCAGACGATCGTGACGGTGAAATCAATCCTTGAATTAAGGTAACAGAGTCTATATCTAATCTTATTTGTTTGTTAAAGATGAGCTTGTTCATATAATTGAAGAAATTACATATTTGCTAAGAGTCCAAAAGTGAATATTAAATAAGGAAATAATTTGAGGTTAAACATGAATCTAAGAGAAATGGATTCGATATAAGTATTTGATGATTGAACTGATTAAAATATCAAAACTTTGGAGAAAAAGATACATAAAAAAAGCCCATCATAACACCCTAAGAGGAAATCAAGGCAATCTAAGATGGGGAGCTCAACTAGAGAAGACGGTCAAACAAGGGCAAAAAACTACTAGATTAATCACCCTTAATTGACCAACAATGGTAGCCACTCTTCCAACTTTTTGCCCGATCAAATTTTACTAATCGAGAATACTTATACCCTTAGGTATTTTGATAGGAATCAAACTACGGGTTAGGTTACCAATGCACTAGCCAAATAATTGCAAAATCTTACTCTTAGAGTTCTTGATGTTAGATGGGTACCTAAGAAGTTAAATTAGTTTCTTATTTTAGATGGTATGATGATAGCATTTGTAGTAGGCGCAATTTGTGGGCTGGTGTAAATTAAATGAAAGCAAGTCAGACAAGAATATTCAAGGATTAAAAGGCTCAACTTTTAGTAAAAATGTGTCCATGCAAGTTTCAACACAACTTGTATTGGAAAGCTATGTTGGTAACACAAGCAAAAGTGAAAGAAAATAGGTTAACACAAGCATCTATGCAACCTATGTTCGAGGTTGTATTAAACTAGAAAAGAAGAGAGAAGTGGATTCTTCACCCAATATGAGTTGCAAACACGATATGTGTTCAGGGTTGTGTTGAAGTTATTTTTTTTTTTTTTTTGTAACCCTCTTCACACATTAGTGAGTGCACAAGCACAAACACAAGCCGTATAAATGATTGTGTAGAGCCCACTTTTGCATATTTATTTTTATTTTGCAGGTTTGTTTTATTTCACTAATTTTAGTCATTTCTATTAACCTTTTGGGACTCCTATTTTAGTCCTTTTCATGTAATTGACTCTTTATGACTTTGATATTGAAGAAAACTCTTTTGGAGTCTTTACTCTAAAAACCATACTCTTAACAATCAAGATTGCTTGATTGTGGCAAGGACTTTGGTCTTTCCAATTGTAACAATGGTGCCGAGTGCAAACACAAGTGAATCTTTGTTCATAATATCAATTATTCATGAGTAGTGAGATCTTTCTTCTTAGTGTGTAATATTTGATAATCAAAGTTCTCTTTGACCTATGCGTTTAAAGTCCTAATTTCATGTAATGATTGGGGTCCTTATCATTAGTTGTTAATTAGACATTTAATACCTTACTAATAGTCCCCCCTAAGGGTATCATATTTTGACCTTGACTCTTTAGTTTGAAGGAAAACATGAAATAAATAAAGTTTAAGGAAGAAAAATAGTAATCATGTAGTGTAATATTCTTTTTACATAAATTATAATACTAGTTTAATATTCGTTCTATATAAAACTGCTATTACAGTGTTTGGTTGAGGTGAATGAAAATTCATAATGAATTACTATTACTTACAAAAAATAATGAATACTAATTCATGTCACACAAATATGAAATGCTATTTAGTTCATTTTCAAGTTTTGTAATAAATACCTTGTTTGAAAATGTCACATATATAATTGCCATCTCTCTATGGTATTATAAATATTTTACTTTTACTCTAATAATTACTTATTTAATTGAAGGAAAAAAATTACTTGTTTAATTTTCTTTATACTAAGTGAACATTGTAATAGATATGTAATAATCATTACAACTCTATTGCATTCCTATTGAATTGAAATTCAATTCCCAACTTATTCCATATGACAAAGTGAACAAGCTATAAAAATTTATGTTATTTTTAAATTAAAATAAAAAATTCTTATTCTCATATAGGATAAGAAATTAATAAAGACTACAAGATACATACATATATGTGTAGGATGAATTGCTTAGTATTTCTACAATCTTTTTTTCGTAGCTCTTTTCCATATCTTTGTGGCAGTATTTATCTTAATTTCACTCAAATAGTTCATCATTTAAACATTTAATTTTCATGAAAAAAAAATGGAAAATCAATTCATCATACAACACATTCACTACAAAATCATTAATAAATGAATGACCACTGTCATCAATAATCATTACAAAGCTTTTAACAATCCATCAACCATCAAATAATAACTAAATTCAAATCAAAATTGAAAGCTTGAAATATAATATATTTATCAACCCATAATTGATCATCATTCTTAATATGTCCATCAATCATATATTATGGGTTAGAGAAATTAGAGTTTTTTTTTTTTTCTTTTTCAAAAACTAGTTCTAGGCCTTTATTATTATTTTTTAATGACTTTTTGGGTTCATAGGCCAACTTATACTTATAACTAGCCCTTGTTGAATATGTTTGGATGGTTTATTTTTCATCTATATCTATATTTGTATCGAAATTATATGTGTAAATATATTCGATTTGTATCTAAATTTTACTTATATTTGATCTTTTCATTAGAACTGTCAATTTTTTTTTATCTATATCTATTTCTAAATAAATAATTTGTTAGAAAAAAAATATTGAAAAAAGTACCTATATCTACTGAAAAAAGTATCTATATCTACTGAAAAAAGTGCCTATATCTATTGAAAAAAGCTAGCCAAATAGACCCAACTCAACCGTTAAGCACTGCAAACAAAAAAACCCACATGGTAAATGGATTAAAATTTTGAACGAATCCTTTTCTTTTAGATTAAATGAGTTGACTTGTATAACTCTTTTTGCCTGGACAAATTTATGCGTGGTATTAACTTTTCAAAATCCAATTCTATGGTCATAACCAAATGGAAAGATCGCAACAAGTTCTTATTTGGATAGTATGGTAGTTTGTTTTCCCATCGAAACAAGGTTTCTTTGAGGGGTACTTCTATTATATATAGGGGAATGGCTTATGTAAAAATGGTGGATTGCTCTTGTTAAAGAGGACGCCAATTAAATTATTATATAATGCCTTTGTTTTGGTTCCCAATTTCTATTTTTAATGTAAAAGATTTGGTATCTCCAATATATTAATGCATTTTGCTTAATTTTCCTAGATTTCGCACGTGACACATGGACCATACAATACAACAATGAAAACGCTAGGTACATATTTATACAGTATCTTATCCATCCACCTTGTTTCGAGACGAAAATGAGAGCGCACAAATTCGTAGGGGATACACTGATAAAAACAATCAAAGCTGCCCCGTAAAAAATGGATACAAGCAGTTATTATAATATAATATTATTATATATAAGCCGAGGCGAAGTCAGATCAGATGAAATGATGGCCATTGCAAATTTGCAATCTTAAGCAAGCACATGAACCTTCGCAGATGGGATGCCTCAAAATCAGTGATTTTTTCTCGTTACCATGTTCCAGCCCATCTAGCCTCTAGGGCAGTTCCACTAGGAGAAATGAAAGTGACAATTTCTTTCTGGGACCAATGGTCATAGACAGGTGAGGTCAAAAATATTCGATCATGTTTCATGCAACTTTTGTCGCATGAGATGACATTAAAATGCAACACATGACTTGCTTTATTGCCGAAATCCATATGCCTGTGCTTACCCATAATTTGACCATACTTCAAGTCTAGTTGTATCGTATAAAGATTCAATGAGTATTACATGTCACGTATAATACAGACGTGATGTATAACTCTTAATGATATTTTAACACGTGAACATGAGGATGGTAGTTATTTTAAAAATCATCCATTATATTATCCATGTGTTAATATATAATTGAAAGTTACATACGACGTAGATATCAACATGGCATATAAAACCAATCCAATATTTTTTCAGTTGTATCACAATTTTTAGGAATAGTTTGGTGACAAAACTGTTGGCAATTGATCGATGAGAAAGAAAGCAAGCGTCTTAAGAGAGTGTCACTTAGACTTATTTATTTATTTTTTTGGCCAATAGTGTCACTTAGACTTTGAACAACCATCCCTTTATCGGATATATATAATTATAAACACATATATTGTATTAAAAATAAATTTCTTCCTTTACTTTTTCTTACTTTCTATAAATCATTCTCAAAATTTGAATATATATATATATAGATTACAAAAAAAAAAAAAAACATAATAATTATATCTAATCTCCGACTTCATGGTGGTTATTACAGGAAATTTTCTTATGTACATATATCAATATTATTAAGTGAATACTTCTCGCTTTGTACTAAAAAATAAATGCTATTTGAATAACTAAAATTACAGGGTTATTGGTGGATGAAATCGATGTTTACCATTGTTTGTAGTTCATTTGACCTGATTTTCGTTATATTTTGTCTTTTTTCTTTTGTATTTTCTTTATTTCTACTTTTAAAATTATTTTCATATATAATTTTGTTAATTTTATTTAATATTATTTAATTGAATTGATTATCCCAGTGTATCTAGCATCAACATTCAGTACTGAAATTCAGGTTATGGGTTAAGGGGAATAACAAGAGTCATGGATTTATAAAAATGGCTGCACCTTATTTTTATAATATATATTTTTTAAGTAAGGGTGGTTGGGAGAGGCAATTGTGGCAATTGATGGTTGATGCTAGTGCATAACCATCATAGGTAACTTCAATGGAAAATTAGGAAGATGTTTTCGATTCTAAATGGGTAAAATCATTTTTACTATGGATTAGGGGTGTTCATAGATTGGTTAACCGATCCGTGACCTTATTTTTTGAATCTAATCATAATGATCGGTTTTTTAATATCGCGATATTTAACAGCTCCATTATATACGGTCAACCGTCTTAACCATTTTGTTCTATTAATTTTTTCGGTTTTCGTTTTTTAACCATTTAATGTAATGGTTTCAATAAATCAAATTGATAATTTTAATAAACCTTTTTTTTATCTTTTATCATAGATTTTTTCTTTAAATTATTATATATATTACAATAGCTAAACAAAAAGGAAAATCAAATTAAGGAAAATGAGAAAAACAAGCCTTTTAATGTATCATCATCAACAAAATCAAATTAATCAATTACCACATCAACTCCCATCAAACATAGGATAATAGTACTTTGATCAAAATCCAAAAAACATTAATATATGTAAATTATATGTATATGTAAATCATATGTGTGTATATATATATATAAATAATAATTATATATATATAAATTATACATATAATATATTTATAAATATTGAAAACGGTAAACCATTAATCGTCGGTTTTTTGTAGTTACAAACCGAAACCGAAACCGAAATCGAAAACCGGAAAAAATAAAAGCCGTGATCTTAAACTAAAACCAATGGACCGGTTAACCATATTTTTTTGATTAGTTTTTTGGTTTCGGTTCGATTTTTTGGTTTCATCGGTTTTTTTATACACCCCTACTATGAATGCAATTGAGCGAGTTTAGGACAGAAAGCCATCTGGCTTTCTTAGAGGGTATTCCATATCTAACTCGAAACTTTACATGGTTTTATATCGTTATATCTAAACATAAGGATTTTAGCTGATCCAACTTGCCCCTTAAGGTTTCGATTTACCATGTACAGCAACTTCATAAAATCCACCTATAGCACAACCGATAATCCAATTCTACGATACCAATACCTTTCTCCATATGTCCAAGAAAGCCGAATCCAACCCTTTCTACTTCTGCAAAGATGCTTTCCCAATTTCCATCCAAGCCACACAAAACGCTTCTTCATTGGTAAATAAATGGTGTAAATCAAAAGGATTGACCGAAATTGAGGACATGACCCTTCATATTTGCATCAGTTTAATCGATGATATTATTTAGGGGTGCTTTGGGTAATGTTTTCATACACATGTTATTGTTGTAATGACCGACGACGCAATAAGATGCAACTATGAAGAATTGAATGATGAACAGTGCACTTCAAATTTTATAATATTACTAGCATTACTTCGGACCTTATCGCCAATGCGAACTTTGAAAAATCAATTAAGGAGCAGTGTACGTAAAAAGTTTGTTACTAACATTGCTTTGTGAAATATTTAGCCGGTGGTTGGATTTGAAAATAAAAGATACTTTCATTGTTTTATGTTTTATTATGCTGACTATATTTGGAGAGATTTTGCTTATTAGGGTTTCTTTGTTTAGCTCGAAATGAATTTTTTATAATTATTTTATTTTATTATAATTTAGTAGGTTGGGTTCTCCATTAGGTCATAACAATGACCTAAGACTTGACCCTAAACCTTCTAGGTCATAAAATTTTTCCTTAAAACCCTTCTCAAAGTCTTTAAGGTATTATTCGGGTCTAGTATCCTATATTGACTTGCCTTAATTAAAGAAACTTAACTGTATTGAATGAAATTAATTTTTTTTAAAGGAAAGGAATGTTGGAATGTCTCTTAAATTTTCATGGGATGTGCTATTAACTCTTTAAGATTTTATGTTTTGACTATGATATTTTGTTATGTATTTTAGGAAGTATACGAGAGTGTCAAGCGTAAACCTTGGACTCTATTGTTCTAGATTGTATTGTATAAGTAAGGACTCTATAGCTGGATTATTTTATAAGTGGAATTGTTTCGTTCTCACAACTAGTTTTTTTCCCCAATTTTTGGGTTAACTGTATAGGGGTTTTGTGTCTTCAAATTAAAGTGATTATGTCCAAGCGCAAAATTGGCAAATTTGACTGATGAATGAATAGGATTTTGGTGAGTGAAGATATAAATAAATATTTCTTAAGTATCAAAACCTTTTTTGGAAGAAAATATAAGAATTTTTTCTTCAATTATTACTTTTAATGAGTTACCATGGACCAGCTTGTAGTTGTCTTAATTGAGAGCATCGGTCTATCTAAGAAATATTAAGAATACACATGTTGATTTGGTGAAATTGTAATCTAAACCTATCAAGTTAAATATACTCAAATCATATAGGAGCAATGCACCTCAACCCCTACAACTAGTTTAAGAAGTCAAACCAAAAGTTTTTTTTTTTTTCGGTAAAGATTTTCTTAGTTCAATATAAAAATATTACATCAATTCAATCAATTGATATAAAAACATTTTAATAAAAGGTTAGGCTATGAAATCCCAATCTAATAAATGGCACATCCAATCCAGATTGTCACCTAGCCGATAATATGATTTCTTCAGTGCAAATAAAACCCTCCCAAGTGGCTTATGGTTATCAAAATCGCGATTTTACTATTTGTTCTAGTCCGATCATATAAAATAGTGCAAAACCGATAAAATCGTAAATGTATAGAACTGTATATCTAAATTCATAATTCTATTTAAAGTATGTGCTTTAATGATTTTTTATCCATTTTAATTGAGGAAAAATATATAAAATCGTAAATTCGTAGAATCGTATATTTGGCTTGCGATTTTGACGACTATGGTTAGTACAAAAGATATCATAAAAAGAATGATATAATTCTAAATAAAATACAAAAATTGAAAAAAATAACAAAAATATAACAATGAATTTAAAAATAAACCACTTGTTGATTAAATTATATGGTGCAAATTAACAGATCTGTTTCTTTTAAGAGGTGAAGGAAGGGATAAACAATTTGAAAGAGACTTTCTTCTAAAATCCTCGTATAGCAAGTCTTAACTAATATGGTGAATTGATCACTAGCCACATGGCGATTTCTCAAGCGGCATATTACTTCGTCAAATCATAAATGAATCGAACATTAATTTTAGAAATTTGCTATTAAAAGCCTTGGAAAATTGCCCCTAGACGGCAGCATCTGCACAAGAGTGCCAACTATAGAACTCAAACCTTTTACGCCTGTTTGGGATGATGCTATTATAAATATCAAAACTAAATTGATAATAAAAAGAAATAATAAATAATTTTTTCTTTAGTTTCTATTATCTTTGGAAAAAAGTGAAATCATTTAATAATATGATAGGATCAGTTTTATTATAACGGTTACAATATCATTAAATTTTCTATCAAAGTTATTATCGTCAATAAACAATTATAAAGATGAATACTATTGGGTCTTTCCATATGCACGTTTTCATTTTCGGAAGCGTGAGTTTGAATTTGAAACAAACTTTGAAATCGTCGGTCAAAATTGAGATGAGTTGAGAAAACGTCCAGAGTCAAAGATAAAAAGCGTTGCTGGTATTAATGATGTTGGTCTAGTCTAAGTACAATGATTTTAAAATAAAATCCCAAGAACAAATGCCTTTCATTGGGTGCTTCCGGTTTGAGCTGGAGAATTCCAATAACGCAAGAGCTGAATATTATCTGCGAGAAGGAAAAGATGATGTTGATCGTCTAGCAAAGAACGATGCTATGTCTAAAGGCCTTGCTAGTAGCTGCATTTCGATTATTAACTGTAATTTTGTGGAGCTTGGCTAAGATTGTTTTCCTTAGCCTATGATGTATAATTTTTACTTGTTTGGGAAGTGATAAAATATTATAATTTGACTAAAAAATAAAATGCTTTTGAATAAAATATAAAAATATTATATATATCATCTACGAATAGATTTTTTACAATTTCTTTTAAAAAATGGTATACAAAATAGACGTATATTGGAGGCACAAATTTGGATCCAATTTCCTTTCTTGTGTTTTAATGTGGATTAAAAAGAAAAAAAGCATGAATGAAACATAATCCAATAATTTTGACATCTTTTACTTAAATAATCTATCAATTCATTGTAAAATTATAGTGGTGATGTAGAATAAATTGTTGATGAGTTTCTAGGTCGAGCTGATAAAAAGACGAATGAAAATAGATCTAAGAAATCAAACAAGAAATCCAAATGGCCTTTCAAGTTTTGAACAATATAACTTTTGCTACAAATAAAACTCAAATCGACTATTATAATAACCCAATCTTGGGCTCTAAGAAACATTATTTGAGACTCGAAAACAACCTCTAAAGTCTTATGTTTTATTTTAGGATGAATTCTACTTTATTTTGAAATTGTTTTAGTATCTTTTTATCGTAGGGATATGACAGCCCTAAAATCAAGATGTTATGACTTTTTTTCATCAATTAATCAATAGTTGAATTTCTCCCAAATTATGTATTCTCGAAATGGAGTTTTACACTAACTCGCTACGTCAAGTCGTCTTTAGCTATAAATTCCATCGATAAAACTAAAACATATGAGTATTTTAAGATTGCAACTGGTGTATGGTTTTCTTTTTTCAACTAGATATAAAAGTTTATATACTTCTATGCATTCTAATTTCTAGCCCTCGTAAAGCAAGTCTTGTGGAGTAGGAAATTTTATTAGATAAAATTTGTTTGGATTGTTGTCTTTTTATTATAACTTATCTGTATATCCTATATATTTATTTTATATTTATCTAAATTCTAGCATTTGAAAAATTATCTTATCTGTATATTATATTACGATGACGAGTGGAGTGTGTGAATTACGATAGAATATTCCTACCGCTTTAAAATATTTTAAATACGTATAATTTATTTATTGAAAATAAAAATTAACTAGTATTCTGTAAAAGTGAATAAACCAAACATTAAATACGTCCAGTTCTATAGTAATTTATTAAGCATATTATTTTAAATGATGGAATAAATATTTATGTATTCATTTTTTTCTTAGAAATGGATGTTAAAATAAAAAAGGACGAACCAAACCGATAAGTGGGGTGGCATGGTATATGTAGATAAAAAAAAAAAAAAAATTGTTCTCAACTGTAATAAATGATAAGGCCAAAAAAAAAAAAAAACTGTAATAAATGGTAAGGTAATTCAACAATTTAAATAATATAAGAACGGATTTAAAAATTTATGGCAATAGAAAGATGAAATTTTAGAGGATCCATTTTTTTTTCTCTCTCTCTCGTAAAAACGAAAGATAAATATTAAGAGTTGTATCTAATGTGCCGATTGTTTGTTATCCTAATTATTATTATTATTATTTTAATCAATCGTCATCCAAATTCTTAAAATTGGAAATAAAATGATCAATACCATCGTGAATAATCTCCGGGAAAATACTATTTAATCTAACCCTGAAAACCATACGAGGAAACACGTTTTTATAGACTTAGGACTGTGATTGGCTTTTTTGCTCTAAATGAGGAAAGCCAAACGTGACTCTTCGTAAAAGATCTCGGTCACGTGCCGATATTTCTGATAATTAAGAATCCCGTACCAAAACAAACGCAATCAACCTTAATGGAAAATATACAAACAGTGTCATAAGTGTGCATTGAACGCGGTCCATGGACGGCTTACTATATAAGCGTGTTGTGCTCTGTGCTCTGTTTCATTCTTCTCCTCAAAGCCTTCCAAAAACCTCACACTCAGAACCCAAAAAACAAAAAGAAAAGCTTCTCTCTCTCTATCTTTCTCTAAACTTAACACCCCATGGACTGGGTTAGAGGGGATGAAATAGGCCATGGAGCCTTTGCTACGATATATCTTGCAAAACCCAAAAACACAAACGGTTCTCTCTCTCTTCCACCGTCTGTGGCGGTCAAGTCTTGCTTAGCAAAAGACTCGTTCTCCCTCACGAACGAGAAAGAAGTACTTACTCAACTCGGGGATTGTCAAGAAATTGTTAGGTGTTTTGGAGACGATACGAGTTTCGAAAACGGCGATGAGTTCTACAATGTCTTCTTAGAATACGCCGCCGGTGGAAGCCTCGCTAATTATTTGAAGAAACTACGCGGGGTTGGCGAGGGAGTATCGGAATTCGATGTTCGGAAATACACCAGATCGATCCTCAAGGGGATCCAACATATTCACTCCAGAGGGTACGTTCACTGCGACATAAAGCTTCATAACGTACTAGTTTATGGGTGCGACGACGTCAAAATATGTGATTTTGGCCTTGCTAAGAAGGCGGGGAGGGTCGTGCCCTGTGAAGATGGGATGGGGTGTGAGATCCGCGGGACGCCTGTGTACATAGCGCCTGAGTCTTTCAACGAGAACGAATACGAGGCTCCCTGTGATATATGGGCGCTGGGGTGCGCCGTGGTGGAGATGTTTACAGGGAAACCCGCGTGGGAGATGCCGCGGAATGGGAACGTGTTCGAGCTTATGATGAGGATTAGCATGGGGGATGATATGCCGGAATTTCCGGCGGAATTGTCCGCTGAAGGCAAGGACTTCCTAGCCAAGTGTTTCATTAAGGATCCCGAAAAGAGATGGACGGCTGAGAGGCTTTTGAATCATCCTTTTGTGGCTGATTCGGACATCACAGTAAAAGAAGACCGTGAATGGTATGTTTCTCCAAGGTGTCCGTTTGATTTCATGGAATGGGATTCTTTGGGTTCCTCAGTTAAAAGCTTTGTTTTCAATGAGGAGAAGTGGAAGGATTCAATTTCAATCACATGGAGTGGCGAAGAAGAAGAAGAAATTGATTCGATTTCGCAATCTCGCTACTGCTTTCCTACACCAAGTGATAGAATTATGAGTCTTGTGGGTGGTGAAACACAAACGGAACTTCCCAATTGGGATGTTTCTGAGAGTTGGATGAGTGTTAGGCAAATTAAGTTTTAGGTGGAAGTAGTGTTTCCTTTCAGGAATTCTATTCAATTCATTATTATTATTATTATTTTTTTTTTTTTTTGTCGTTGTTATTGTCGTAAATATTCTTGACCCTTAAATTGTACATATTGAGTCTTAAATTGCAGCAGAAATTGTTTTTGTTTAAATCTGCTGTAATTAGTTTGCTGATCCAGTAATGGAAGTTTGAGCTTGAACTTTTGAGGTTCACAAATCCTTGTCTTCTAAGTTTTGTTCGTTGGTTTAGTGATTGGGATTCTCTGACATCCACAAGATACGATGTCATGGTTAAGTTATTATTTCGGAAATATATCCTCAAAGTTTTCCCTTATTTATTTTTTTTATTTTATTCTAGTTTATCCTGCCCAGGTTAGTATGTTACGTCTATTGGATAATTATCAATTAATATTAACATTAATTATCAATTAATGTTATAAAATATTTAATTCTGTAATATTAAATTATCCTGCCCAGGTTAGCGTTACCATATTGGATAATCATCAATTAACATTAACATTAATTATCAATTAATGTTATAAAATATTTAATTCTGCAATATTAAATTATCCTGCCCAGGTTAGCGTTACCTATAATGGATAATCATCAATTAATATCAACATTAATTGATAATTAATGTTATAAATTATTTAAATCTGTAATATTAAACAATGTTAATTATTAGTTTATCACTCAAAAGAAATATATAGATAAAAAAAAAAATTAGAATAAAAGAAAAATTATTCCAGGCGATGTATGCTGATTGAGTAAGGGGAGGATGGTTGGCGCATTGGGTGATCCAGACAGAGGCCCGAGCAGTCGTTTCAGCTTTCCTTTAACCGTTTTAGGGCCCTAGGGGTACCGAAATCGTGCCTTTTTCAGAGAAATATCATGGGATAAACAAACTTTGTCTGGGCATGGCTTGGCTTCTTAGGGACAAAAGGCAGTCAAAAGTAGGCCACTTGCATTTCTAGCCTTATAATACGACTCAAATGGTTGGTTTAATATTTCGGCTGCAATTTGATTCATGGTCGTCGTCGTAATTGTGGAATTGAAAGTCAATTGATAAGAGACATTGAATCTAATACTATACCTCGGAATGGTTATAAGTTCGGTGTCTTCCATTTTGGGATGGTGGCGTTAGTTTAGTGCGTACTGCGTCTTTTTCGGGGAATTACACGCGGTGTAATTTAATTTCCAATGTTAATCCATTTCATTAATTTCGGCTTGACTTTCCATAGATAGTGAATTCTAAAATAACGTATTATTATTATTATTGTGATGATATTAATAACACATCACTGTATTAAAAAAATATATAATGAAGGTTTTTGATACAATTTTTTTTTAAGGATGATGTAATGAGTGGTATTAATAACTGAACTTTGAAAACTTTGAAATTTATAAATTGAATACATAAAAAATTTAGAAATTAATTAATTTGGTACCTAAAGGAACTTAATAGATGTATTATTGGTGTGTATAGAAAGATCATTCAGTTATTAAATTAATTAATTTTAGAGTTACATGTATGGAATTGCATATTTTATTAAAGTTGAAGTATCATTCGTGGTATTAATCCTAATTTTTTATATTGTATCGTAGTAAGCAGTAGCAACTAATAAAAAAAATATGTACATAATATTTGAGATATTATATGGCATTGGGGAAACCCTAAAATAAAGGATTGGATAAATAAAAGAGGTGTTAAAAGGAGGAAAAGTATTAAAAGAGTTGATATGATATTTAAAAATATTATATTTTTACTATAATACAATTTATAAAATAAATTGATATTGCAAAATGGGAGAGATTCTAAGTTTAGTGTTGATGCAAGCCACCGTGGGACCTTCTTTGATACTTGGAATAGGAGGAAAGAATGATCATAACATAACACCGAGCTTTTCTCCTGTTCCCCCCGTTACATTAAAGAATTAAGTAGGAAATATCATATGGGGGGAGAAATGCACGAAACTCAAAAATGCTCCTTCAAACCAAAAGAAGTAATTTGCGTCTTTAGATGGACAAATGGCATCTTTATAATGGTTTTCCCTTTGCAATACTTGGGAGATCATTTTGATATTTGTTTGAAATCTTTTTTTTTTTTTTCTTTCAAGATATGTATTTGTTAGGGAAAAAAATAAAGATATTAAATAGATTAAATATAAATAAATATAAACTCTCTTTTAAATTAAATATCTAATATATCTTTGTAAATATGGGAGAAAATTTATTCTATAAAAGTTATCAATTAAAATTTTCTATTTAAAATTCAAAAAATAAATTTTTTTGGATCTTTCATCTTAAATGTATAATTTTTCATAGCCACATCTCAGCCTTCCTCATTATTATAAGATGAAGATAGATAAGATGCAAGCCAAATAATTTTTCAAAGATTTTTAATAAATACAAATCAGATACAATAATAACATAGATAATATACAAATAATAAGATACAATAGATATATGCCTGAAAAATAAAAAAAATAACGAATAAACATGGACATTTAGAAGAAAAGAAAGGAGCATGAGAGAATATTACAATATATATATATATATATATATATAACCATAGCATATGTTAAACATCTAATATTGTACCATTAATCTTACATATGAACATTTTATATGATTTTAAAACGAAAGTACTTTTATTAACTCGAATAAAAGCAGGAAGACTCCTTAAACTTATAAATAATAATATTTTTGTTAGCTTAAATAATTTATAGATTGTTAAGTAGCCATGTTGGGATGAATTTATTTTATTTATTTATTATAAATTTCTCTCTCTCTCTCTCTTCGTTGCCAGCAAGATGGATGAATCTATTTTTTAATATTATTAATTACTATTTTTATAGCATGCTCAATTAGCATTTGGACGTCTACAAAGAATCTAATGGGTCATAGTGCAAACTTTGGAATGAAATGGGTATCTACTTGTCATATGCTTCCCTATATGGATTATCGAATTTTTATTTATATTATATATGTATTTTATTTATATTTGTATCATAGCTATGTTGTATTTATCTATTTAGTTTATGAATAAAACTGTCAACTTTTTATTGGTATCTATTTATTAATGGACATCTATTTAAAAATGATAAAATAAAACAATCAGATCCTATTGTCTATTCACTTGACATGAATAGCTATTCATTTATTCCTCATTCGACGTAAAACTGATATTACGTTGTTCACGTGAAAAGATGATAATTCATAATGACTTGTTATTACGTAAAATGATGAATGACAATTCATATTTCTATTCTATGAAATGTCATTCAATAGTCTATTTTTCAATTTTATTATAAATACCTTTGTCTTAAAAATAATACATATATAATTATTCTTTCTCTATAGTAAATAGAAGGAGTATTATAGATATTTTACATTTTATTCTAATAATTACTTATTTTACTTTTTATACTAAATAAACATTATAATAATCATTATAATCATATTATATTCCCACACAATTAAAATTTTCCTCCTCCCTTATTAATTTAGTGGAACGAGCGGGTTAAAGCATCAAAGATAAGACCACCTTTGAGAAAATCAATTATTTTTTCTTTTTAATGGAAGCTTTTTTAAAACAGCTGCAATCCACGTCAGATTCGCGAAGGCCTATGGGCTAGGGATCCGACTTTATGTGCCTGTAAACAAACGAAATTCTCTTCCCTAGATTTCAGCGGTAGAAATAAAGCTGGAACTTATTTATTTATTTGGACGAAAAAGCTAGCACTTTAAATAAATAAATCTGCTCTTAACTATTAGTTTTTCCTGTCAAAGCAGACCAGCTTTCCTTTTTTAGCAAGAGGGGGAGCAACTTGCACCTCGAAGATTAACATCCAAAATAAAAACGCTAGCGATTCCCAAGAGGACAAGTTTTATTTTCCGTGCCCGATCAAATTTGACATTGGTTTTTCTCAAATCTAGAAAGCATCCTCTAATTCTTCATTGCTTTGTTAGATTACTTCTATCTTAAAGAGTTACTTAACATATCATATCAGTTTTTTAAACAATTTTTTTTCTAAGTAACTTTACATTCTATCCTTGAGTTACTTAAGCAAAATTTCTTTATAATTTTTAATACTTTTTTTGGGTCACATATTATTTTAGATAATACTTTTTGATATTTTCTCAATATATTAAATAGATATAGAAATAAATTGAAAAAAAATATTAAAATTAATACTAACAATTTATTATTTATATATAATAAAAATTTATTTACTATATACATAAGAATAATTTGATAACTAGTGGATCCTAAACGATGTTTATCATGAAAAAAATCTAAAAAATTTGGATAAGTAATTAAAAGGCCGATTTGAGGCCCTAAATGATGCAATTATTGATAAATCCTTGTACCTAATGTAGTTCTCTAAACAAACTTCGTCTAGACGTATAATAATAGGATTCTAAATCATATGCTAAAAGTTATGACTAGTTAAAGGTGGACTACGTGTTCACTTCTTTTTAGACCAAAATAAAACAAACAGACCAACCACAAACCAATTGTAAACCCAAAATTGTGGCCACAACCATGGCTGTGATTTTGGGTTGCGCCCTAAACTACGATCGTGTTCTGGCAGTGGTTTCGTCTATGGCTGCGGTTTTAGGTTCGTAGTTATTGAAAGTAACAATTTTTCTTGTTTTAATAATCTCTCTACAGATATCTTTATCCATTAACGATGTATTTGGCATCATTATTGATTTTTCCAATTTGATTTGATTCTGTCGTTTTTTTCTTGTTTGCGACATTTTTTCTCTTTTGTTGTTTCAATTTCTTTATCTTTTAATTCATTGAAAATAGATGCATAATTTATTCTTATCAACATGTAGCAAATTTTGAAAACTATTTGGGTCCATGTATAAGCACAATTTGTGAATGGAAGATTTTTAGAATGGTAAGAAATTGTAATGAATTTTAACAGTAAAAAAATTGTAAATTTTATATATATAGATGAAGAAATTTTAAAAAAATTATGCCGTTGCAATGGCCAAAACAGCCATATATTACTTTAGGCAGAACTTCTAAATATTTTATTTTGGCTAGAACGACCATTTTTTTATTAAAATACATTTTTGAGGGTCCCATAATTTGACAAAAGTAAGAAAAAAGTTAAATAGACAGGAGTTGCTCCATAAGCAACAGTGCTTCATCAAGCACTTCAATTTATCTGTTAGCAATACCAAGTAGCAATCTTTCGCATGAGTATCCGAGTTAAGCACCTCTGATAAAACTAGACTTACAAGTTTTTTAAATTGATAATACCACATTTTGATGCCTGAACATCAAAGATTTCTCAATTGATTACTTACACTTTCAAATTGTTAATTTCGTATGTAGTTAGATTTTTTAAGATCAGTTACATTATCTATGTTAATTTCATATTAAATTGTTTGTCCAATTAAATTTTTAATCAATTATAAAAAGTTATATGTTCCTAGCGATTATTCAAATAAAGGTATTCCATTTGAAATGTATAATTTTTTCTTTTACAAATACTAATTGCCATGTGCATTAATTCAACCTTACAATATGTCATTTTCACTGTTTATATGATCATATCTTCATTAAAATATAATTTAGGAAATATAGTAGTTGATGATAAATAAATAAGCTAAGTAGGTAGATGGTTTTAGACAAAGTTAATCTAGGTAGTAATGTTGATTTTAAAAATTCAAGCATACTAAAAGTAGTAATCCTAGAAAGTAGTTAATTGAAAAATTATAAAAAAATCAAGTACCAAATGTAACATTATTCCTTTGTTCAAATTGGCACTGGTATCATCAACAAACATGTTCGAACTTGCTAAATTCAATTTATAAAATAAGCACACAAATTTAAGATATGCTACATATTTTACGAAGAAGATATGTGTAGCTTTGGTGATCAACTGATATGGTTATGTGCATGTTACGGGCATACATCTTGTGCTTCATGTGATCTTAGATAAGTGATGTAAAGATAAAGACATGTGAAGGAATGACTTGAAGATAATGATAGTGATAATGAAATAGCCTCGCTCTCGAGCACTCAACAGGATGATTGTTCCACCACACACATCACCTTAGGTGACATGTGTAAGGCCCCCATTAGCTAGATGGATTTCTAATTAGATTTTAGTTGTAAAATCCTTATTAAGTTTTAATAAAACAATCCAATAAAGAGTCACCAATTTGATCTCACTATGAGTTTAATGATTTGAATACCTTAAACCGATCATGAGAATTACAGAAAATATACTTTAAGGTTAGACCTTCTAAGGCAAATCCAAAAAGGGGAACTAAGCTCAACTTAGGTACATAAGTTTGGCCCATGACCCAAAAGTGATAAAAGTAATATTATGTCTTACAGTTAATCTGAAATTGCTTAATAAAACACAACATTAGTAAAAAAAAAAATAAATAACACTCTCTCAAAGTTCAAGAACAACAATCCTCTCCTCATCTAAGTCACTATCCATTCTTATCCAATCCGAAACCCATGGAATCACAATCAAGATCCACATACAAATCATCTCCTATACCTGAAATAGTAAAAAGTGAGTGGTGAAACCCCATACACAGTATCAACTGCTTACATGCCACTTACATGCATGTCATGTACACCTAAGCTAATGTAATAGGCACAAATTAAGTCTAATTACGTTTTAAAGCTAACAAAAAGGTATTACCAGTGCTCTAGAAATACAAACATGCATAAGAGCACACATAACATGCGATAAACTAAAGAGGTAGGGTTCCCTTAGTGGATCACACATCGAAGAGGGGGGTTTGACAAGTCCCAAAAACTTGCTAGAAAAGAAAAATAAAAAAGCAATCTCGTCTGGATCATCCCTTCCCAATTAGTCGTCAATGAGCATGGTCCATTGTGATGTTTCCTATAAGGGCCTATATACCCATAACTTCATTGCAATTTTGTTCTAGCTCTTAATTGGTTGTTTAGTCTCAGAGAATCTCCTATCAACTACCCAGCTAGCTTACCTAGCCTTACCACCTAGCTTAAAGTTGCAATCAGGCTCACAATCTAATTTGAGAGTTTCATTTCCTAAGTAAGTGGCCAAGCAGCAATAAACACTTAATTAGGTCAGGTTTTAATTATGAGATAAAGGCAACACAAGTATTTGTAATTTCTAAACCTTCAATTTTACCGATTTAGTGATCATAATTTCAATTTAGTGTCTCTGTTAATGGAAAAGTTATTGCCATTACACTTTTTGCATTCTAGTGGCTACACTTTAATTTTAATTGCATTTTGGTGTTTATACTTTACTTTTAATGTACTTTAGTGTCTATTTACTAATTAATTTATTAAAAATTAATATTTTATTATTCTTAAGTGATATATTATTTTAAAATTTAAAAGAAAGTTATGTATTAATTCATTGAAAATTAATTTTATGTTTTTAACAATTATATTATTTTTAGTAATAAAAAGAAAATTATTTATATATGATAAGTTTGATTATAAATAAATTTTTTTGTACGGAATGTTCAATTTTTATAAAATTTTATATCACTAGAAAACTTTCAACATCAATTTTACTTAAAAATTTAATTAAGTATTTAAACTCTGAACTAGTTAATTTAATACTCAATTAATTTTTTTGACTATTTTTACTATCTCCTTATTATTGTTTACTCTATTTGTATATATATACATATATGTATATATAATAGGCAGCACATTATTGAATTTTTACTAATATGTCTAACACGTTTAATATTGATAGGTGTATCTTCTACAATAGAAAATAGATCAAACATTGTTAGTAAGATAGTACAAAAAGTCATTAACTCGTTTATTGGATATTAAATTAATCACTTTAAAGTTCAAGTACCCAATTAAACTTTGGTGTAAAGTTAATATGCTAAATTTGGCATTTTCTATATTTGGAAATAGTATCTTATTTGAAAATGGTTTTTATTTGTAAATCACGTGTTATTTTCCTTATAACATAAATTTTTAAACTTGTGAATAATATACCTCTATATATTGTAATATTCTCTTAGATATATATATATATATATATATATTTGTAGTGTCATTAAAACCCCCAATAAAATTCTTCAAAAAGTCTCGCTTCGGTCTTAGGATTAAAATATTTATATTGACTAATTCATGTGTCGAGATTGAGGGAGGATTCTTTCAATGATCTCACGAAGGAATTTTTTAAAGGCACTACAAAAGAAAATCTAAGAAAATGTTATAATATATAAAGATGTATTATTCAACAAATTTGAACATTCATGTTATAAGGCAAATGATATTGGATTTACAAGTTATAACTTTTTTCAAATTTTTCTTGCTTTATTTTATCTTGAAATGCATAATAAGATCTTATTTTTGAATAAAATTGATGTTAAGAGTTTTCTTGTGATATAAGATTTTATAAAAAACGAAGACTACATGCAAAAAATTATTCATGATCAAAGTTATCATATATAAATAATTTTATTTATATTTCTAAAATAATATATCAGTTAAAATTCTAAAATTAATTTTCAATTAATGAATACATAACTTTCCTTTAATTTTTAAAATAATATATCACTTAAGAAAAGTAAAATATTAATTTTTGATAAATGAATTAGTAAATAGACACTAAAGTGTATCAAAATTAAAGTATGGACAAAATGCAATTAAAACTAAAGTATAAGCATTAAAATGTAAAAAAAAGTGTAACAACATTAACTGTTTTGTTAACAGATACACTAATTGCAATGATAAGCACCAAATCACTAAAATTGAAAGTTTAGACACTCAATTATCAAAAATCAAAAGTACAGACACTTTTGGTGCCTTTATCCCTTAAATTCTTAATATAGTTATTAATTTTACCCTAACAAGTGACACAATTACTACATACCTGATGGATGGTTTGAGCTTTCTATCTCTTTCCAAGCTCAGTGTTCAATAACTATTCATAATTAAGGTTGGGTATTAGTTCGAGATTAACCATTTGTAATCTATTTACATTGTTTGTTATACCTAAGTCACTTGGTTTAACTGTATTTACTTAATGATTTCATTTAATAGAGTTATTTAAGTCCAAATGAGAGTTAAGAGGGATACATGGGCCATGTACGAGCCTAAGGAAGGATACAAGGGAATATACGACTAGGTACACAACTCGTGTATCTTGTTGTGTTCCAATACAAGACTAAGAACATGGTCAGTGTATCGAGTTGTGTATTTCCAAGGTCATAGGATAAAAAGTTACATAGGATTCGCGTTCCAGTCATGGATCTTAGAGCTAGGCATAGATAAAGAGAAACATAGGATAGTAATCGAACTTATGTACTAGTCGTGCTCTTTTAGGAAAGGTTTGATAAAGTAGTTAAAGGATACATGGGTGGATACATGACCTCATGTACCAACCGTATACTTCTGGGAAGCTCGATTTCTTCGAGTTTATGGGTCAAAGGGAAACACGAGGGGGTATACACTTTTGAGCTTGTAAAGTTTTGAGCGCAACATTTATGTTTTTGATTAAAAAAAAATGGTTTTGAGCTAACTTTTGGGATTTCAAAAGAGTTAGATGATCATGTTTAAACCTAGACTTTGCCTTTTATATCTCCCATTTTCTTAGAAACGTGTTTAATCAAAGTTGAAAGCTTAAATCATCTAGTTTGACAGCAAATTCAATTTCATTATGATTCTTATGCAATTTTCGAAAAAACTGCAATCCTAAACATGTTCGTTCTCAATTCTATACCATTAGAACAATATCATCTTCCTACCATTGCAATTCCCTAACATTAAGATTTATTCTTAAGGTCTTACCTTCACAAGAGTGTAGTTCCAATTATTTGAAGCTACAAGAGGGTTTTAAGTATCCAAAATCACTTTAAAGCTTGGCTTCTTACTACTCCAAACTTGTGTAAACAAGTCCAAGTCAGTTTTCACCATTGGAATGCTAAGAAACTGATATTCTAACCCTTAAAATCTCAAAGCTTACCTTATTGCGAATTTGGTGAAGATTATGAACCGTCTTCCTTTTCTAATGTACCATCATTATCTACCTTCCCTATCACGAAGTAGATAACATCATCTGATTAGTGTTAATTCTCATTTAATCTTTCTTAATTAACACTAAATACATGTTAAGTCCATAGAGTCTCATCTTAGGGCTTTAGAAGGCTTCTTAAAAAGGTAAAGGTAGAAATGGAAATGAATATATGTCATGCCTCAAAAAGGAGCCTAGTAGGATTAATCTAAAGCTATCATACCACGTATGCACCCATAATATGAGAGTCGTCTTGTAAGTCAAGGTGTACAAGACTCTATTTATTTATCAATGTCTATCATATAAATGATATATTATATTAATGGATTTCAACAATGGAATCCGATTTTTCACTTTCTACCAAGATCACAGAGAATCGGTATGCCTACCAAATAATGAAAATGGGGTTTCAAGCTTACAACTTACAAATTTCAATTATTATACAATTTATCTAATTTACATTATAAGTTTAGCATATCCTATATTTCTATCTTCAATAAAGTTTGTTGGAGAATCTCTCTTCACACTTTCCTAGCTTAATCCCAACTAGTATTAATCCTACACAAAACTGTTGGTAGGTAGGAGGGATGAGAACCACAGGCTCACTGAGATAATCAGACCAGACCACACATCAAACAATATCAAACAAGTTTAATTATCAAGCGTATGTCATGCAACAATCAATCATATGTGCAAGTACAAGTTTGCGGATCCATAATCTAAACAGAATGTAGATTTACGCCCTTCCAACGAGATTAGAAGGAAGCCATGAAGAGCGATGTATCGTGCTCAGGAGAATCAGAGAACCAAAGAAGAATGGGTACCATAAGCTCTCTCAAATTATTTTAAAACATTTCACTCTTATCCTTAGAACAAAGAAACACCATTAAGTATTAGCCATTTCATGTTGATACCACGAGCGGTGTTCCTTCGATACCACTTAGTTCTTATGGAATAGAACAGAACAAAGGTGCTCCTAAAAGAACTAGGAAAATGTCATCTAAAAAAACCAGGCTCGTTACCAAAGAACCAAAATGCTAATACGAGCGAGATCATCCTCCTTTTAAAATGCAATATGTGCATAATGCATGTCCATTTTCATTTATGGTACCAGTAGTTTTTAGCCAAGTTTAAGGTGATCATACAACTCACAAACAATTATCATCATGCTTCATTCAATATTTATCATACAATAAAATTATCACTTATATTATGATAATTTGACATTCAAACATACACCAATCATCATGTATTATACCCAATCCCGCATGCATATCAGTTGATTATATATTATTACAAATGCAGTTATACTACAAGCACAAGCAATGTAATAAAGTCAAAGTTACTCACCTGTTGTCCTTGCTAATTTGTCGTAATAACTACGAGAATGCCAAGAACCGATCTATCATTCCTATGAAATAAGATAACATATTTTATTATTTACTATTATCTATCAAGCTTTTGGTTGTACATTTTATAACCTAATTAAGTTTCACTCTTTTAAATTTACTTTATTTTCCAAGGTAGGTGTTTCAAATTTTATATAGGTTAGTCCTTTTTGTCATTGTCAGAAAATCTGTTTAAACATATTTTCTATAAGAGAAGTCTTCCTAAAATTATATGTACTAACTTTAATTGTATAATTTTTTAACTAGGTCTATTATTTTCATTTTGTTTATCTTGTTCTTGTTAGGTATTTATATATATTTACTGGGTATTTGAAAAATTCGTATTTAGTAAGCTTATATATTTTTATAGTTATTATTATCGCTATCTTTATATTTTTCCTTATCTGACCTCTTATAATAACTCGTACTTATTTGCCATCGTATAGTGTCGTCATATTTCTTTTCATATACTTTATATAATTTTTGTGTTATGTATAGGTATCACATTATTCAAAAATTTAACTTATTTAAATTTCTATTCTTATGTATGAAATATGTATTTTACAATTACTATACCTTATCTTCATTTATAAAGTACAATAATATAAACAATAGTGATGATGATGATGATGATGATATCTATAGTAATATTAATCTTAATGATTATAATAGTAATAATTATAATAACAATAATATGAGAGGTCATTATATTAGTATAATCATAATAATAATCTTAATGATAATTATAATAGTAATATTCATTCTAATCATAATAATTATATTGATAATAATAATCAAAAGAATCAAATCAATAACAATCATATAGTAGTAATTTTAGTAGTCATAATATTGATAATAACAATAATAATATTCTTATTAGTAATAAAATTAGTAGTTATCATAATATTTATAAAATGTTCATATTATTAATAATAATCTTAATAACACCAATAATAACATTAGTAGTATTAATAATAATTATATTATTAATTATACTAATAATGATCATGACAATTGTAACAATAATATAATAATTATAATAGTAGTAATAGTCTTAATTAGCATATTAATCATATTGATAGTTTTAATTATTATAACCCTACTGATTCTAATAATAATAATCATAATAAAATAATAAGATTAGTAATAATCATTCTAATAATGAGTTTAATAATTATAACACAATAATAATAATAAATAATAATAATAATAATAATAATAATAATAATAATAATAATAATAATAATAATAATAATAATAATTTTGGAGCTAAATCAGATTTTGTAATTTGATTTAATTAATTAATTAATTAATTTTTTTAAAGGAATCCACGAGGTACACGGCTAGGTACACGATTGTGTATAGAAACGCAACCATGATGGGTATACTAAAACCTGAACCCGATATCCAACAGGATTCTCAAAACCCATCCCAAATCCTATAGGGTTTTTGTCCATGAACCCAAAACCTGCTAGACAAATCCTATAGGGTATCCAAAACCCAAACTCGAAACCCGATATAAAATTAGAATTATTACACAATGGAATATTTAAAAACATCATTATAAATATTTTTTTTAATCTTTTTCTATTTTCGATCCGTTCCCACTTTATAGGCCAAGAAAAAAACTCTTGGCATTACTCATGCAATCCTCTTTATAAAATCCCAACTATTTTCATGAGAAAAAAAAATCATTGAATGAAACATTGTGACAATGGAAGTGAGAGGCTTGAATTTGAAGAGAGTGAGCCAAGACCAAGACTAAAAGTGGAGACCATAGAGTATTAGTCTACTGTCCTAAGGCTTTTTACTTTTTCTAAATGATTTAATAAAAAAGAAAAAAATAGCTTTACAATTAATAGATCACAGCTGATTGATTTCAGAGACTGAGCCTAAACAAAATATATAAATATTTATATATTTAAACGTGTTCAGGTTTCCCAACGGGTTTAATGCTTATCCCAAAACCCATCCCAAAACCCTATAGGGTTTTATTATTGTTCCCAAAACCCATCACAAACCCTATAGGATAATATCCTATAGGGTATTTATCTAGTTAGACGAGTTAGGTACCCTATAAAAACCCGTCCGCTTGCATTCCTAACCGTGTACCAGCCATGCTCTTCTGGGTTTCAAACCCAGAATTGAAGCCAAGAGGTATAAGGGAGTTACACGGCTCGTGTTTCCACCCATGCTCTTTTGGAAATCCATTGTTCGTCGTCTTTTTCACGTGACTTGATCCGATTTTGATGTTTTTCTATGTCCAAATTGTTTCTAAATCATTCCTAAGTGTTTATATATGTTATATTTACACATATATCATCTCATAACATTCCAACATGTCCTTAATCCTTATTTTTCGAATTTAAATGGTGTAACTAGGGTTTTATGCGTTTTTACTTTGTTTGGACAAATTTGTTGTTGTTAATCCTCCTCTCAAAGCTTGTTTCGACCCTAGATGTATAGAAACATAGTTCAAGACCATCTTTAACCATTTTAAAAAAATCAAAACGACTTAACTTACCTTTTCTTCCCTTTCTAAGCTTTTGAAGTTTGTTAATAGAAGTTGTGTTCTTGATCTTTTTAGGCTATGGTTTTTGGATTGTTTAAGGGGGTTTATTTGGCTCTTATTTGGTTTGATTTGGAGCTGTTTTTTGAGAGATTTTCTAAGGTGTGTTAGAGCTTTGTTTGGTGCCATATCTCCTTGTATATGAGTGTTATAAATAAAGAAGGGAAGAAGAAGAAGAAGGAGACGGCTCCAGCAACATGATTTCGTCCATATTTCTCCTCATTCTTGCACTGTTTTTACAAGTTGATTTGCTACATTAATTAAGTCTCCTAGTTGGCTCTATTTGATTGGTTGGTGTGTTGAATTGTTGACTTTTTTAGTGAATTATTTGCACAAGTTGGAGAAGATTTCGACTGGGGAAAATCTATGCATTCTTAGCCGTATATTTGGTGCAAATTAGCACCGTATATGTATAAAATTTGTGCCAATGAAAAATGTAAGAGAGATAGGATGAATGGAAATGCAAAAACAAAGAGAAGATGATGAATTTATAACCAACAACCGTGTAAGGAGTGAGAAAAATATGAACTTGTGCAAAAAGTCAATTTTGAGGATCCAAATGACACGTATGATAAATACTTATTAGATAATATTTTTAGATGAAAATTTATATATTAGTGATATTAAATATTCTGAACACTATGGTATATATAGAATCTTTAGTTTAAGGCTTTTACTTTTTAGCTTTTATACCTGCTATCGTAAATTATATTTTATCTGTTTAAAAATTTTGTTTGGTGGTATTTTGATAAATTAATAATTATATTGCCTTTAATTGGAATTTATTATAAATTTATAGGGTTTGAAATTACATATGAATTCATTACTATTTACAAATTTATTCTAGGGTTTTTATTAGATTAGATATTTAATATTTATTCTATATTTGTTACTTTGTTTTTTTTACTAATTATAAGTTACTAGGTTAGATCTGAATTTTAGTTTCTATAGACTCAGAATTATTTAACTTAAAGGTATTGATATGTTTCGAATATTAAAACTTAGGTTCTTAAATATTAAACAGTTATCTTTATTCTTTTATTTACTTTATTTCGAACATTATGTATTTTTAAAGTGTTATTGATAAGGATTTTTTTATTCTATTCTGTTTATATTTAAAATTTAAATCTCAAAAAATTGGGAGTGATTTCTGTGACTTTTTATTATAGTTCTTCATGATTTTATATTATATTTTTTTAATAATTATTATAGTTGGCTTATGTAAAATTAGGGTGATTACAATATATATATGAGGGCTAACAGGATAGGGGTCCTAAGGTTTTAGGGTTTCCTCTTAGGGTCCCACAAGGCATTATCTCAACCCTCTAACATCATAAGGTTTAACTCTCAAATTTTAACTAACTTAAAACCTTCAATCAAACTTAACTTTAAATTTAGCTTAGATGGTCCAACAAATTTATTTCACCAACATATTTGGATTAAATTCCTAACTATAACCTTAATTTGCATAAATTGAATTTGAATATATAGGTGGTGTTTGGGTTATTTCATCCTTCCCCACTTAAAATAAAATTCTAGTCTCAAAATTTTACGTGGTGGTTGAAAAGGTTATGAATGTTATTTCCTCATCTCCTCATCAAGTTCCTAGGTGCCCTCCCATTCTTATTGGCCACTCCATTAGACATATACATTCTTGATTACCTTGTTTCTCAGCACTTTTTCCTTGGTATTTATGATTTTGATCGGATGCTCCACATAGGTTAGGTATAGTAGTAACTCTAACCAATTGACTTTAACCATTGCTTCAGGGTCCAATATACACTTTCTAAGAAGCAACACATGGAAGACATTATGCATTCCCAACAAGTGTGGCGGTAAGGCCAAGTAATACATCACTAGTCGAATCCTTTCCAATATCTCGTATAGCCCAATATATCTTAGGTTCAATGTTCCTCTCGCTCCAAATTGAATCATGCCAAGAAGCTTTCAATCTTAGTCACATTTTAGGTTTTGACCACTTAGTAATCCCCTAGATCTTTTCTAGATTTGCTGACACTCCTACTCCTTGTTTGCTCATAATATGTCCCAAGAGTGCAACTTCTTCCAGTTGAATTTTGCATATAGCTTCCTTTGTAGTACTAAACTCAAATGTTCTTCATGCTCTCCTTCACTCCTTGAATATAACAATATGTCACCAATAAAAACCATTATAGATTTGTGCAAGTAATCCCAAAACACTCAGTTCATAAGATCTATAAAAATAGTCGGGACATTTGTAAGTCCAAAGGGAAACATTTAAAAGCTCATAATGTGCATAACTATACAAGATACAAACATATTTTAGATTTAAATTCATGTATGAAACTATGATTTCATAATTATTTCCATTACCTGGTATGAAAAAGCAGCCTTTCGAACATCTTGAGGCTTAATCCTCAACTAGTGGTACTTCGATCTCCAGTCTATTTTGGAGGAAATTGTTACTCTCCTTAGTTTATTATATAAGTCATCTATCCTTTTTAGTGGATACGAATTCTTTATCATCCTTAATTCAACTCTTGTTTATCAATGCAAAGTCTCGTGCTCCCATTCTATTTTCTTTACAAAGAGCACTGGCACTCTCCTTTAGATATATTAGAGCATATAAACCCCATCGTCTAGCAACTCCTAAATATGTGTCTTCAGTTCCTTCAAATCATTTAAGACCATTCAATATGGGGCTTCTAAAATAAGCGTCATGCTATGAAATGATCCAAATACCATTCATAAGAGATCAAAATCAAATAAAGTTAATGGAATCTAATTGGATTTGTGTAAAGATTTAAACTGCTAAATTTTTAAAAAATAACACAATTAGCTTCCAAACCAAAAACCTAAATTTTAAAAATTCAAAAGCAATTCAAATTTCTAGATAAATTAAATTATAATTTCATAACAATCCTTTTAATAAGATTTTTGTAAGAAAAATCGAAATAATGTCATTTGAAGCTTTGATTTTTGCAAAATTATGATTTTACCCCTATTTGGGAACTTACACATATAATTTTTTTTTAGAATTTTACATAAATTAGACTTGGTTGATATATTAAATCATTATTAGCCCAAGAGATTAATTAAAAGCCCTAAACTATTTAAAATGAGCTAAGCATCTTGCATACATGAGATTTAGATACTTTGAATCATGCCAAAACCCTAAAAAGGGGATCCTTTTTCCCTTATCTAAAACCTTAATTTTGCCCCTTTTTCTTTTCCATATAAATATCCCTCTTTTTCTTCCCGTACCCTTTTAGGAGGCTTAATAAAACCCTAAGGTGGGCTACTTTATACCCTAGCCTCCCATTTGATGTTAATTAAGCTAAAGTAGAAGGGAATTAACATTAACTAGTTGAGATCATCCACTTGTCCCTAGGGATTTTAGACATAAAGATGTGCAATAAGGAGAGAATGGATCACAATCTTCACAAAATTCAAAACAAGATAAGAGCCTCAGATTTCAAGGTGATTTTGAGTGTTTTATGGTTATGTAAGCATGAAAATTTACTTGGGTATGTTGGTTCATGATATAGGTTGCGAGAAATTGGGTGTTGGAGTGGTTTTGGAGTTTAAAATCTTCATCCCAACAGAAATAAGGGAGAAACTATGCTTTCAAGTAAGGTAAGATCTTGAGACTAGCTATTTATGTTAGGAATTTCAATATAAAGGAGATAAAATGGTTCTAATAGTGTAAACTAGAGAATAAACATGATTTGGGGTTGGGTTTTGTTATGAGTTGATGTGAGAAATGTTAAATAGAGGTTCACACATGAAAGTATTGGAAATTGTAGAGAGACCAGGAAAAGTTTGGTGGTTGCTGTAAAAAATACATGTTTTAGGCTTTCAACTTGGATTAATCATGTTTTAACATATAGGAGATGAATATAGTTGAATCTAGGCATAAACACGAACGTCTAATACCTTTAAGATCACCACAAATTGTCCTAAAACATGTTTTTAAGAAGAATATTAAGTTTGAGTACAAAACAACATGAACCAAAGCATGGCATGAACACAAGTCATGCTTCAAATCATACTTTTCACTGGACCATCAAAACATGAAGAACTGTGGTTTCTAGAAAAGCATGGTAGGAATACGAAGCCATGCTTCCCTTCTACTTATCTTTGATTGCCTAAACATGCAAGAAACATTGAAGAACAGGGGAAGAACATGATGTCGGTTTAACTGTGCTTCTATCTCTTTCTAAAAATTCGCATGAAGCTTAGAAAAACATGAGGGATACGTGTTGTGATGTTTCTCCCCGTGCTTCTATTTGATCCCAAGCAAAGAAGAAACACAAGGAGATGCATGTTTCGTGTACCCATCGTGTTTCCCTTCAATTCCTTTTTCCTCCTTCGTTCTTTGTCCAAATTAAACAAAACTTGATCTAATTTCTTTCTTAGACTTAATTAGCCTTCTAAGCATGATCTTAAGGCAAATGGCTAAGTCAATACAACCTAGATATACTAAGGGATTAGAGATAGTTAATCATAAATTGATTATAATTTCATTTATGAACAATTATTGGATTTCTAGCTTGGAAATAGATAACAAGCTCGGGTTAACCAACAAGTATGCAATAATGGCATATTGCTTGTTAGGATAGTTTTAATAACTAGACTAAGAATTGGAATTTTACTTAATTAAGTGTTGGTTGCTTACTCAAGGAGTGGCACCTCCAAACTAGGTTGCAAGTTTGATCCCAACTTCAAGATGATGCAATAGTTTAGGTGCTTAGGCCCCTACGGTACATGGTTGGGCTCGACGGGTAGTCAATAGGGAAATTTCAAAGATCAGGTGGTTGACTAGGAGCAGGTACGAAGTTATGACTAGTTACATGGTGTCATGCCCCAAAAGGTCCGCCACACTCAATATTAAAGCTAAAGTATGAAAACCTTAGTCATCCCAATAGCTTCGATATCGGTGTAAGGCGTACCATCATGATCATAGGGACCAAACTTTGAAACAAGCTATTCAAGAAGATATTCATAATAGCAATTAAGAATGGAAATCATAACAATAACATATTAAATATAAAATATAGGGAGTCTTACAAATATCAAAGGGGCATTCCCCTGTAAAAAAAAATATATTAAGTCCATCATAGTCTAATCAAAATAATTACACCGGAGTTTTGCTTAGAAGTCCAAGTTTACTTCTAGTCCTGGACTTCTTTCCAAAAGCTCCTATATCCAAAACATGGTACCTAGGAGAAATAGCCTCGAGGCTTCAGCCATAAGTAAGGTTATTGCAAAAGGTATCTAAGAGGGGGTAAGTTTACTTGCTTAATGAGAAATATTTTCACAATAAAGCACTTGTACAAACAATAATCAAACAAGTTATTTAGAAAAGCATATGAAATGTAATAAACAAGTGAGCATACAATACATATGATTTTTCGGAAATCATATGTTGAATGGATTTACGCCCTCTATTCGGGATTAGGTGTTCTGGGCCATATAGACTGCTATTCACAAATAAGGTTTTTTTTTTTTTCTTTTGTAGTTTATTCAAGCCACTACTAGCCACTAAAATGTAGTTGATTCAGGTGACTACTCGCCATTAAGTTAATTCAGGTGACCATTTGTCGTTATGCAGAATTTCAGGCTCTATGGACCTCACTACCATGCCCTTGTCCCACCAAGTGTATAGTAATGAATGCAGTGTGACTCACTATATGTTATGCATGAATCGGTTTAATTAAGTACTCATGGCATGGTATTAAATATTTTAAGGGTGATCATGGAATTTGTAGACATATCATTACTATACTAAATCAAACTTTAATTAAGGACAATTCTCACCTTGATATATTTAACATAAATTCAACAATATATATATATATATATATATATAAAGCACATGCACTTTCCCTTTTTATCTTTTCCTAATTCTAATGCCACTATTCTACAAGTAAAAACATAAGTACGAAATGTAAGAAATAAACTCACTCAGCCATTGCAGTAGTCCACTAGTCAAAATAGTCGTTCGGGTAGGAAAAATCACCTTCCATGTCATCTAAACAAGAGAAATACCTAGAATGAGTATTTCATGGAAGTTCTATTTAAACTTGCCAATTCTATTTTACTAAGTTCGTCAAAAGTTGGATGGAGTGAAATTCCAACTTAAAATGACCATGACATACTCATTTTAACTAGAAATTTCACATATTATATATCGTTTTCTACCTATTTGAAAAGATCTATCTATTTCTAAGATTATTTTTATCATAAAAGTTCATTTGGGTTGCAAAAAGGCATGGTAATAAACTGACACAAAATTTCCAACCCTTAAAACATTATTTTCCAAACTTTTTATCATGCAAAAATCCCATAGCAATCATATATATATATTGAAATGACTTAGATTTCAATTCTATTTAATTTCCATGAGTTTATTTATTTATCTTGAGTATTGAATTGAGTGAGCATGATGAATATCATGGTTATGTTGCTAGTGGTCTAAAATGCATTATTTTGCATGTATATATTGAAATTAATATCTTTGTTTTATATGTATTAATGTGTGTGTGTAATAAAATTATTAATTGTGTCTTTTGTACATTAAGGTGTTAGTTAAGTTAGATTTATAAAATCAACTTTGGTTTTACAAGATTAGTGATGGAATTTTGTTTCTTTAATTAAGTAGCATTTATGCTCAAATGAAGCCTCAAATGAGATTCAAATTCATGCCAAATGCATCCTAAGTTTATGTATGCATTAGAGGGTAAATTTGGAATGTGTTTGAAGTCAAATTAAGCTTAATTAGATCACTTTCTGGGGGCAGCTCCTTTTTATCCGAATTTTCTTTTTCTTTCTTTTCTCTTCTTCTTCCATTTTAATTTCCATTTCCAACTCCAAGACTAAGCTAAGAACAATAGCAAGCTTTGGAAATCTAGTTCTCTCCAAGGCAAAGCATTTACATGTGAGTGGATTTAATTGTGATTGTTGTTTTGTTTTCTTTCTTGAAGTAGTTGTATGGATTCTTGGATGAAATGAGTTTAATGTTGTCTAGATGATTGTTCATGTATTGAGATGAGCTAGGAATGAACTTTGTGAGTGTGTGAGTTTGTTTATGCATTGTTGTAGTGATATGAAGTGTTGGGAGGATGTGAAGAGGAATTGTGTAGGGAAATTTAGAATGGATTGAAGTGGAATTTGAAGTGTTTAATTGTGTTGAATTCTTGTTTTGAGTTGCTAGGATTGAGTAGTAGAGATAGGAGTGAGTATATGAAGTTGGAAGTGTAGTTGAGGAAGGTTTAAAGTGTATTAGGATAGAATTTTTCAAAGTTGAAAAACAGGAGATTTGAGTTTTTCGTTTAAGTCTGTTTTTAAAACGTACGCCGGCACTTGGGAATTCAACGCCGCCGGCGTAGAGGCAGCGTTGGATTCAAATCTCTTAACGCCGCTTTGCTAAACCACCGGCTTTTACAATAAAAGTTTGCCAGCGTTTGTTCTTCAGAACGTACGCCGGCAATCTGGGTTTCTACGCCGCGGCTTTCGCTAGGAAAGTCAGCCGGTGTTCTTTCTTTCATATTGTACGCTGGCAGCGGGAATCAAGGCCGTCGGCGTATGTGTCAAAGCTGGCCGCGTATCTGGGTAAGCCGATGGCTTAGACCACTCTGGACGTTTTTGAAATTTTTGGTTTTGGATTCTACGCTGGCTCAAGGCCGTCGGCGTAGGATGCAAAGGTTGACGGCGTACCCTTAAACACTGCCAGCGCTGGCAGTGTTAATTTTCAGAGTATCGAGCACCGGCTCAAAGCCGCCGGCTTTGGCTGCCGGCCTATCCCCTGTGCCTTTGAAATTTAAAAACTTTTTCTAAAATTTTCCGAAGTTTGTTATTTGAGCAATTGAGTATTTATTAAGCGATTTGCGATATAATAGGACCTTTAAATGCTTATTTATGACTTTGTATTCAATTATTTGGATTTCTTTGATGAATTGTGATATATAGATATTATATGTGTATAATTGTGAGAGTGAAATCTATAATTGTTGATTTATTGATTATTGTGATATTTCTATTTCAGTTAAGGATTCTTCGGTTAGTTCATCACCGAGAGATCTTAGTTATATACTAACGGGTTCAGGTACGCAATAACTTGTTTGATGATTGCTAGGACTAGGCATTCCTAATCTGATTTAAATCGATTTGACTTAATATTTGAATGAATTGGATGTCTATTACGCTGTTTAATCTGGTCCGAGGAGCAGCAAACCTGTCATGATGCAATGACATGTTAGTTAGGCGCTTAACCAAGTCATGATGCAATAACTTTACCATGATGCAATGGTACGCTATGATGCAATAGCGATTCTTTTTGGTTAAGTGGGTAGCCGATAGGGGGGAATAGTATTTGTGTAACGTTTGCTTAAACTTAGGGGGAAATACTATGATTTAGTTCAAAGTTTATGGGAACTTGTGAACTAGGCTCATGTTATGGACTGAGTTTAAGTAGAGTCGGGCAACTGCTTTTAAACCCTAAATGAAGCTATTATCTTCATGAAATAGATATAGGAGATATAAGTATTCAGACTGCTTATATCAACCCCCTGAGCAGCTGCTGTTACTCAGGATCCTTGAATTCCTGAAGCGTGACCGGGGTTTGAATACCCTCTTGTTGATTTGTGAAAGAAAGTGTAATAAAGATAATCACCGTCTAATGATGCATTACATTAACTCGATGATTTGTTTTGCATTGGTCATTGTGTACTAGGCCTCTGGCTCACTTTGCTGCTTTGCAGGTATTGGTGACGAGTTTTATGATGACTTAGGCTATGGGTCCGATTTCGAGAGATTTCTGGATGAGTGGGACGAATAGGATCCGATTACCCTGGACCTTTGGAAGGAACTTTTTGCTAAGGAAAAGTTATGTATAGAAGGCTTGTTAGTTAAGCCAATTTTTGTAATGACCTTAAGATCCTCTAGGATTTTTATGTTTTAAGAAAAATTGTAAATTTTTGTAGTGTCTTGTATTGGCACTAATCGATGTTTATATGATGTAAATGTATGCATAGATTGCTGTTGTTAGTAATCTTGTTTTGTTTAAAAGTTCTTTACAAAGTATAGTGGTTTTGATCAAACAATTTTCATAAACTGTTAGTTTTAGGACAACCTTACATATAATGTGAAAACATTATATGTGGTTGGGGATTCGGTACTCTAAATCTCGGGATTTAGAGGATTGGGTCTTTACATATATATAGTTGAAAAATCCTTTTTATACATATATAAACTCACATTACATGCATGATTCAAGTATTATTGTCCAAACTATGATTTTTCATAAAATAATCTCTTTTAGAAATTTGAAGATTGGAATTTACTATTTTCGTTTATAAGTTTTTTAAATGAAAACTAAGATTTTTAGTTTATTTTAAATGAGTAATTTTTATATTATAACTACCATTTTCTAGTTCTTACTTTTTATAAAAATAAACTTCTATATTTTTGAAAACTTATTTGTTTGGGTTATTTGACATTATCACTTTTTTAAGTGTTTTCTTGACTAGTAAGTTGATTTTCATCTTGATTTAGAAATTTGTCTAGTTCTTAGTGTTTATTAGAGTGTTGGTATGGGTTCTTTTAAATAATTTTATTAGAAAAACTATTTAACAAAAGATTATCAATCTTAAGATTTAATAATAATAAGCTTATTTTTAGTGTTCTGAAAAAAAGAGTAAAGGAACTACTTACTATGCCTTTAAAAAATTTTACATAATATCATCACTTCAAATATAGGTTAAACTTATTTAAATTCTTAAAAAGAAACTTTTCCTAAGTGCTAACATTACTTTCGTAAAGTGTTTAGTCTTTAATTTTAATGAAAGAAATGAACTTCTTTTATTTAGACGACAATATTATTATTTTGCATGAATATGAGTATATGATCATATAACAATAGAATAATAACTTATATATATATATATATATAAAGATGTAGCAAATAAAATAAGCAAAAGAACATATAATTAGAGTCAAGTATTAGAAGTCTTAGCTTGTATCAAGACTTCCGGACTAGAGATAAACTAGTCCCATAAAAGAAAGAAACGACATAAAATTGTTTTGGCTTGATAAGGACAAGTCTAAGACTAGAAAGACTAGTCTTAATATAATTATATGGAATTGATAAATTGCAAAAAAGAAATAAATAAATTGCATGAGCATAAAATAAAGTTATGTTAGTGAGCTTATATGCTCTAAGAATATATATACATAAATATATTTACTAATATATAAAAGTTAGATTATGAGCAATAAATAAAACATAACAATATAACAACAATAATAAATATTTTTGAACATTATTAAACAAGACATGAACATATTGTTGCTTTCGTAATATCCATGGGTTTAGGAAATATACACTATGATCATGTTATGTTAACATAAATATGAAGAAGATATTAAGATTTTTACCTAAGGTAAGGAAGTAGACGTTAGAAGGAAAGGGGTTGATATTGTATAAAAATAGTAATGATATGAAAAAGAAGAGAGAGTTGGTAAGAAATTTTAGAGAGGAATTTTGAGGAGAGAATTTGAGAGATTTTTGTTATGGTAAAAAGGTGTGTGAAAGAAATAGAAGGAGAGGGGGTATTTATCGATAAATATGGAGGGAAATTAAGTGTAATTAAATAAAACAAAAAAGAAAAAAAATAAATAGAAGAAGGAAGAGGGTGCACCAGTTTTGGCATTAGAGAGAGAGAGAAATTTACTTATTTTGTTGTTTTGTAATGAAAAATAATAATATGTAAGGTATGATGTGAGTAAAGTTTTATGGGAAATGTATATTGTAAAAAATATGTATGGTAGAGTATAAGAATAGGTTATAAAAAAACTAGAGATAGAAAAATAATAATGAATAGTATAGAATAGTAACATGAATAGTAGACAAGACCAATTAATACTGGTAGTAAATAAAATACGCATAAACGGGCTATATCTGATATTTTTAGATATTAAAAAATTTTTAAACTGATATTTTTGAAATCTTTATATTATTATGAGTTTAACAGTGTTATCGGAATATTTTTACCATTCGGTGCACTAAGACATGGTTTTCGAAATCTGTTCTCGTTCGAGTCTGAAACAAAAGAATTTTCGACAAATTTGATCTTTTTAAGCTTTACTATATTATTAAAGACCTATATAAAGTATCACAATAGACCATGTTCATTAGTGATAGCCTGTGGGGAGATGACTCGAACGAGATTACTTCTTTCTTTTCTTTTCGGTAAGTATAGGGGACTTATCGAATCCCCCATTTCGGTGCGTGATCCGCTAAGGGAACCCTACCCCTTTTGTTTGGCAGGATTCATGAGTACTCTTATGCTCGTTTGTATTTCTAGGATGCTGGGATTACTTGATTGTTAGCCTAAATTTAATTAAATTTAAACTGTGCTTCTTGCATTAGCCTAAGTATGCATGACATGCGAGTATGTATTTGATTACTATTGTACTAGGCTTCGTTGCTCATTTTATTAACCTTGTAGGTCTTGCTGATGAACCGATGGGAATAAGAGCTATGCTGGGTAGAGCGATTAGATGACGTTGTACAAGATATGGACTTTATAAGTTTTTCATGAAAGAAATTGTTGTTACAATTTTATATCATAAACTTTGATGATAGTATCCAATTATTTGTTAAGCATTTTCATTTGATTTAATGTGGTCCTTTGAGTTCCAAAAGTTTTAATCAAATTGTACTCGTTTGGTAGGCCCTATGGGCAATATTTGTAAATTGATATTTGCGGACTTTATTTTTCAAACAGTTTAAATTTACAAGTTTTGATAAAACCCAAACCATGAGAAAATAGACGGCACTCTGCTGAAATTTTTAAAAAGAATGATAATGAATTCTTAAATTAAAACTTAATTAGAGACCCACTCAATAACAGAATGCCTTGCACATATCGCTTGGGAGCGATGTGAGCAACGAAACAACCACACCTTTGAATACCCTAAGGGTTAGGTCATTTTAGTTGGTATCAGAGATATAAGTTAAAATTGACTAAGGTGTGATACTTAGGACGGTGAGTAATGAGAGTGGGATGGGACTTGATTGTGATGATTGATGTGCTGGCTTAAATTAAAAATCTTGAAATGGATATGGACTAATTAAATAACAACTTGACTAATTATTTATTCGTTTATCTTCTTTACTTTAATGTATTATAGAAAATGGAAGCTAAAACCGGACTTAGTTTGATATTTGTTTTGGATCAAGGTACATGTTGCTTTTGTTTTCCTTTTGATGTGCATGATATTATTACTCCATCTAGATGGGCTGAGTTGAAATGTTTCTTTTACTTCTTTGATGATATATATGGTTAGGAGATGTATCAGACGTGGTGATTCCCCTTGAGGAAGTTCCCTCACCCCTTTGCACCACACGATTTTAAGTATATTAATAACGCAGTGATTGAAATGTTAAAGGAGACAGGGAAGTAATGAGTTCAAGATGGTAAGATATGTGATGCTAAGAGAAAGTGTGGCTAAATTAATAAATCCTATAAAGAGGTTGCCAGAATTATTTTGGAACTTCAAATTTGTGAATGTTAATTATGTGATGAATCTAGACTAATTTTTAATTGATTGGTGGTTTGGCCATTTGAGATTATGAGATGGAATGATCAGAATAAGGAGAAATCTGTTCTCCTTAGGAATGGCCACTAAGTATTTATAAAATTTGATATTGAAACTAGTAAGAACAAGAGTTATAAATTATGTATGAATGATGATATATAAAGAGTGAAATATGGTGATTCATAGATGTGGATTCTAACTAGTATAGGTTGGGACTCTAGATAAGCTAACAAATAGATGACCTAAGTTATCAAGATAATTGGGAGAAAAATCTAGTAAATGAACCTATGGCTAAATGACATGCCTTAGATACATGAGAAGTGAAGAGTTGTGTTTGCTTATTGTGATGATTAGTTTAAATGTATTCATAAAGAAACCACAATAGTCGTTGCTTGTAATAGGACTTAATTTGAATGAATTATAGGAGACTTCCTACGTATGGATCAAGTAAAGTTTGAAAATACAAGTAATTACCCTATTTAGAGAATATTAATGAAGATGTGGTTGATTTATCCTTGTGAAGTGTTCATGTAACTTAGGAAATCCTAAAGAAGTGTTATGAAGAGTCTTAAATGACTAATTGGTTGCTAGACGAATTTAGGACTGCAAAGTACATATAAGGATTGTGGTTAGAGAAGCTAAAACAAGCCTTTGTCATACTAAGTTGGTCGGTAAATATCATGTAAAGATTGACTATAAGAGCATGGTATTGTGGCTATTTATGGAGATAAGGAGTTAATTACTCAAGGTAGAAGATACATAAGAAGGGATCTACATACCATCTTAGGACATTTCCTTAACTATGGTGGAGTAGCGATAAGTCCATTTTATTCTATTGTATTCATAGGAATTTAGGCTTAATTTGATGCATTTTTAGGTAAATTCCCATGAGTCAGGTGCTTTATCGTTTAAATGTTGTTTTTCAGCTCCTGGAATTAAAAGAAGTAGAAACGAAGAAATTTGAATTAGATTGGAGCAAAACAACATCAATTATGCAAAACAAAATTGATCGAGCCCTACAAAAGTGTCTGTTGAGGCCAAAATAGCAAGGCAAAATGTTTTTTTGTGCCCTACATCGAGACCTCAACATGACCCTCGACTTCTGTTTTGAGGTGATCAAGCCTTGAACTTCACGAAAGAGCTTCTATCACGCCACAATATCAAACCCTGAATCTACCCACAATTAAAGTAAGATAAAACCATACTTCAAGAGGAAAAGAACAATTTTGATCGAGTGCTAACTTTAAACCCTCAACGATCTCAATTCACCTTGCGGTTGAACCTATATAGAACCTTAAGCCCATTTTTAGCAGCATGCCATAGCTTAAGTTAAACCCTAACATTCAAGTAGGATTCAAGCACTCGACCTATTCTACAAAAAGTCATCTCGTAAGCTGTCAATGTATGATGCATGCATGAGAGTAAATAACGAATTCTATTATAAAGAATCTATCACGTCAGCAAATAAAATCGTCATAATTTATGTGCCTCTAACCTATAAATAAATGCGCACAAGCATGCGATAAAGGTATGCAGCATATGTAACAAATTCCTAGCGTAGTTTAGAGAAAGAATTGTTTCTTCTTGTTGAGAAATCTCGAGTTTTTTGGGTAAAACCATTTTAACCCATTGTTTGTGATAGGAATCAGGGATCATTGGGCAACCACTCGATTTAGAGAAGAAGAAAAAATTTGGAAAATCATCAACAACAGAGATCACGCCTACTAATATGGCTGTAACATCGCCCGTAATCTTGATAACAGCCGTAACATATCCTTGATTGATTGTAATATTGGACGCATTACTCCCGAGAAGATCACGGTCTCTATAATGCCCGTGATATTGGCCTTAACTAAGAAAATAGGCTAGTATTACAAAAAGCGATCTCATCACCAACGTCTTATTTACCAACCGAGAAGATAACTGGCCAACTTCTAATCATGATGTAGATCATAACTAAGTAAATAACACCCGCAACTATCTGGATTGAGAAGCTAGATTTTGATCTGCGAGGATCACGCCCCATGTTAGAACCATGACTGATAGGTTTTCTCAGATCTGTCATGCTTTATTTTTAAACGATGTTATAATTAATTTCTTTTGTTTAACTATTTTACATATTTACTCTTGCCTAACTTATGGGACTATATAAGGGTTTCTCTATGATGTAATAAAAAACTTTTGAATGTTATCATTACCCTTAGGTATTGGTCATTGTCCTTTCAACAAATTCATGATCATGTTATATCAATTTACTCTTGTTGTTCTAGTCATCATGTGTCATATTGATTGTCTAGAATAGCTAGTTCAATTTAGTCTTTGGTGAGTCATATCCAAAGATTGATTCGTCTATTTCTTTAATTTTCTATATCATTGCATAATTCATCATAAACCCTAGTTTGCAATTGCAAGCAATAGATCCTCGAATCAATCAGATTCCACCGTATCTGTATCATTTTGTATTTTTACAAGACTCTGAACTTCATTTGTAATATTCTTTGTTAATTCCATATTATTTCTTTAGAATTTGTGCTTAATGCATTCATCAATGGAGAAATAATCTCCCATAGCTTAGGGTTTGTGAATCCAAATACTGATTCATGTGATTTCAAATACACTTTCAAGTAAACATTAACTGGATAATTGTAATTAGTAACTTGAATTTATTTTCATGAGTCTAAATGTGTGGTACTCATTTTAGATTCATGCTTGATCTCAATTGAATAGATTAAGAAATCATTCTTTTGAATAGATCTAGGCTACTACTAGAGTTGCTCATAATCGCCTTAAAAGAGGGATGGTGAACTTTCTATCACTTGTTTTTGAAATTCATTATGTTGGTTTTGCAACAATGGATTCTTAAGCTTCATGTGGATCTAGACTACTGATAACTTGTGAAGAGATTCAAGTAGTCTGGTTTAGATCTAGAGTTACTGACCTTAAGAGAGGCTTTAACTTATCTTAGCAAATTCGACAATATAAATACAGCAGCAAATAACTCTTTCTATGAGTTTGTCAAGAAATCACATGATAAGGAATTGATGAAGCAAATCCTTAGGCTCCCATCTTGCATTTTTACAAACTTATCTTCAATTTTACCTTAAGAACGTTTGTACATTTTCATTAACCATAGTATAGCTTCTGTTTTGATTATGATCTTCTAAATTTTCTTTGGCTAGAAAATAGATGAAATATGAGTAAGGTAGATGCCATAGATTCTTTAGAACACGACCTAATATTTTCTATGATACTTTAGTAGGTACACTTGCCTGATGTCAGTAATCACTTTCGAAGTTGAACATAACTTATTAGTTTTATGAATTTTTGAAAACTTCAACTTTGTGTTCTTTAAAATGGTACTAAATCTAAAGAACTGCTGGTCACACCAAGTTTTTCTAGCACCACTGCCAAGGAGATCAGTGTTAGATTCATAAAATCGAAGCTCAATAGGGTACTATTTGAAAGCATTTCATCTATTAGACTAGTTGCTAATTTTGTGATTAGTGTAAATAGTTTTAAGTTTTGTTTTGTTTTTGTTTTCTACAAATATACCTCTGTTCACAGTTTTTCTTTTATTTTTGTAAATATTTGGCTTTTTGATGCTAACCATTTTTTTTTTTGTTGTATATATGTACATATTGTATAATGTATAAATCTATTTTGTTTTTATTTTGTTTATGTATATAACATCTTATTAGTTTGTAAATATTTCTGTTTAATGCTTTTTCTATTTTTTTGTACGATTTTGTTTATTTTTCTGCAAAATTCTTTAATTCTTTAAATTCTTTTATTCTTTAATTCATTTATTTGTTCATTCTTTTATTATTTTCACATATTATGTTGTTTTAGTTACTTTTTGTTTATTATAATAATAGTTATGTTGTAGACTAATTCTTTTAAAATAAAAATGTAGGATTATAACTAGGAGTCAAACTCACCATTTATTTCCATTTACTCTAGAGCCACAAAGAATAGGATGTATTAGCTGAAGGATAGCAAGAGAGGAACGAGGATTAAGTTTGGAGAATATGGCTGCTAGGACCGAAAACGAAAATGGAGGTGGGGAAGTTCAAGAGGAAGTTGACCCTATAAGAATAAACTAACCTAGAACTATGCTTGAGTTCTATAGACCAACGTTGGATGGGGCTAACACTAGCATGGTCAGGCCCACAGTTGTTGCAAATAATTTTGAAATCAAGCCGAATGCCATCCAAATGGTGCAACAATATGTTCAATTTGATGGACTTCAGGATGAAGATCCGAATACCCTTCTGCAGCAATTTCTAGAGATTTACTATACCTTTTAGATTAACAGAGCTTTAGATGATGCCATTAGATTAAGATTATTTCCATTAAATGGTTAAATAGTTTGCCTGAGAATTCCATAAAAATGTGGAAATAGATGGTTAAGTAGTTTATGAGGAAATATTTCCCCCATCTAGGACAACCAAACTTAGAGCTTATATAGCCTCCTTTCACCAGCTTGACTCAGAGACTTTACATAAATCATTTGAGAGGTAGAAGGATCTGCTAAGACATTGCCCACACCACGAACTTCCTGAGTGGACCCAAGTCCAAACCTTTTGTAATGGGTTAAACTATGAAACTAGGCAGTTAATCGACGTAACTATAGGAGGGAGGCTGAATAATAAATCCCATGAGGAATGTTTGAACTTGTTTGAAGATATGGCCAACAATCACTACAAATGGTCCTCTGTTAGGGCTAAGAAAGAAAAGAGTAGGGGAGTCTTTGAGCTTGAGGTAGTAGCCAATCTAACCTCCAAGATAGAAGCCCTGAGTAAGAAGGTAGACAATATGACCATTGGTAGTGGCCAAGTAAACATGATTTATGGCAGTTTTCGACAGAATGTGGAGGGAATGATCTTTGAGAATGCGGAGTACGTGAGCAATTTTAATGGTCCCAAAAATGACCCTTATAGGAATATCTACAACCTTGGTTGGAGGAATCGTCCAAATTTTAGGTAGAGTAATAACAATTTTCAACAAGCTACTTTGAACCCACTGAACTTTCAGAAGCATCAAGGTCAAGGGTCGGGTGTCTCTCAGGTTAATAAAAGTTCTTTGGAGGAATTGATTTCTTAATTTATTAAAGCAATTGAGGCTAAGCAGTAAATTACCGACGCAATTTTGAGAAATCATAGAGTTGTAATACATAAATTGGAGACACAATTAGGATAGATTTCAATACTCCTTTCAGAGAGACCCCAAGGATCTTTGCTAGCTAATTCTGAAGCCAACCCAAGAGATTAGCCTAAGAATTGAAAAAGAGAGAATCTAGGATGAGTATCTTAACTTTCTTTTAAATGTAGAAGCTTTTAGAAGGAATATTTGATGCTTGTTCATTTTTAAAGTCTTTATGAAATTTTGTTCATTGTTTGAGAAAAGGACGAGTGCTGTCCTTGGAAGAAGTTTGTTTATTTATGGGTTGTAAGACTTTACTCAAGTTCTACTGAAACCTGATTTTTTCTTTGAATGATGATGTTTTTCATGGAATTCTTTGAGTGAATGGATGAATGAAAAGGACATGAATGAGTTTTTGGATTGATTCGCATTTTTAATGATGCTTTTAAGTGTTTTATAGGAGATCTATCTGATAAGTTTGTCCTCGAGCCAATATCGCAACATAGACATTTGAATAAGTTTTGATCATAGATTCAGTCGAGCCTTATGGTTGAGCCCTCGACTTAGGTTACAAGAGTTCAAATTCTTTATTTTATTTTTTTTTGCAGGATTTAAATAAAGGCTTGGATTTAGGCATCGACTCTTTTATTTATTAATTCTTTATTCTTTTAATAAGCTGCGACTTGCATTAAAGTCTCTATTCTTTAATTATTTTATAATGCTGCGACCTTGAGTTGAGTCCAAAAATTTGACCTGCAACACTTTTGATATAAAAGGATAAATACTATTCATTCCCTCGTTTTTCAATACTGCATTAAAAAATTCTAACAAGCTTAATAAACTCTCTCTAAACTCTCAAAAAACCTTGCACTTGTAATTTCACTAAAAATCATTCCTTTTTCAACATTTTGAAAATCAAACTTCTAAGGTAAGCTCATTTCTTATTTTTTTCTTTATTTTTACTGTTTTATGTAAGCTTAGATGATAAATTAATCTAAGTATTCTAGGGTTTTGGTTTGTACAGAATCCTTGATATCTATTGTGTCTAATAGAAAGTAACTTTCTTGATGATAAAAAAATGTTAGAATAATTGTTTGATACGTTTTAATAGGTTGAAATTTTAGGGTTTTGAGTAATCTGTCATAAACTTTGTTGTGACTCTTAAGCTCCATTAAAGTTCTGTATATGCTTAGTTTGTTTCAGATTACTTGAAAAAGATAATTTTAACATTGAAGACAGTAAAATGAAGTTGGAATATCAATGTGGTTGTTTCAAAAAAAGTTTTAAAAAAATGTCCTAAGGTTATTGTTCAAAGTAGACAATTTTGTTTTAGTCAATAAACTGAGGAAATATTCTATTTTGAGGTTTAAATGCATAAATACTTATGTTGATTACATTCTTTTTGTAGAAATGGCATCTAAAAGATCCTAACCTCAAACTCAAAAACAAACCAAAAAGGCTAGACATGAATCCGGCCCTATAACAAGTAAGTAGCTAACCACAGACTCTAGTACGCTTAACTAATGAAGATAGAGAGAGATATAATTTATATTTAGTTAGGAAGAAGACAGTTGAAAATGCTCTATTAAATTGGGATGTATTGAGGAGTTATGGTATGGAAGAGGATTTTAGGAGATATTTTGCAGACTCAGCATGGGAAAGAGTATTTGAGATTAGAGAAGAAGCATATGGTGAAGTGACCATGGCCATTATGGCTAGTTTTAGAACTGGGTGTAGTGTTCCGTAAATGAGAGATTTGGTTAGCTTCTTCACTTTTAGAGAATATAGAGAAGTTTCAATAAGGCAGTTTGTTGTTGTTATCGGATTGCATGAGGATGTTGAAATCCTAGATGATGAGGAATTTAACAAGATACCTACATTAGTATTAAAGGAGGAATGGAAGCAGTTTGCTATAGAGGAGATTGAGGGTACGTTCATACCCTTCAAGACCATTAGGCAAAACTTTAAAAGCTCAAGTGCAAGAATGTTGCACTATTTACTCATCAAGAGAATTTTCTCTAAGGTAGAGGGTACATCCACTATTGTAGAGGCAGAGATACATCCCTTGATTCGTATGACACGAGGAAAGAGGATAAATGTTGGGATGATTGTAGTATGGAAGATTAGAACCCAAGCCAGCCTCCAAGGCAAATGGATATTTTTAGGAGGATTAATTACCAGAATCCTAAAGAATATGGAATTGTGGCTAGCACAAGGGCCTATAGATGTAATATGCAGCTTTAAGGAGCTAGAAAAGAGATCATTTAGAGATTAGAATTTAGAGGAAGTAGGAGCTCGACCTATTGCCACACCAACAGCAAGACAAGTGCCTCTTACCTCACGTGCTTCTACATTTGCTCAAGAGCAAACAATTATTCTAGAAGCACTTGTTCTAGAGCAAGAGCTAGAGCATTCTCAGGTGCCTTTCGAACTAAGTACATCTCAACCATCAGTAGCCAACTTTAACAAGCTTGAAACCAAAGTGAAAGATATAAAGAAACAACTGGTTGCTTTTGAGAAGAAAACTCAGGAGGACATGAATGATCTAAAGAAGACAATGAAACAAATCTTAGATTTGTTTGCTGATAGTCCTCCTCAACCCAAAAGATCTAATTCACCTCCTAAGGAAAAAATGGCAGAGTTAAATCATGATGATGACGACAATGATGCCAGACCATCATTACGTTACACCTACATACCATCACCCCTTCACCAAACGCACATATCATCCCTACACACTTTTCCCACCATACACATTCTGTATCTCATACACACTTACCATCTCCCACACACACAGAACTTCCACTACAATCGCTACCCCAAACATAAACTATTTAAACACAAGTGGCTGAGTCACCTATTCACATTATATGTAAAGATAATGAAGTTGTGTCTGAAGCACAAATATAACCTACCCATCAATCCAACCACACACAACCCCAATTCCCCTCTTCCTAAAACATTAAAAAAGAAAGCAAAAGGTGCTCCTAAGCCAAAAAGAAGAATTTTAATCCGCCAAGATGAGTCATCTGATGAAGAGCACAACCTAACCCTCTTGAGTAATCTAGTGCAACAAATTGTTAAAGAAACACGAGTTGAGGAGGTAGCTAATAGGGCTGATGAAGGAGTGGAGCAAGTACAAGAAGATATTCCCATTATACAAGAAAAAGGTAATGCCACAGTTTCTGGTGGCATTGACCTGAATATGGCACTCAGAGTTGATGAAGAAATGGGTGAACCCAGATGTTTGATAAGGGATATTAACTAGCAGTTGATGAAGAAATCAGGAACGAGAGGATGCTCTTCTTGCAAAGACTTTATCAAGGATGTAAGGGAGGAAGACTCAAGAAGTAAAGGAAAATATCTAATAAAACAAGAGACTACTTTAGAATAAGAAGTAGAAGAAGAAGGTAATGCCACAGTTCCTAGTGGCATTGACCTGAATGAGTTTCATACTGAATGAGAGCCAGTTGCACAAACAGACCAACTACTAGCAGATGAAGATTTCTATGAGTTGGAAACAGAATTAGCACAATTTAAGCTACATGAGCTTGCTGCAGTTAATGAACATGTATTGGCAACTAAAGGAGAAGTTAAGCAGCAAGAGGAACTTGCAATGGAGGAAGAAATTCATGAGACCATCTCCAATGATGTTGCTAGATTAGTATTGGAAGCAGCACATTTAGTCCCCTTACCGCCTCTTAAGAAGCTTCCAAAGAAGAAGAGAATAGACTCGTGTTCCTATCTCTTGCCGTGCCTATCAAAAGAAAATGGAGGACTAAAAGATATGTCAAGAAGAAACCCTTTGGCAAGAGCAGGCTCAATGTTAAAGAAGAGGAGTATGATTAAGCACTAACTCTAGTGACTCTTGATGTGGCTGTGGTAGATTGCGATGAACCTATCCAAGTCATTTTTCCAAAAGCTACAACTAATGCTCCTAAGCAACCACATTGGATTGAATATAGAAAAAATGAAGGAAAAAGCAGCTGTTTACAAGATGATGTTGGATGGAATGATGCATAAAAAGAAACAAGATGAGGAGCTACTCAAACAAATGGATGAAGAGATTAAAAGGTCGAGGGAACAAAAGAAAAAGAAAGAACAGATATGAGCTAATGATGAGTTGGCTTAAAAATTAGCTACTCCCTTAGAGAAAGTAGAAGCGAGGAAAAGAGAGGAAGCCTAAGAGGCTAAAGGAAATGAAGAAGCAAAGTTTAACAAGCTATCTCAGTCAAAGCCCAGTGAAACTTAACAAGACACATCCAAACAACAAGGGATGAAGGGTGCTATTGTAGATGAAGAGATTTTTAATGATAGCTTCCTTGAGAGTGATGATGAAAAAAAGAGGAAGAAGGGGGTAGAATGGGGTAGGATTGAACAAGAGAACAGTAATTTTATTTTTGCCTAAAAGCTCCAAAGGCAGCTTGATGTAGAAATGAGATGGCTAAAAGATAAAAAGGAGCTGGCGCCTCCCAACCAAATGAGTAGCCAGTTGTGACTACACAAATGCAAACCCCTCCTCGAAGACCACACTTCATAAGTAGACCAACCATAAATGATGGTAACAACAAAAACAGTGATGGTAGAGGTGGTCCATCAAACAGAAGCAGAGGTGGAGCCAAATGGGGAAGGGAGAATGAATTTAGTCGAAGTTAGAGACATTGGTTGAGAGAAGAACATTAAACCCCCTTACCCCTTATTCTTTTAAAAAATTTTGTATTCTTTTATTGCTTCAGCACAATGCCTATTCTTTATTCTTTCATGATCTTAGTTTTATATTCTTTGTATTATGTGATATTCTTTTATAATAAATGATATTCTTTACAGCAAAATAAATCTAAGTCATGTGCAAGATTATGTTTAACTTTAGAAGTTTTTGTCCATAATTCAACCATGACTCTGATTGAGGCATGGTAGTTATAAATGTGTTACCATGTTTTGCCTTAGTCTTTAAAACAGAATCAACGAGGTAATGAAGCACACAACCAAAAACTCAACCCTCGAGCTTTAAATACAGAAGTTTTCTTAAAACTTCTAATCTTTGAATCTTGTTATGAAATTATGCCATCGTTTATCCCATGTTTGTTCGTTCATGCTTTTAAAACATTGAGGATAAGGTTTAAATTAAGTATGGGGGAAGTGTAAATCCCGGGCATTCGCAGTAGCTAGAAAAACCCCAGGAGTTGGAGACGAAACCCTAATCCGATCAGATTGAGTTTAGTGAATAGAGCCTAGGAACCCTAAATCCGGCTTTCCTTCGGTTTCATAGTAAAATAAATAAATTGGAGTGAATGAATTTGAATTGTTGTTCCAAAGTACATTTCAAACCTTTGAAAGTTTTAAATTCGGGAATTTTTCAATTCCGGGCCTTCCCGAGCCCAATTACGGAAAAGCGTGCCCCGGGCCACGGATTCAGAAAAATATTCCGGAATATTCATTAGAACCGTAATTTTATAAGGATTCCAAAAATATCAATTTCATAATTTTCCGAGCTATAAAGATTACAGTTATAGCTTTTCCCGTGTTTTCGGAACAACCGGTAAAGTAGATGTCTTGTCTACTATTCACAAGTACAACCTACACTACACACTACCCATACCCTATTCTTACATCCTTACAACTACTCATTTCAATTTTCTTTTCCAAGAAATTTTGTCTTTTGAATAATTATTACATTTATTACAATTTCATTTACTAAATTACAAATAACAAATTTTTGAAACTCACACACACACACACACAAAGGAGGCCGGCGCCCCTCCCTCCTATTTTCCCCTCATTTGAGTTATTTTTACTTCTTTTAATTAACTAAACCCTAAATCACTTGATATATATACTTATTTTCTCTCTCTCTCTTCATTTTCTTCTCATTCAAATTGAAAAAGAGAAAACCTCTCTTCCTTTCTTCCCTTGTGCCGAGCATCCCCCTCCCTCTCCCTCTTGCACTTTCAACTTCAAGCTCCTCCATTTCTACTTAGATCCTCCATTGGTATGTGTATGTGAGCCTTGTTCTTCCTATTCTTGTAATGGCAAAGGTATACCTTGTGTATTTCCTCATCAAAACCCTATGATGCTCATGCTAGGGATATGGAAATGCATGAACAAGGATGTCAAGCCATCACAAGACATGGATCTTGTGTTTAAATGCATTTTGTTAAGATTTCATGTTGCTCATGCATATATAGTAATGACCTTGTATTTATATTGATGTTCATGCCATGAGATTCATGTTATATACATCATATGTAGTAGATCTAAGGTTTAGACATCCACCACTTTATGTACATGCATGATCATAGGTTCATTTTTGTTTATGTGCTTTATTGATCATAAAAATGAGGTCTTGTTCATGTATAGAGATGCTAGATAGTATATCTCCACATATAGATGGCAAGAACATTGAAAAAGGAAGGACTTTGTTAGATATGAAAAGTTGAAAATTCGGATGAAATGGAAACCCTACCCTAAAGACCTCCAAAATCAATTTTAAACTTATACATAAGAAAAATGAAGGGTATGTGTAATAGATATGTTGAAGGAATTATTTTCATAAGTTTAGATGAGTTTAGGCATGATAAAAATAAGGAAAACAAGAGGTGAAGTTAGGATGAAAATGTTGACTTTAAATGTGTAGTCAAATTCGTAACTTTGTGTAATGCCTAATAAACACTTAGTATTTAAGTCTAAAATGGATGTTTTATAAGCTAAATGAAGTCCTTAGATAATGTATACATTGAAGCCCAATTTTAATACATTAGACTAGATTTCCCTTAAGAAAAATGTAAGAAAGAAAATTTGGAAAATTCGGATTTTTACTAGCTTATTTGAAAACATGTTTACCAAATGAAATATGTGAATTTTTGTGCATGAATGGAGGCCATGACTATTATAGACTTTGAGAACCTATTTTAGTAAATAATAAGTAGATTACAAGATTAAAAACCAAAGAAACCCTAAGGAGTATAATGTGGGAGAATAACTTCTTAGAATTAGCCTTTATGAAACTTTCCCCAACACTTAGGAGTTCCTAAAAGTTTATTACTACAAAAATCATCATGACCATGCACAATTGAGTTCATTACATGGCATACACATTAGTAGTTCATTCCTAAATCATTCATGCATGAATCACTAACTAGGAACATTTCTTATCAAAAGCAAAGCACATTTTCAAAGTTGGATCAATTGCGGGACAGAACTGATCCCACTGTTCCGTGACCCTATTATTTTCAAAACTTGGATTTAATACTTGAATTAGATAGATCTTTCGAAGTAGATGAAGATCGATATAAAGTTTGCGAAATTCCGAGTTAAAATGACCAAGTTATGGCCGTTTTAAGTCGGAACTTCCAAATATAGCGAGAAATCCGAATTCAACTAGTCTAGATGTATAGTTTGATTTAATTTACATGGTGAGAATCTCATAGGGATTATTCTTGATTGGTAGGTGATTCCGAGCAGGACGACTCTCTACCACCCGATTATTACTATTAAGGAGTTTGGTGACCCATGGCCGAGTGAGTTACTTCCACTCTCAATTAATGCTTGTGAATGTAATGTAGTGGCACTAGTGATGTAGGCAAAGATAAAAGGAATTGTACAAGCATGATGGGGTATGTGGGAATTATTTATGTTGTGAATTGTTGATATGTGAAATGGAGCTTAAGGCATATCGAAACGGGTGTTAAGATATTGATTGTTTTATTAGAATCATATGATGAATGTCTGCGTATACTTGTTGGTCACTTAAAAGAATCGAATTAATGACTATTCGACTCCGACTATAAACTGAGTTCATTCATGTCACAATGGGGTTGGAGCATTTGCATTGGTTGGTTTTTCGTGACCCATAAAACGAATGTGAGGTTAATCGTGATCCATAAAACGAGCTTTTAATCAGTTGACCGTGAGCTTAAACGGCGTCGTACCGCAGGATTCGTTAATCTGCTAACCCGGGATGGAGGGCGCAAGTCCATCCACATATGATTTCCGGTTGGTCATATGTTTGATGATTTCATTTGTATGGTGCATACACTTGCTTGAATAATCACTTGTTTGAATGATTGTATCTAATTGCGTTATGGAAGTATTACTCACTAAGCTAGTTAGCTTACGCCCCGATAGTGTTTATCTTTTGCAGCATGAGTTTATATGGCTTAGGCCAAGACAAGCCACAGCGCAGGTACCGGAGATAGGAGTTTCCCATAGAAGTTTGATTCATTTCTTTTGTATAGACTTCCATTGGAAACTAAGGACTCTGGATGACTGTAATAGACTGTTATTCTTTTGCGGGGGAATGCCCCTTAGATTTTGTAAACCTTAAAAATTTATGCGTTTTGATTTATTATCTATGGCTAATGAATGCCTTGTTAAACTGTTAAACTCCATTTGTTGAAGTATTCTATTGTCGTAAGGGGACGCTTTACATCTACTTAAGACTCCCGAAGGCCCCGGTTAGGGAACTCGAGAGTCTTACTTAGTATGTGGCGGACTGTTACGCTTAGGATACCCTACGGGGCGTGACAGGAAGGGATTTGGCAAGATTTGGTTGAGTGTGAGATTGAGGTTTTGTTCAAGAATAGAGTAACTGTGCCTTTAATTGATCAACTTTTCTCACAAACTATAGGAAATTAATGAAATGGTTAAAATTTGACCAAAACTTTTCAAAAATTTAAAGCAAAATCACCAATCAACTCAACAAAGCAATTAATGAAAATCATCATAAGATTAAGTTAACTTTACTTTGTTTAAATCACTTTACAAATATCCATGTCGAGTAGTTCTACTTATTATTTAATCTACAAATTTAGAGCTGGAATTAGCTTAAGGTTCCTAGTAAGGTTATCAATTAATTTGTAAAAGCTTAAATGATCATATGCTTTTCAATTTAGCAATTTTGAGAGCCGTGTAATCTCTAATGAAGGTTTAAATGATGATTATAACTTGATGATTTTTCCTTACGCTTTATTACAAACAAAAAAAAAATTAAAAAGAAAGTAACCATGAGCTTAGGATTGAAATGGGTAAGTGTTGGTCCCTCAAAAGAGTAATTTCTTGACCCTTATTCAATTTTAAATAAGCTATAAAAAAAAGTGAAGAAGCATGCCAAAACCCGACCAGAGGAAAAGTAAAGAAAAAGGAAAAAACCTTCGTTCTTCAGCTTTGAAGTATATAAATAATCAATAATAATGAAATAAAAAGCAAAATAAGGAAAAAAATTCATGAGATGAACTGATGTATATGCTTTCACCTTTGATTATGATGCTTAGAGAGATGATTAAGAAACTGCATACTTATATGTATAGGGGATGAGGTTGATTGAGTTTCTCTTACTTTGTTTGATCTTCTGAATAATTTTTTCTTTAGAATTCTTAATTAAACAATAAGGTTGATAAGTTCTGTGATTTTAGCAAAAGTAACTTTAGCATAGTTAATGGGGATAATTAAACACTTAAAGTGTTGAGGTGATTTGAACTTAATTGATCTGGTCAAATTTCTATTTAGGATTTATCTTCCGATTTGAAAATCCTTGTCTAGTTTTGAAATAATGTTTGCTTGAGGGCAAGTAAAGGCTTAAGTGGGAGGGAATGTAATAAGTCTATTTTACTCTATTCTATTCATAGGAATTTAGGCTTAATCTGATGTATTTTTAGATAAATTCCTATGAATTTGGTTCTTTTATGGTTTAAATGTTGATTTTCTGGTCTTGGAATCAAAAGAAATAAAAACAAAGTAATTTGAATCAGATTGGAGCGAAACAACATAAATTGTGTAAAACATAACTGAGAAGTGTCTTTTAATCTATTATTTTCATAGGATTTTGACCATGTTTCTAATGCATTGTTTTTTAAATTCCTATCAAAATGTGCTTTTATGGCTTAATTGTTGTTTTCAGCTCTTAAGATGAAGAAGTGAAGAAATAAAGAAGTTTTGGATCAGATTTTGTGCAAAACAACAGCTGCAAGAAGATCATATTTCTATTGAGGGTAAAATAGAACCTTCGAAGGTTATAATTTTGAAGACAAGACCAAGTCGAGGCAAAAAATGTGAAGTCGTGCCCTGAGATCGATGCCAAAACTTACCCTACAATAATGTATATCAAAGACTTGGAAGTTTTTGAAGCTAAAGTAAAGTCGAGCCCTAACACCGAGCCCTTGATGAAAGTACTTTTTCAACCCACGGCCTTGATTTTTTGACAGAAGATTGTAATAAAGGAGCCAAGTCCTAATGAATAAAGTCAAGTCTAGAGGAGAGCTCGACCAGCACTCGATGACATAAATAAAACGTGTGTTTCTCTTGTCTATACACACGTGTAAGTATGAAAAGAAAAAACCGTTATTGAGATCTTTCACATAGGCAAATCAGAATCCAAACAATTTCCTTCTAGAATAAGTCTATAAATAAGCACGAGAGGTGCATTGTAAAGATATATAATCATATGTGTAGTTTTTAACCTAGTTTTTAGTGTCAAGAGCTCTCAATGAAAAAATTAAATTTCTTCTTGCTAGGTTCTCTCAAATTTTCTAGGTAAATTGCTTTAAGCTTGTGTTTGTAATTCCCTGCGAGAATTTTGTACTTAATTGAATTCATTAATCAATTGAGTTTATTTCTCTAGTATATTTGATTATAATGCCTGAGCTTATGGAGGAGTAATCTCTCTAACTTAGGGTTTGTGGATCTAAATTCTGATTCATGTGATTTCGACTGGACGATTATGTTCATTGTGTGGGTATTTGTATTTAATAGCTTGAATTTATCGAGTGAGTTTAATCAAGTGGTGCATCTTATTAGATTCATGTCTGATTTTCATTAAATGAGACCGAGAGGAGATTTTAATGAATATGATCTAAAGCTTTTGATGAAGTTGAACATAGTTAGCTCAAGAGAGTAACCATGAAACTTTTTGCCACTTGTTTTTAAAACCAAAATATGTTTTTTAAACAACAGATTCTTGAACTTTATATGGATTTAAGCCGTTGCTGGTTTACTCGAGAGAGTAACAGTCTGGTCTTAATTCTAGAATTAATGAGCTCGAGAGGGAGGATATTGTTTACACTCGTGAATCTAACAGTGTAAATACATCAGCAAAAACTCAATCCGAGTTTGAATCAAAATCACATGATAGGGAGTTAGTGAAGCAACTCCTAAGTTTTCCCTTGCATAGTTACAAACAGGTCTTTTATTTTGCTCTGAAAATTGCTTGTAAATAGTCTAACCTAGCATAACTTCTTTGTCGTCCATTATGATTTTCTAAATTGTCTTTGGCTAGATAGTGGAAGATGAGTGAGTAAGATAGTTGTCACCATTTCCCTTGGGACCGACCTAATGTTTTCTATACTACTTCAATAGATGCGCTTATCTGAAGTGTTGGTAATCGCAAATCGAAGTTGAATAGGATATGTTAGTTTTATAAATTTTAAAAACTCCAACTTCGTGTCCTCAAAACAGTTTTTAATCTAAGGAATAAAACAACACAGACAACAATAAGTGATCGAGCCCTGCAAAAGTGCTTATCGAGGCCAAAATAACAAGACAAAATGGTTTGTCTTGCCCTACATCGAGCCCTCGCAATGACTCTTGACTTCTGTTTTGAGGTGATCAACCCCTGAACTTTATGAAAGAGCTTTTGTCGTACCACAATGTCAAGCCTTAAATCTACCACATGACTGAAGTAAGACAAAACCACACTTTAAGAGGAAAAGTATAGCTTTGATCGAGTGCTAACTTTGAGCCCTTAACTATCTCAATTTACCCCATAGTTGAATCTGGATAGAAACTCAAGCCCACTTTTTGCAAATGCCATAACTTAGGTGAGCCCTAACTTTCAAGTAGGATTCAAGCACTTGACCTACCCCCGAAAAGTCATCTCTTGAGCTGGCAATTTATGATGCATACATGAGAGTAAATAACGAATTCTGTTATAATAAAGAATCCACCACGTTAGCAAATAAAATCATCATGATTTATGTACCCCTAGCCTATGAATAAACATGCACAGGCATCGGATATAGGTGTGTAACACATGTAATAAATTCCTAACATAGTTTAGAGAGAGAACTCTTAAGCAAAAGAATTGTCTCTTCTTACCAAGTAATCTCGAGTTTTTTGGGTAAAATCATTTTAACCTAACCCATTGTTTGTATTTTTGCAAGACTTTGAATTTAATTTGTAATATTCTTTGTTAATTCCATATTATTTCTTCAAAATTTGTTCTTAATGCTTGCATCCATAGAGAAATAATCTCCTACAGCTTAGGGTTTGTGAATCTAAATCCTAATTCATGTGATTTCAAATGTGCTTTCAAGTAAACACTGATTAGATATTTGTAATTAGTAGCTTGAATTTATTTCCGTGAGTTTAAATATGTGGTATACCTTTTAGATTCATGTCTGATTTCAATTGAAGATATTAAGAGATCATTCTTTTGAATGGATTCGAGCTACTAATAGAGTTACTCATAATCGCCCTACGAAAGAGATGGTAAAACATTTTTTCACTTGTTTTTTATTTCATTAGTTTGGTTTTGAAATAAAGGATTCTTAAGCTTTATGCGGATCTAGACCGCTGATAACTTATGAAGAGATTCTTGTGGTCTGGTCTAGATCTAGAGTTACTGACCTTGAGAGAGACTTTAACTTACTCTAGTGAATCTGACAGTATAAATACACCAGAAAACAACTCTCTCTCTCGCTAAGTTTATCAAGAAATCACATGATAAGAAATTAGTAAAGCAAATCCCTAGGATCCCATCTTGGATTTTTACAAAGCTATCTTCAATCTTACCTTGAGAATGTTTGTACATTTTCATTAACCATAGTAGAGCTTATGTTTTCATTATGATCTTCTAAATTTTCTTTGGCTAGATAATAGATGAAATGTGAGTTAGGTAGATGCCAACGATCCCTGGAATATGACCTAATATTTTTTATGCTACTTCAATAGGTACACTAACCTGATGTCGATCGTTACTTTTGAAGTTAAATAGAACTTATTAGTTTTGCAAATTTTCAAAAACTTCAAGTTCATGTTCTTTAAAATGGTTTTACATCTAAAGAATCGTTGGTCGCACCAACTAGCAAGGTAGATACACAAGGTTGTATAATTAACTTTAGGACCTAGATCAAGTGACTATTAAAGAACAATTTACCTTCTTGTGGAATTAATGAACTATCGAGCCAGTTAAATATCTAATTGAAATTGACATGGGTTTGGATACGATGAGCACTAAGTGTGATAATTTGTCAACATTAATAATAATAATAATAATAATAATAATAATAATAATAATAATATTTTCGAAGAATCAATTAATACAATCACATTAGTATATAAATCCCAATCATGAATGAATAATAATTTGAGGTGATAAATAGAGAGACATGAGATATGTTAGGTGATATTGAAAGGAGACTTAGATTTTTTAGTTTAAAGATCATAAGTTAATATAATTAGGATCTTGGCTTATTTATATTATTCAATCAAAAATTGGATGTTAGAGATGACAAGTGGAATCACATTATATATTCGGAAGCAAAAATCTTGTTTCATGACATTAGAATGTATATATATATATATATATATAGGTTTGTAGACTGATAATTGGGTAGTCATAAAGACAATGTTTATGGAAATCAGTATTAAATAAAATGCTTAATTAAGATTTAAAGTTTTGGGGATTTGATATTGTTACCTATATTATGTGGCATCTAATAGAATTATAGTAGATTGGTTATGGTGGTATTGAGATTAAAGAGGAGGTTAGAAACCAAGTGTGTAGGTTTAGTTTCGTATGTTGAGCATAATGTATTGTTATAGATGGTTCCATCAATCCATCCTGCCTCATTCTTGATAATTGACGAATAAATAAACTACCCCTTAACCTCAGACCGAGAATGATTGAGAAGTCTTAAATAAAATTTATATGACATCCAATCCTTAGCGGTTGATTATGGAACTCATAAGTCAGTCAAGACATTTGGTGCATTTGCAAAAGTTCAATGCATTACAAAGACTAAAATGTTGAAGTCAAAAACTAAAGATGACTTAACGTCTTATGAACTAACTGAACACCTCTAATATGTGGATGATAGCAAAACCATAACAAAATAATATACCATAACTAAATAGAAGTCAATTGGAAATTAGTTATTGCAAGGGAACCTTATAATACCACCAATAATAGGTTATTATTACACAATAACAATAGAAATGCAAATTATAAATAATTGAAATCGGAATAGCAAGAGACTTATAATTGAATGTAGTAGCCAATTAAAAATGACTAGAATGGTGTGTTTTATATGCTCAATAGTATGCGTATACATATAGAATGGAATGACAAATCTATGGTATCTCAAGTCTGTGTTCTGTTACATTATTATGCCTCACCGACTTAAAGTCATGTGAAGTCTTGTGTCATGTCAATTATGTGTCTATTGATTCGAGTCATTAGTCATGTTGTCAATCATATCCAGCATGTTAAATCATTAGTCATGATGGTCGAGTTCGAGTCAAGAGTCACGATTTGCCAAATCATTCTTATGGATATACATACTAAGTCATATGAAGCGTTAATCCTATGATTTGAGGACAATAACTATAACAGTCATTTGTACAAAGATTGTACAACAACAATGAATTGTAAATGAGATATAAAGGGAAAGAAGAACATAAATCCTATCTTATACATCACAATATCAAAACAATATTTAATGTTGATAAATGAAGGGGGGAAGAGAAAATTCAAGACTCAACACAACTACGCAAGGGTATAAACACTTAAGGGGAAATGATCATTAATATGAATGAACTTGCACGTAAAGCCGAATCACCTGCAAATGGAGGGAGCCTGGGCACCGAACATATAGAAATCAATCATTCAATCACCAGGTAAAATTTAGGGGTCGAAATTATATTTAAGGAGGGAATAGTGAAATGATCCAAACACTATTTATAAGAAATCAAAATCAAATCAAGTCAATGGAATCCAATTGGATTTGTGTGCATATTTAAATAGCTAAATTTTTCAAAATTATAAAAATTAGCTTCCAAATCGATATCCTAAATTTTTAAAATCCAAAATCAATTCAAATTTCAAGATAAATTAAATTATAATTTCATAACAGTCCTTTAAATAAGAGTTTTTTAAGAAAAAAACAAAACAATGTCATTAGAGGCTCTAATTTTTGCAAAATTACAATTTTACCCCTATCTAGGAACTTACGCATATAAAAAAATCTTAGAATTTTAAATAAATTAGACTTGGTTGATATATTAAATCATTATTAGCTCAAGAGATTAGTTAAAAACCCTAAACTATTTAAAACGAGCTAATGGTCTTGCATATGTGAGATTTAGACGCTTCGAATCATGCCAAAACCTTATAAAGGAAATCCTTTTTCCCTTTATCTAAAGCTCTAATTCTGCCCCTTCTCTTTCCCATATAAATACCCCTCATTTTCTACGTTTACCCTTTTAAGAGGCCTACTAAAACCTTAGGTTGAGCTACTTTAAACCTTAGCCTCCCATTTGATGTTAATCAAGCTAAAATAGAACAGGATTAACATTAACCAATTGAGATCATCCACTTATCCCTAGGGATTTTATACATGAAGATGTGTAATAAGGAGAGAATGGATCACAATCTTCACAAAATGCGTAACAAGCAATGAGCCTGAATTTCAAGGTGATTTTTAGTGTTTTATAGCTAAGTAAACATGAAAACTTAGTTGGGTATGTTGGTTCACAATATGGGTTGCGACAAATTGGGTGTTAGAGTGGTTTTGGTGTTTAGAATCTTCATCCTAGTAGAAATAAGGAAAGAACTATGTTTTCAAGTAAGATAAGATCTTAAGACTAGCTATTTATGTTAAAGAATTTCAATGAAAAGGAAATAAATCTATTCTAGTAGTGTAAACTAGAGAATAAACATGATCTAGGGTTAGGTTTTGTTATGATCTAATGTGAGAAATGTTAAATGGAGATTTACACATGAAAGTATTGGAAATTGTAGAGAGACCATGATGAGTTTGGTGGTTGCTATAAAAATACATGTTTTAGGCTCTCAACTTGGATTAATCATGTGTTAACATATAGGAGATGAATATAGTTGAATCTAGGCATAAACACAATCGTCAAATACCTTTAAGATCACCAAAAATTGTCCTAAAACATGTTTTTAAGAACAATATCAAGTTTGAGTACGAAACAACATGAACCTAGAAAAGCATGGCATGAACATGAGTCATGCTACAAACCGTGCTTTTCACTGGGCCATCAAAACATGAAGTACCCTATTTTTTAGAAAAGCATGATGGGAACACGATGTCGTGCTTCTCTCTAATTGCCAAAACACGTATGAAGTAGGGCTGTGCAAAAAAACTGACCGAACCGTGAACCGAACTGGACCGGACCAAACCGAACCGAAATTTTGGTTCTTTTTTGACACGGTTCGGTTCGCGGTTCGATTTATTGAACAGCAAACGGTTCACGGTTCGGTTCAGGACCATGAACCGAACCGTTTTATATATTAAAAAAATTAAACATATTATTTTTACTCTTAATTGTTTTATTAATGGTGCATATCTATGTCACAAATTTTAAAAACAATTAATTTTTTTAAATAAATTAATTGTTTTTAAAATTTTTTACTTAGATATGTGTTAGTCATTAGAATAAAATTAGATTTTTCATAATATGTTTCAATTGTTATGTTATCTATAAGTAAGATAGATTTTAGAATTTAAACTCTAATATTCTAACTTAAAAAAATTAATTGTTGTAAATTTTTTTTACTTAGATATGTGTTATTCATTAGAATAAAATTTAAGATTTTTTATAATATGTTTTAATTATTATGTTATCTATAAGTAAGGTAGGTTTTAGAATTTAACCTCTAATATTCTAACTTCTGCATATTTCTTTTTCATTTGTCTTGCTAATTAATCTATTTTTATTATTTAGTTACTTATTGATTTATATAATTGGTAATATGTTAGTTAGAAGCATACAATGAATTACATTTTATGTCTTATATTGAGATAAAGTCTAGTATATCATTATAGTTCAAGATAATTCAAAAAAATGAGACTAGTCATAGTTATAATTTTATAATGGATGAAATCTTTTCCTTCCTATAAGTTTTACATGTTTATTTGATAAATGATTAATTTTAAATATTATTGTTTATATTTGCATTAGTGATAACAAATATGTAATTGAACTTTTTCGATAGAATATATTTTTTATTTTATGAAAAACAGTTCGAACCGTAAACCGAACCGTACCGGACTGTTTTTTTTTGTTTGAAAAAATTACAAACCGAATCGTATAGTTAGGTTCGAATTTAAAAGAAAAACCGAATCGTAAATTATGGTGCGGTTCGGTTTGAGATGCAAACCGAATCGAACCACACCGTGCACACCCCTAGTAGGAAGCACTGAATAAAATAGGAAAAACACGACGCCGTATTTCACCCCATGCTTTCCTCTATTTTAGAAATTTACATGAGGCCTAGAAGAACATAAGGGATACGTGCCATTGTGTTTATCCATGTGCTTCTCTCTAATCCTAAGCAAAGAAGAAACATGGGGAGATGCATGCCCTATGTACCCATCGTGTTTCCCTTTAATTCCTTTTTCCTCCTTCGTTCCTTGCCTAAATTAAACTTGATCCATTCTCTTTCTTAGACTTAATTAACCTTCTAAGCATGGTCTTAGGGCGAATGGCTAAGTCAATACAACTTAGATATACTAAACAAGATAAAGGATTAGAGATAGTTAATCATAAATTGATTTTAATTTCAATTATGAACAATTTTAGACTTCCAGCTTCGAAACAGATAACAAGCTCGGGTCAATGAACAGGTACATAGTAATTATGTGTTGCTTGTTAAGATAGTTTTAATAACCAGACTAAGAATTTAAAGTTAGCTTAATTGATTGTTGGTTGCTGCTTGACCGCTTACTCCAAGAGTAGCACCCTTGGATCAGGTTACGAGTCTAATCTTAACTTTAGGACGGTATATTAGTTTAGGTGCTTAGGCCCCATGGCACGTGGTTGCGTTCGGTGGGTAGTTGATAGGGAAATTTTCAAGATCTGATGGCTGACTAGGAGCAGGTGTGAAGTTGTGACTAGTTATATGGTGTTATGATACCTTGTATAAAGCAACACAATGGACCATACTCATGGGTGGCAACCTGAGAGGAGATGACCCAAACTAGAATACTTCTTTCTTTTCTTTCCAGTAAGTACTGAGGACTTATTAAACCCTCCTCTTCGGTGCGTGATTCATTGAGGGAACTCTAGCCCTTTTATTTGGTGAGAGTTATGAGTACTCTTGTGAATGTTTATATTTCTAGGAAGTTGAGAATACTTGATTGTTAGGTTAAATTTAATTAAACTTAAATTGTACTTGTTGCATTAGCCTAAGTGTGCGTGACATACGAGTATGTATTTGATTACTGTTGTCACGCCCCAAAGGGTACCCTAAACGCGATAGCTCGCTACACTCAATATTAAGACTTAAGTATGACAACCTTAGTCATCCAAAAGTCTCGATATCTGGTGTAAGGCGTACTTTCACAATCTCAGTGGACCAAACTTTAGTTCATGCCATTTAAGCAATTATGCATAATAGCAATCAAGAAGATAAATCATAACAATATAAGACAGGTTTCATAAAAACTTATAAAGAGTCTTTACAACATTAAAGGGCATTCTCCTATCAAAGATAACTAAGTTTGATAAAGTCTATCTTAAAATAAATTACACTTTTGAAACCTCTCTTGGAATTCCGTATCTACTTCTAACTTGCACTTCTATCCAAAAGATCTTGGCTCGAAGGCATTACCTGGGTAAAATAACCTCATGGTTCAAACCAAAGGTACGGGAACTGCAAAAGATATCTAAGAGGATATAAGTTACATGCTTAGTGAGATTTATTTCCACAATTAAACACTCGACAATCAATAATCAAAGCAAGTTTATTTAAGCAACCATATGAGATGAACAAGCACATGAACAAACAATACATATGATTTTCCGGGAATCATATGTTGAATGGATTTACCCCTCTATTCCGGGTTAGGTGTTCCAGACCATATAGGCCGCTATCATAAACATAATTCCATGGTAGTTTCCAATTAAGCCACTACCTAGCTACCAAAAATATAATCCCACTTATTTGTAGTTTTATTTTCGAGCCACTACATAGCTGTTAGATTTGTTTTAGTCCGGTATTTTCACACCGCCATTTGATTTAGACGATCTTTTGCCGCTTTATAGAAATTACAGACTCTATGAATCTCCTTACTAAGTCTTTGTCCCACCAACGGTATAGTAATAAATGAAATGAACTCACCCGATGTTAGGCATGAATCAATTTAATTAAGTACTTATGGCATAATTAAATATCCTATGGGTGATCATAGAATTTGCAAGCAATCCTTCTTACAATAGATCAAGCATTCATTATACACAATTCCCACCTCAATATGCTTAATCACAATTTCAACCAAGTATGCAAAGCATATGCATATTTTCATTTTATCTTTTGTTAATTCTAATGCTACTAATTTTATAAGCAAAATCATAAGTGCAAAATGTAAGAAATAAACTCACTCAGCCATTTGCGTGGATACTTCTAGTCAAGATAATCTTCGGGACACGAGAACTCGGTCTTCACGTCACCTAAATAAGAGAAATACCTAAATTGAGTATTTCTTGAAAGTTCTACTTAAACTTGTAATTCTGTTTTACTAAGTTCGTCAAAAATCATATAGAGAGAAATTCCAACTTAAAATAGCCATAACTTGCTCAATTTAACTCGGAATTTTGCATATAATATACCTTTTGCTACCTACTCGAAAATATCTATCTATTTCTAAGGTTATTTTTTTCTTAAAAAGTCTTTTGGGTCATGAAAAATGTTGGAACAGAATTACTATGAAAATCTTAACCCTTAAAATACAATTTTCCAAACTTTTCTTTATTTATATGACTGCAAAATCCTTTGAATACTTATATATGGACTCATATTTTATGCAAAATTTAATGGAGTTGTCTCAATGATTATTTTTAGTAAAGCAATTTATCTCATGGTGTTGAAAACTTAAATTTTAACTTTTTTTTTTAATTGTTTTGAAAGAACTTCATAAACTCTTAGGTTATTATAAATGAGTATATTCTTTTTTTTTTTCCAATTTCTTTTCTAAAATACATAAATTTTATCTTAACTTTGATCGTCTACAAATTTTACTTCTAGTGATAAAAATGAAGTTTCCAAAATTTTTATTAAGTTGTTAATAACCTATAATAATTTGAGTTGTATATATTTTCATTTTAAAATGGTTTTGTTAAATAAGTCTCTTCCTCTTATATTTTTACTTCCTAACTCCTTTGAAAATAAATTTTATTTCTAAAACTTGGTCTTTTAATTTCTTTACCTATTTTTCTTGGAAAGAAATCATTTTTAACATGTTCTTAGGTTGTTGATAATATCTATCATTTTTTAATTTATTATGTTTACATTCTTTTTATTTCTTTGAAAATAGGTTAATCATTTAAAAACTTGGCAATCTTTATTTTTCTAAGTGAGTTTATAAATTAATGAGTTGATTTTATCTTAACTTCGAAAACTAGTTTACTTCTTAGTTTTTATTATGAAGTTCAAAAGATTCTAATATTAAGCTTTTTATGAAATACTTGTATATCACAAATTATTAATACTAAGCATTAGGTTATCTATCATGAAAAGAGAGTGTTTCTTTTCTTAGTTAACTTCTTTGGAAAGTCATCCTTGTCGACCTCTACAAAAATTCATGGTAAGTTTCACAAGGAGTTTAAAAAAAATTAATTATTCTATGTTTTGAAGACAAAAACTTTATTTAGTGACAAAGTTACAAGATAAAAGAGTTATGGTTCCATTTCCTTTGTTAAAGAAAATTTTCCTTTTAATTTTTTTATGTTGAGACAATATCATTATGATTATACATGTACATGAGTATGTATTATGAAAAGATAAAAATATAAGAAAGATATAGGGAGCAATATAATAAGCAAGATAATAATATCAAGTATTGGGAACCTTAGCTTCATCAAGATAATCCGATCAAGTATTAGGAGCCTTAACTTCATCAAGGCAACCTGTGACTAAGAATAGACTAGTCCCAAAAGAAAAGAAAAAAAGAAAGAAAGAAAAGAAAAGCAATAATAAAAGCAAAAATAAGAGCATTAAGAATAATAAAAGCAAGTTAGTAAGAGTTAGTGAGCATCTAGGCTCTAGGAAATATATAAATATACATATAGATAATAATATATATTGTTAAGTTAGAAGCATAATAACAATAATAACAACATAATAATATCATAATAACAAGATAATAAAATTGAAATTTCTTGACATGTGCAAAAACAAAACATGAACATATTGTTACTTCCACAACTCACATGAGTTTTAAGAAACAACACCATAGTCATTCTAAGTTACATGAGATAGGTAAATGAATAATGATAGAGGTTTACCTAAAAGTGTTTTTGAGTTGAATGAAGATGGTGGATGCATGTGGTATTATGTAGGTAGTAATATGTAGTGAGTGGTTTATGTAGAGAAGGATTTTGGGAGTTTTGTTGTAGAAAAGTTTGGTAGAGAGGATTTACAAGGAGAATTTGTGGAGTGAATTTGAGAGAGTTTTGTTATGTGAAATGAATGTGTGAAAGAAGTGGAGGGAATGTGGGCATTTATAGTTAAAGATTGAGGGAAATTTAATGTAATAAAATAAATTGAAAAAGAAAAATAAATGGATGGATAGAAAGAGATGGGGCACCGATTTGGGAAGAAAATGGGGGAGGAAAATGATCAAATTTGTATTTTGTAAGAAAAGTAAGTAATGTGTAAGATATGATGTGATTAGAGATGTATTGGAAAAGTAAAAAGTAAGAAACAGGTGTATAGTAGTAAAAATAGGTAATAAGAAAAAATAGAGATAGGTGAATAGTAATGAATAGTAAGATAGGATAATGAATAATAGACAAGACTAATAAGTTATCGGTAGTAAAGAAAATACGTGTATAATTACGATATCTGTAATTTTTAGTTACCAAAAAATTATGAAACTGATATTTTTGGATTTCTTATATTATTACAAATCTAATGGTATTAACGGAATTTTTACTGTCTAGTGTACCAGGACACAGTTTTCGAAAACTGATCCGTCGAATCCGAAAGACACTAGGAATTAGCGAATCTGGTATTTTTAGGCTTCCCTATTTTATTACGAACTATTATAAATCATTAACTGAATTCTATTGTCTAGAGTTTAAGAACACAGGATTGCCGGATCTAAATTATAAGGTTTTAGTATAGGTTTTTGTTGAGTTGGGTTTTCGGTTGACTTTCGGTTCTAGGTTTAAACTTAAGAATTATCGAAAATCTAGGGGTTTACAACTGTTGTATTAGGCTTCACAGGTCATTTTATTAACCTTTTAGGTCTTGCTGATGAATTGATTGGAATAAGAGCTATGCGAGGTAGGCCGATTAGATGACGTTGTACGAGATATGGACTTTATAAGTTTTTTATGAAGAAATTGTTGTAATCATTTTATATCATAAACTTTGATGATAGTATCCAATTCTTTGTTAAGCATTTTCATTTGATTTAATGTGGGCCTTTGAGTCGCAGAAGTTTATTAATCAAATTGTACTTGTTTAATGGCCCCATGGGCAATATTGTAAATTGATATTTGCAAACCTTATTTTTCAAATAGTTTAAATTTACGAATTTTGATGAACCCAAACCATGGGAAAACAAACATTACTCTGCCGAAATTTTTATAAAGATTAATAATGAATTCTTAAATTAAAAATTAATTAAAGACCTACTGAATAATGGAATACCTTACATATATCGCTTGGGGGCGATGTGTGCAATGAAACAACTACGCACTTGAACACCCCAAGGGATGGGTCGTTTCAAGCTAGGAACAATACCAATGCCAAACTTCACTTCCGTTGCTAGAATTCTAGCAAATCTTCAAGGAACACATCCTTAAACTTCTATATTACTAGTTCATTCTGCAAGGTCACCTCTTCCTCTCCCTCATTGTTACAATTGTAGTTCTTTCTTTTTACCCACAATTCTATAGATAGCAAACTCTTAGGTATATGTAGGTCAATCATATTGGATACTTCTCTACCCTCATTCACAGAATTGAACACCCTATGTCTAGAATCTATTGTTACATATACTTCACTAGCCAATTCATACCTAATTTACATCAAAATCATCCATATCAAGAACTTACATATCCAAAGCATATTTACATCAGCTATTCATACGTTCACCTCTTTACATATGCTATTCAAAATGACACCCTATAAAGGATAACTACCATGAGTAGCTACAACATCAATAGGTAAGAATGCAACCATATAAACTCCTCAGATATACAAGTATGTGTAGCTCTAGTATCAAATAAAACATATGCTACCTGGCCAACTATAAGGATTATACTAGTGAGAGTATCCAACTCCACCTTTGGTTCATCTGCCTATAGTGCAAAGACTCTCCTAACTATCTTTGTGTTCTCTCTAGGTTTGTTCCCTCTATTCTTACCATTCTCCTTGCAATTATTCCCATAGTGTCTCTTTATTTGCACTTGAAACAAAAGACTAACTTCAAGGGTAAGCTTGGGTAATCATGACTCTTGTGACCTCTCTTTCCACATGTAAAATAAGCCTTTAGGTTCCACTTGCATTTATCTTACTTGTGAGATCTAAAGCCCTTAAGGCATCTTCAATACACATAAAGAACATAAGAGTTGTGCCTTACAACAATACTACAACTATAACTCCAAATGGCACTACTTAAGTTCCACCTAAAGTCTCATACACAAAGAAATACAAATGATGAACAAGAGAAAAGAATAATCAATAGAGAGTCACAATTTTTTTTCTTGCAAGGTAATAGCTCCCCATATCTTATTAAAAAGTGTTTTCTTCTTCTCTTTTCCTTGTATTAAACGCTGGTCAACGATTTCCAAACTCCTTCAACTTCCACTCGAATTCCATATAGAAAATGATAAGTTGTTCAAACTCCTTTCCTCAACATTTAGATGATAAGCAACTAGAACATGATTAATGAACTATTGATCACATCTACTCAAGCTAGTGTCTAAACTCCATACCTTGGTATCTAAACCTCAACTATGTTATCATTTGGACATTAGCTGTTAATGATAATCAATAAAGTTTTCATATGTATTTTTTTACTTTATATCTCAATTTGATCTTATTGGATGTGTATAATCTTGACATGATCCTTCTAACTAACTTTGGATTGTCATTACATTGATGTCCTAACCTAAATTATCTAACATGAGTTAACCTTTATCTTATCCTCTCTCCATCATCAAAGAGGTTAAAGAAGATGTATCTAATAGTCATTCTTAACTACATAACAAAGCTTGAATAATTGATACATGATCTCAACATGGATCACATGATGAGGTTCAATAACAACAACAACGGGAAAAACAAAAAGGAAGTGAAAATAGGGTTTCTAAAATGAGCATATGATGAAGTTATTGCACCTTTTATTTGGGAACATATACATTCTATTCAACCCATCATTCAACTATTAAACTAATTGTAAAAGTTAATATAAAAGCTTTTCAATAGTTTGATCATGGTTTGATATAGCTTTCAGTCGATCAATAAGTTACGAATCTAATCCTTTGAAGAAAAGCACGCGATGATAGAATTTCCCACTTAGTTAGAGGCATTAATTGTGAAAATAACTAAACTTTAGGTACGATGTGATGACTGACCTTTCTTATACTAAAGATTTCACATAAATCACTAATGTTTACTGATGACTATATTTTATATTATTGTTATTACATATATTTATAGTTGATATAATAGCACGTATTTTAATTATAGTACGATATATATTGTGGTCCTGAATGGAAAACAAAGGGGGGTAATTGTTTGTTCAAAAATTTTCCGAAAATATTGAAACAATATCAAACTTGTGAAACTTGTTACTTAATATCTTTTAAAGTACGAATGCAAGTTATATGCTGCAAAGTGTAAGAAAGCTAAGGAGATATCGATTTATAGAGGTTTCTCTTTGTAAGTTAGTCCTCTCTTCTAACTCCAGTACTGAAGATCCGGTCTTCTACACCGGTCGCTTCACTAATCCAATAGAAAAAAAGAATTACAAACACCAATAGCTCTTGCTTTGTCTTTCTAGACTATCACTCAGCTATGCTCAGACTACAAGACTTTTTGTAATCTAACTTCTATGCTAATCCTCACTCAAAAAGTAAAGAGATAGTTTCGTAAGAAGAGAAATTATAAGTCTCTAAATTAAGTTTGAAATCTTAAAAGAAATGTGAAAAAAAAAAGATGAAGCTCACAGTATCTATCAAAGTGTCTATTAGATGCTTAAAGGGCTTTTTGCAAAGTGCAATTTTTTTTTTTTTTTGTAAACTTCTATGTTTTTCTTTTCTTTTTCATTTCTCATAATTTTTTTCTCTCTTTTTTTTTTTTTTTTGAGAATCCTATACCCTAAAATATATATCTTTAAACGGATCTTGATGATAATATCTCCAAACGTTCATAATATCCCATGAAATCTTCTAACGGCTTCTTTGTTAAATGGATAAGATTGATATCCCTAGATTGTGGGATTTAGAATTCAAACTTTGAACTCCTTAAACATATATATGTTGCACTTGTGATCTTCACATGTTCTTGATATTTATCCTCATTCGATTCTTCAACAACTTGATCAGATAAGCTTTAATTTGAATTTAAAGATCCCTCTAAATCTAGACAAGCTTCAACTAATAACAAACAACATAGATAATATCTTTATCCTTATCTTCATCCATGGGAACTATTACGTCAAGATGAAACATGTTTGAACTTGTTCCAACATCTTTACTGCATCTTGATAAAATATCTTCATAAAACGTGTAGAAGCTTTTTGTCGTTGCTTAAAACTTCTTTAAAAACTGCTGAAACATTCTTGAAGAAAATCCCCATGGATTATGTAGAAGTATAAATCTATTACAAAGGCCTTGAGCCTAATTTTTATTTGGACTTGACTCTTTAGGCTAATGTGAGAGGTTTTTAGAGAGTTAAGCCTAGCTCAATTAGGAAGATCGTAAGAGAATTGACATGGAAAGCTTGGATTAGGGCCCATTGGAATTGTCTTGGCTAATTCCAACATTTCTCTAATTGGCTCAAACACATTACAAATGAAGGTTTTAATAGGCCTGGGTCGACAAAGGAGCCCACATTCATATCCACTATGAGAGAGATTCATTCTAGCTGCTGGTCGTCTATCTCATCTAATGGATGACATTGATGGTTGGACTCTCTATAAATGTCTCTAGTCCCAACCTCGTTGGATGAGTAAGATCTTGGACAAACGCCGTCATGCTGTTGGATTTCCATTTTAGTGAATCAATTGCTTGATTTACTCAAGAACGCACACGATCTTGTGGTACTTAGTGAGGTTGATGCTTCCTAGCTCCCTCACCTACCATGCATGTATTAAAGCCCATTGACATTGTTTACTCCTCCTCTTATACGATTCTCTCTTGATCACTCCCGTATGTATTGTTTCCCTAAGTCATGTGTAGCATGATAGTCACGTATCACACATGTTATCATTGCTTCTAGATCTGTACCCACACAAATTATTATCCTCCTTATGTGTAATAAATTAAGTGCATTACCAAAATATACTTAATTAATGGAGCTGAGGCTTCAAATAAATCCAACTTGTATTTTGATGATTGATAAAAATTGTATGAGTAAATATTCTGCAAACCAAAGTAGCATTCGTCCAACTATCTATTCAAGTATCTATAAAAATGAATACTCTCAATTTACACACTTAAAACAAATTCATTAGATATCTTTTACCTTTTTGTTATCATCAAAACTCATTTAGGAGAACTCAACATATTTATATATTCTTTTACTAGGTATTAGCCACTTTTTATAATAGATCTCATCAAAGAACTATATATTCATAAGGTAAATTATACGAGAAAGTCCCAACGTTTGAAAGTAAGTTTATTTGAGGTCCCAATATTTCGAGTGGTTCAAAAAAGGTCTCAACGTTTGAAGAAGTGGGTCAATTGAGAGCTCTATTGATACGCATCATAACATGGCGGGTCTTTTGAGTTTTAATAAAAAATTTCTCGTATTGAGATGTGTTAATAGACCTTAGTTGATCTACTTCTCCAAACATTGAGACCTCTTTTAAACCACTCAAAACTTTGATACCTCAAATAAACTTAACCCCAAATGTTGAGACCCTCCGATGTAATTTACCCTATATTCATATATTTTCATCAAGTGTATTTAGGTTGAAAATAAGGTATTTTGTTTGATCTTTTAAAAAGATATTCTTTTTATACATATTTATTTCTCTTTTTCAAGCAAATGTTATTTTTTTGTTAGAATTCCGAACAAGAGAATTTCTAATTCTTTATTGTAAAGAAAAAGAAATGAAAATATTAGAAATTGTTACTCTTCAGTAATGAAGATATTAAAATTTTGGAGAATTTGCAAAATTAACCCCTTGAACTTTTATTAAGGTGCAGATCCATCCCCTCAACTTTCAAAATAAGCTTTTTTACCCCTTATACTTTAAAAAATTGGCACAACTAAGGAGAATTAATTTTTTCCAAGAATTTAGAGGGGTAAATCCACATATAGATGAAAGTTTTGGTGGTGAATCTGCACATGGGTGAAAGTTCGAGGGAGTATTTTACAACTCCCCCCCTTTGGTTTTAATGGAAAATGTCAATTTCCTTCACTGCGTCAATTTTTTAAAGTTTAAAAGATCAAAAAGGCTCATAATTCAGGGGATGAATTTGCACTTAAGTAAAAATTAAGAGGGGTAATTTTTAATTTCCCCAAATCTTAACTGCTTTTATCATGCAAATCAATTGACAAATGAAAGTATGTGTTTGTTGATTTCCCCATTATAATGTTGATAATTCTTGTTGCGATATCGTGTCTTATATCTATGTTTGAATGGGTTCATATATGAAAAATATCAATCTACACCTGAACTTTATACGAAAATTTAATCCAATACATGAGTTTTGAAGTAGTTAATCTAAAACTTAGTCAAATTATTTGTGGTTATTTTTAATAACTCTTTAACACTATTTTCTCTATTTAGTGATGTGGATATAGACAATGTATTATTAGGTTTTCACTACTTCTACTAACATCGTTTAGCACTAATAGGCTACTTCTTCTACTTGGGAAACAGAGCAAATTGTGTCAATCAAGTAATAAAAATAGCTATAAAAAGTTGATTTGTATGAAATTGATCGATTATCAAATTTAATATTTGTACAAAGTTTAGTACCAAACTTGGCATTTTCCCAATCCTAAAATTTGTAGCTTGAAATGTTCATATTGTGTTTATATTGGTTTGTTTATTAATTGATAAAATATATAAAAATATGAATTTCACTTAAATTGAAATATTTTGTATTATCCTAGAAAGTTAATATATAATATTTTAACGAATATTTATATCATCCTATAATTATAACAAACAAACAAAGTATGCTAAAAACTCACAATATAATACACATAACATTAAAAGACTAAATTAGTGAATTTAAGAACTCAACGTATAACATTACTAAAATATTAAATCTTTCTAATACCCATGAATTCAATTGTATCAAACTTAACAAAATAACTACTGAAAACATTGAAAGAGTAAACATAGACACCAAAATACCATCAAACATAAAGTTGATTTTACAAATGTCTAAACGTAGAATAATATTAAAAGGAAACAATGTTTACACTATATCCCTTGATTATGTTTACACTATATCTCTCAATGTTATTTTTAACCTAGCAAAACTTTTCCAATTGCAGGAAAACACAAAAAGACAATTCAATAAAATTATAATTCAAAGTGTTGAATTCACCATATTTTGTTAAGTTGAACATGACTTGAAGGGATTTTATTAACAGAGATGATTTTAAAATTCATCACATTCTTTAGTAGTTCCTCAAGAAAGACATTTGAAGAACCTACTATAAAAAAGAACGTTGTCAATAAAAATATATAATGTTAGCAAAATTATTAAAAACAATATACTTTATTAACTTCTTCTCTAATGCTTAATCCATTGTACATAAAATAGCTTTTATAGTTTCTGACTTCAATAGGTTGCGATGTTTATTAAGGATTTGACCTCTAGTATTAAATGCTATTCTAAAGCAATTGTAGATATCAGTATGTGTAAAATGTGATCTACCATTCGTGGAACATAAAATATTCGAATTGATTAACTCTCTAGTAGCATTGCATGTCCAACTCTACCATATAATTCTAATGTTGCTCTTCATTCAAATATAGCTCTAATTAAAATTTTGTAACACCTTTTAACATTTTTATGTTTTCAAAACAATGTGTGTGTGTGTGTCTATATATATATATAATATAAAATAAAGTTACCCCAAAGCCATCACCCATTCACCATTAGGAGTTTCTATTGCTTTTAACTTATTGCCACCTAAATTTTTATATGAATTTCCATATCTCTCATCGCATATTCATCAAAGAGGGAAAATAACGCTCTTTATATGAACTTTATAAGTATATATATATATATGTATTATATACGATATATTATTTATATGTACCTATGCAATGTATAATTCATAATTTTGTGTACTCGGTAAGTTACATATATAATATACCCACTTTATAAATGTTCTACATGCAATCTCTATTTTTATATAGATATCTATATAATGTGTTATATGCATAATCTTCATATAAGATATAAATTATGTATTTATAATCTATATATTTTACTATATGTGTTATATCTATTCATTATTTGTTATAGAAAATTGATTTACATCGTATATGGTATATATATTGTTCATATATATGTCCATATGCTATATACGTAACCAATAACTTAGTTGTATATTAATATATATTACATATATATTTTATTTGTTATAAGATCTACATTATATATTATATATGTATTTTTTTATATATGATTTATGACATGCTATACATATATACAATTTATTTATTATGTGGACAAATATCTCATTTTGTGTTTTAGTTTGAGGTAATAATATTGTGTTATTAAAAAAAAAAAAAAGACATATAACAATAATTTTATATTTTATCAAGTTTGCAGGTCGAACCTGGACTTGCTTACTTGATCCGGTTAAATAAATGTATTTGGGTCGTAAATCCGAACCTAAGCACGTTAAAATCCATTTATTTTTTATGTCAATTTTTACTTACTCAAACTCTTCTATAATTGTATCGTGTTAAAGTTCATGCACTGAGTCAGAAATTGTCAATGCCACCCATTTAATTGCTTAAAACCAATGCAAGTTGATAAGTAGTGGTAGAAAAGTGGTTATTCTTCTAGATTGCGTTCCATAAAATGTTTCCAACCATATTTTTCCTTTAGCAGAAAAGAGAAAACACACACACATATTTCCTTGATAAAGCATTCATAGAATGTCATACAATTGGGTTGACTATATAGTTTATCATCTGATCATAGTAATTAGGAAAGTGTAAATAAATGGTTTTCAAATATATTGTAATATATGATTTCGCAAGCCTTTATATCTCATGTCTCTTTGTTATTACCCTTTTGTATTATACCTTCTCAAAATTGGCTTCTTCTTTTTTATTCATAAAATTTGCCTTTTTATGTTAGTGCCTTTTTCACTTTTGTACCTATTCATTATTATTTTTTCATATTGTACCATTTTGATATCACCTTTTCGTATTGATACATTTTATGAAATATTACCCTTTCAACGTTAGTATCTTTCCAGTATTAGGTTTTCATGTTTCTATGTTCATTAAAAGTTATATCGCATTAGTTTTGGCTTTCAATAATTATATGTTATAACTTATAGAGCAAAAGTAAATTGATGAATTACCACTTGATTACATATTACATAACGATAATATATATGACTTATTATAATCTATTATCTATTATATTATGATATAAAACTTTAGAAGTATTTGGCTATTGTATTTCTTTGATATTAACTTTTCATATCTTAATTATATTTTATGTAAAGTCGATTTTTTTTTAATTGTACATCTTCATTATTACCTCTAATAACTAGCAAAACTGGTTTGGTTAAGAAGCATGATGGGGTCATAGAATTTTCTTTCTTTTTATTTCTAAAAAGTTATAATTTCTTCTTTTTTTCTCTTTTATAAAATGGTAAAGCACCACATTAGTGCTAAATTTTAAAATCCGTTCATATACAACATCATTCTTAACTTTCCAAATTTTTTTAGATCTTTTATTTCTTTTCAACAGTTTTTGTTATTCTTATCGTTTTGTTATCATTGCTTATTTTTATTTACAATATCCATACGTTTTCATTTATTAGAAAACATATCTAAATATATAAAATTTTATTTGAAGACAAGTTGTGACTTGTACTTAACTAAATGCAAATAATAAACTCTAAACATATAATACTATATTCTTAAAACTTAAAGGATTGTAATTTTTTTAAAATATTATAATATTTTTTATAACCATCAATAATCATATAAATTACAATTGATATTAGATATTTATAAATGACTTTAAAAATCCATAGGAAAGTGTTAATGAATGGTCTTCATACATTTCTATTAATTTACTTATTTAAACGACCAAATACAATGAAAGTTTTTGAAAAATTTCCTTTGGTTAAGAATCTTACTTTTTGAGTTTCTTTATCATTATAGTAAGACCATTATAAAATTTGAGGTCTTTGATTAAAAACCTTAACAAATTGTTTTGTTTTTCTAAAATTTTCTACATTGTCCAAAAAAAACAAATAAAAAATGAAAATATGTTTAAAGTATTAAATGATATATAGAGATCCTAAAAATGAATGGACTCGAATAAAATAAAGAAGATCCTAACTAAGGATTTTACCATTATACATTCTATAATGTATTAATTAATTAATTAAGCTAATATTGCTAATGGTACTTAAACTTTGAAAAAAAAAATTAGGAACTTATACTTTGAGACTGATCAATTTAGTATCTGAGGAAAAAAAAAACATTTCATGCATATCAAATAGTATTACTGTCAAATTAGCTAACATTACCATTTGACATGACTTTTTTTAAGCAATATAAGGGGGACACGGCACTAGAAGGTCACAACATTTAAGGATAAGTTTATTTTAGGTCACAACTTTTGGAGGTAAGTTCATTTTAAGTCAAAATGTTTTAAAAAATTCAAAAGAGGTCACAAGATTTGAAAAGTGTCTTTTGAGATTTAATTAAATATTTCTTCTATTGTTACATCCCAATGGTGTCTTAAAAAAAGGGTTTCTTGAGTTTTAATTAAATATTTCTCTTGTTCACACGTGCTAAAAGAAACTTCAATTGATCTACTTCTATAAGCGTTGTGCCTAAAATGAACTTACCTCTGAACGTTGTGACTTAAAATGAACTTACTCATTCAAGTAATGTGACCTAAAATGAATTCACTTCCAAACATTGTAATATTCTAGTATAATTTATCAATTTTGAAGTTTAAGTATCTAATTACATATTTTGTTAAAGTTTAGATACAATTTATGACATTTTCTCTAATTACTTTATAAATGCAAAAAGATTCTATAGATAATAAAGAATGAATATATCAAAAATAACAAAATAGAAGGTAATTTATCTAAGTATACAAGCCACACAACTAGGAAAAAAAATCACCCTAATTGAAAAGACAAATAAATAAAAATTGGTGGTTTTTTCTTTGAATTTTACGTATTCAAAGAGATCTTTTTTTACGAAGGAAGAATTAATAAAAGCACATCATTTCCCCCCGCACGGAAACAGTGAATTCGTGAAAAATATTGAGCCGTGCGTATAAATCCGACATGATCTTCAGAATTCACGTAAGTACGAAGACATTGATTTTAGTCAGCCTTATTTTGTGCAAGTTGATGGAGTACCGAAAACCTCTGCTGGTGAATTTACAGCTGCTCGGAGAACTAGGTTCAGTCTCCTTTTATTAGTTTTTCGGTACCGAAACCATGCTTTTTCCAAGAAATATCGTGGGATAATAAAATTCTGTATGGCCTTGGCCGTATTAGGCGCACAAAGTGAATCGCTTCATTCTGACAAAGGGCGGCTAACTTCGCAGCCAAAAATAGGCTGTGTCTCTTCCTTGTTTGATGGTTCGATGTTTCGGCTTGGTTTCTTTAAAGATCGTAAAGTGGAAGTTATTGATAGGTCTCTTGTTCAAAGATGGAATAAATTTTTGGGATCGATAGTGCTCTGGTCTGGTATGTGACTTTTAGAAATTAAATTTCAGTAGTCAAATAGATTTTTTTATCAGTGTTACTGTATGTATTAATTTCATCTAATGCTATTTGTATGGTTGGTGGTTGCCGACTTATTATAAAATGTCATGTGTTCCAAATAATAATTTTAATTAGTATACGAGAATTAGATTTTAGAATAAAAAATTATGTTTTTAAATGTGAATTTTTGTCTCAAAAATCATCGTTGCTGATTTTATTTGTAAAAATAAAACTTTTTTTTTGTCAATCTTTCATGGTAGAATTTTAGTATCTTAAAATTAGTTTTCTCAAAGTGAATGGAGATATCTACTTTAAGTGGCCTAAATCGCATTTTGCAAAATAAAAGCTAATGCATGCAGCAATCCACAATTATAAAAAAAAAATAATCATATACTCAAGTGAAATATCATTATTAAAATAATTTTTATTAAAAAAATAAAACCTAAATGGAAGATAGTTCTAAATATATATATGTGTGTTGTGTGTGTTGGCTGTAACTAGAGTTTTTTTTTTTTTTTTTGGCCAAGCTCTAACTAGAGTTAATTGAGGCAATTGCAATCACTTTAAAAAAGTTAAATTGGATATTTATGCTGACAATTCTAAAGTTTACATAGTTAAATAAAAATCAACTAAATTGATGTACTAATTGTGATTCTTAAAATATGTAATTGGCATAATAAAGTAAGGAAAAAACCTTTTTTGAAAAAAAAAATAATAAGTTCACACTTCACATAAACTGTCATTAACAAAATTTATGAAGAGAATCAAATCACAAAAGGCTTTTGTAATTGTACAAAGTGTGTGTGTGTATAACTATGACATATGTGAGTTAAATACACACGAGAGAAGTACATTTGTAATCTGATATTTATTCCCTAATATATTCAACAACCCCTAGACTTTGTAGACGTCCAAACGTCGAATAATAGAAACATAAACGGCTTTATTAACAACTTTAGTAATAGAATCAAGTAGAGATTAAGTGGGAACATAAACTATGTGAAGAAAACCAAAGTCTATAGGATCTCTTGTAAAATTGATACTACTACAATGTGCTTTGTCTGTCCATGATAGCAAGGATTTTTTGCTATCAGTTGAGTTGACCAACATAAGTAAAGAGAGAGACAAGTAGAGGTTACATCTGGTGTCACGCCCTGAATAGGTTAAGACATGTTCAGTTCCACCACGTGTAATACTTAAGCGTTATACGCCAAAACTACCCTAAACTATTTGTTTATCGTGATCGTTTGCTAACCAATTTTAGATTTTGAAATCGTATAATTAGACTTTAAAAACATTCAATTAAGCAGTGGAAAAATAACAAAGTATCAAAGATAGGTGAAAATCAATATAAGTATTTGATAAAAATTTTTACAACCATGGACATAAACCAAGCCCTCAAAAGAGAATACAAGTTTAAAAAGATAACTACAACTTTTATTTAAGAAGAACACATAATCCCATGTTCCTAGCCACTCTGCTCGTCAATAAGCTTGTAACAAATCCGTCCCATACCCGAGACACCCATAAGCATCGAAGTCGAAATCCGCCACACCTGAACAAGAAGGAATGTGAGCTAAAGCCCAATACATAGCAACGCAATCACACGTGATATGGCATATGCACCTAAATTATATGTAATGCAACAACCAACATTTTAAGGTTATCATTTAAGTTGATTCAAACAATACAAGAGTACTCACACTCTGAACAATAAGCCATGAGAATCTAGGAATCCTGAGTAGCAGCAACTGCTCAGGGGGTTGATATAGATAGCTTGAATACTTATAGCCATCAACAATCGCCTAAGCGCCTAACTACCGTGCTAGCACTGCCTAGCTAGGTTGTCGCTCCTCGGACCAGATTAAACAACGGAAGCACTCTCAAACAATTAATTAGGCCATCTTTAAGTATTAGTCATTTTCAGATAACTACCCTAGCAAGCAACACGTAAGTCACTGCGTACATGATATCAAAATAGTAGACGGTAGAGGATCACAAGTAAAACAATAGGTTGATTGAATATCTGCCAAGAAAAGTTAATTTGTATAAATATTGAGTATACAAACTAAGAATTCAAGTCATATTGATCGATCAATTAACATAAGATCTTATGTAGTATAAGGCCTTTGGTTTTTAATTGAATTAGGTCCAATTAGGATAGTTGGGCTAGATAATTTGGACTAAGCCTATAGCATTCGGAAATTGAATTTATTATTTAGATGTATTGGGCCTTGAGGGATCCTATATTAGGTCCAATAAGAAATTTTCTAAGTATTTAACTTTTTAGGGTAATAGGCTTTAAAGTTTTGGAATTGACCATTATAAGGAATATAAATATTAAATTAGATGGAAATGGGGTTTATTTTGAATTTAGGTCCCATTAGATTAATATCAGTTATTGGACCTAAGAATTATGTTCAAGCCCAACTGGAATTTAATTTAGACCCTAATTAAGCTATCGGGCCTTCTAATGCCCTATATACGCCTACTAAGGATATTTTAGAGATTTTGGGCCCATAGAAATAATTTAAGCCCAAATAGGTATTTTAATACCTAGAATTAAAGATATTGGGCCCATATTATGCAATTTAAGCCCATAGAGCGTAAAGTTAGGTATTTGTCTATATTTTGAAGGTTTACGCTCTAAATGGCTAGGAAAAACTTGTTAAGATTTATTTTGAGTCTATTTAATGTAAATAGGCCTAGTTGGCTAGAAATTATGTTATTAGCCCTAGGGTTGTGTTCCTAAACCATTTTTATCTAATTAAGTCTATTGGTAGGTATTTAGTCAAATTGGATCCTGTTTTAGTATTTTGGCCAATAACCAATTATTAAAACCCAAAATTATTAATATTAGCCAAGTCAGACATAAATTCATTTCTAAGTTCATTTTAGGTTATTTAGGTCAAGTTGGACTTATTTTTTACTATCTTGGCCTGTTTTAGGTCACTTTTGTCATATTGACTATATTTTTACTAATGAAGTCCATTTTAGTCATTTTAGCCCATTTAACCCAAGAATATTTATTAATTCAATTCTATGGTCCATGATATTTATCAAATCCATTTAATTGCCAATTACCTATTTTAAGCTCAATCAGTTACTTAAAATCTATTATAACTCTGTTTGGTATATTTAGTTGAACTAGACCTATTATCATGCCCCAAAAGGTACCCTATACGTGATGGCCCGTCACAGTCAATATTAAGACTTAAGTATGACAACTTTAGTCATCCCAAAAGTCTCGATATCAGGTATAAGGCGTACTTTCACGATCATAGTGGAGCAATCTTTGAAACAAGCCATTTAAGCCGTTATACATAATAGCAATTAAGAAAGATAAATCATAACATTAGTATCAAGGTTTCATAAATGTAGAGAGTCTTATAGGCCTTAAGGGGTATTCCCTAATTAAAAACAACTAGTCTAAAAAAGTCCATCTTCAAAATAAATATATTTTTTTTGAGTTTTACATGGAAGTCTATATCTACTTCTAGCTTCTGAATTTTATCCAAAAAGCTCTTATCTTCGAAGGTCTTACTTGAGTAAAATATCTCCTAAGCTCCAACCAAACGTATAAGTACTACAATAGATATCTAAGAGGGTATAAGCTACGAGTTTAGTGAGAATTATTTCCACAAATAAACACTCAACAACCAATAATCAAAACAAGTTAATTTAAACAACCATATGAGATGCATAAACACGTAGGGATGCAACCGGGGCGGGTCATTATAGGGTACCCGCCCCGCCCGAACCGTTAAAAACCCTAGGGTCTGACCCTATAGGGTCGCGGGACGGGTTTGGAAAATTACTCGCTGACCCTATAGGGTTTAGGGCGGGTTTGGGTCATTAAAAAAACCCGATGAGTAACCCGAACCCGTCATAATATATAAATAATTTAAAAAATTAAATCTAAAATTTTAAAATCATAATTATGTAATATATTTTTATTATTTCTTGACTTGACACAGTAAACACATTACACACTGACATTGTTGCTTCTTCGCTTTCCCTCTCACTATCAACATTTTTGAAAACATATTTTTCTATTCTTGAGTCTTTACAAGGCATGGTTCTACATATGTATTAGTATATTTATGTAAGTGAAGTAATGTCTTTTCATCTACATTTGAAAATCTTCTTATGATAGTTTTAAACCTTTATATTTCTTAATAAAGTTATGGCATATCTTGTAAAATTCATTCAAGCATAGTTGTAACTAACTATTATACTCCTATAGGATAAAATTATCGTTAAATTTTGTAATTTAACTAAGTGTTGAGAAGAGAAAAAAAAAATTAAACGGGTCATGGGACGGGGCGGGTCAGGGTCAAAACCCTCAGGGGCGGGTTTGGGTATTGAGTAGAAAACCCTGTAGGGCGGGGCGGGTTTGGGAAACCCTATTAGGAAGCGGGGCGGGTTCGGGTCTTATACGACCCGTCCCAAACCCGCCACTTGCATCCCTATAAACATGTGAACAAATAATACATATGATTTTTTTAGAATTATATGTTAAATGGATTTACCCCTCCATTCGAGGTTAAGTGTTCCAGGTCGTATAGACTGATTTCCACAAACATGATACCTTTGTAGTTTTTGTTCAAGCCACTACCCAGCTACAAAAATAAAATTCCTTTCTTTGTAGTTTTTATTCAAGTACTACCAAACTGCAAATATAGTTTATTCAGGTGTTTTATGCACCGCAATTTAATTCAGGTGACCATTCGCTATTTTGTAGATCTTACGAGCTCTACAAACGTCCTTACTATGCTTTTATCCCACCAAAGGTATAGTAATAAATGTAATGAGCTCACCCAATGGTATGCATGAATCAATTTAATTAAGAACTCATGGTATGATTAAGTATTTCACGGGTGATCATAAAATTTGAAGATAATCATTCCTATACTAGATCAAACATTCATTGCAAAAAATTCCCACTTTGATATACTTAATCATAATTTCAACCATATATGTAAAGCGCATGCACTTTTTCATTTTATCTTTTCCAAATTCTAATGCCACTAATTCATAAGCAAAAGCATAAGTGCAAAAATGTAATAAATAAACTCACTCGGCTATTTGAGTGGAAACTTCTAATCAAAGTAATTCTTAGGGTATGAGAACTCAGTCTCCACGCCACCTATACAAGAGAAATATCCAAAATGAGTATTTCTTATAAGTTCTACTTAAACTTGCTAATTCTATTTTACTAAGTTCGTTAAAATTCGTATAGAGTGAAATTTCAACTTAAAATGGCTATAACTTGCTTATTTTAACTTGGATTTTCGCATATTATATACCGTTTTCTACCTACTTGAAAAGATCTATCTATTTCTAAAGTTATTTTTATCATAAAAAGTCTTTTGGTTCATGAAATAGATTGGTGCATATTCACCACGAAAATCCTAGCCCTTGAAACATAATTTTCCAAACTTTTCTTTATCCAAAAATCCTTTAGCAAAAATATAGATATTTATATGATTAAAAAATCTCTTGAATAAATATATATATATACACTCATATTGTTATGCAAAATTTTAATGGTGTTTAACTGTTGGTCCGAAAATAATCAAGAAGGGTTGAATTGATTATTTCAGAAAATTAAAATTTTTGCCTTTTAAAAACAATCCCCTTTGATTTTAAGTTAAGAGAACAATATGAACAATTAAAAGCAATAAAATAAACTATGGAAATATAAATAGAGAAGGGATAAGAAGATCAGAGATATTTATAGTGGTTCCGCCTTGTGCGTCAGTCCACTCTTCCAGCTCCGAGCCGGGGACCCCGTTATCCTACGGGTTTTGTTCCACTATATCCAATAAAATCAATTACAAGCTTGTACAATTCTCTCTGCTCGATTCTCACAGCTATCCTCTAGCTCAATCGATCTACAGAGTCTAAACTAGTAATTGAACTAACTCACTTGAAGACAACAACAAGTTGCTTCAATTATCTAAAAGACAAATGTAAAGATTGCAATAAAATTTGCTACAATTATGCACGTGAAAGAGAACAAAGAAATTTGCTTTTTCAACTCTTAAGAATTTTTCGGTCAATGATCAAGCTCTCGGTTTTTTTTTTTCTTTTCTCTGTCAAGTTCTGCGTCTTGTTCTTCTTTTTAACTCTGTTCACGTCTCATATCCTTCTAACGTTCTGAAATTGTTGCGCGAGATAAGATAAATATCCCAAAAATCTCGGATGAAAATCTGTACTTCTTATCCTTAATTTGATTTATCAAACGCTGCTGATATTCTTCGAGAGAAATCTCGTTCTTCTTGTTTTCTTCGGTTCCAGATTTGAATTTGAATTCTTGATATGCTGAAGTAAGATAAGATCAGCTTGAATTTCGTGATTTGAGATAATCCACTTGTTTTCTGTTTGAAAGCTTCTGATAAAGTTGATCTTGAAGATAAATCTGGAGAACTGATTGCTGATATCACGGTCTTCAACGTGATCTTCGTGTGATCTTCTTAAAGATAACATTGTTCTTATTTTGATTTTCTTAAAATATCCAATTCGAATTTGTTTTTATCTTGAGAAAAATCAGAAAACATAACTGTTCTATCAAATCGTTCCATCGTTAATCAACTGTAGCTTCTGTTCTTTATTTCCAGAAAACTTCTTTGATAAAAATAATCAATCCGACAATTTCTTTAATCCCCTAGGATAATCCAACTTTAGTGGAACTAATAAGTATACTGTCCGAATATACTTATTATCTCGGAGCTAGGTCTTCAAAATATTGATCTTTTTCATAAATAAATAGATCTTGTTTGAGAAGATGAACAGTAACCATCTTTAACTCAGAATTACTGGAAGTTTCTTGAAAAGTTCTGTAAAAACTTCTGTGTTTCTGGAAACTAACTTCAATTCAGAATGGTTGCTTTGAGTTTCTCCCAAAGGTTCTGTGAAAGGTTCTGTGTTTCTGGGATTGTTTTATACTTTAAGTATCCTTCTGAAAAACATTCTGTGTACCTTTTTCCTTCTAAACATCATCCGAAATCTTCATATCGTATAACAACTCTTGTCTAACTTATCTAAAAACTTGTTCATATCCAAGACTTAATATCATTCAACCTTATATATTTGTTCAACAATTTACCAATATTCTGTATAAAATTCTGAATATAATTCTGCACACTAATAGAGTAGTTAGTTCATTGAGTATTTTGTTATCATCAAAACTTTAGATATTTAGAGAATCAACATTCTCCCCCTTTTTGATGATAACAAAACAATTAAACATTCATTCATTACACATTCACGAATACACATACACATACACAACATTCACAATTCATTACACATACGATTCATCACACATTCACATTCATATCATTAACCTTTTCTCCCCCTTTTTGTTATCAGCAAAATTAGGAGGAAAACATGTTAAAAGTTGATATAAGCAGTCTATCAAAATTACATCACAGGTCTGATGTGAAATATCAACAAACAGAAAAAAAATAATATCCGTAAACAAAGAAAACATAACAAAAATTAATGCTTTTTAGGTCTTTTTGTGGACTTTCGAGCTGTCCTTTTCACACGCCTACGATAATTGGATGGAAGAGGAGATTGAGCAGCAAAGTGTTGTGGAGGTGGAGTAAGATAATTTGCTGGATGCTGAAGCACATCAAGAGGAATAAACGGCACAAGACTTAAGTTTGGAGGAGTGGGTTCATAGGGCTGTCCAGATCGAGGAGAACCATGATCAATTGAAGTGTCAGTTGACAGCTTCTGGAATAGGTTCTTGCTCAGGTGGTGAAGATCGACAGAATGAGCGTGCTGAATCAGAAGGCATCCTAGATGGTGGAGGTTGGGATTGTTGCAAAGAGGATATCTGAGTCTTGATCTCTGAAGATATGAACTTTGTAAAGTCCTGTTTAAAAGACTCAAGAGAGGCCGCCAGCATCTGCGCAAAAACATCTTTGGATTGAAAAGAAGATGCTTCTCCTGGACCTTCTGGAAAAGAATCTTCACTCTCCGAGGAAGAATCCTTTTGCAAATTTTCCCTTATCTGAAATTTGCCACCAGTCATAGGCTTATATCTTTTCTTTTCCTTCTTTTTCATTGGTTCTTTACCAGCCCTGTGCATTCCTTGATCTGCTCCCTCATCCAATGAAACTTCTGGAGAAGCTTCTGGAGTTGGTTTTTGCTCCCCCTCAACTGTTGCCTTAACCTTGTCCCAGTTAATTTCTTTCCTATGTTTCTTGTGCAAGTAAATCGCACCATCAACAGCATACCAGAATTTCTTATAAGGTCTAATTTGCATGTGATGCATGCTTTTCTCTCCAATTCTTTTTAGACCTATAGGAAATTTTATTTTCTTAGGAATGGGAATTCCTTTAATTTGAATATCCATAAGAACATTCCCATATACCCTGTACTCCTTTCCTTCCAAATTCTTTTCAAAATTCTCTTGCCAAATCTATCTTAACTTCTGCATCATACTCAAGATAATCAATCCATCTTCCTTGTCACTGTCGTAGAACTCCCTTTGCGAGGAAGAATACATTCTCGCACAATTTTGTGGAGCATTCTAACGACTAGTTCAAACTCATATACAAACACATCATCATCTGGAAACTGTCCTACGTTTCCATTTATTCTCAGAAAAATATCATTCTTCTCAAAGAAACAACAGTATTATCATCATGACAATCTTTCAAACCAAAACATTTAATTAGATCATCACGTGAGACTGTTATATTCACATTTAAACCCTTGACTTCAAGCTCCTAGAATCGACATACCTCAAATTCCTATAAAATTCCTCTATCATTTCTCCAATCACATCTCCAGTCAGATTACATAACTTTCTACAACCAACATTATCTAGCCATTTATTCCAGTAAAATCCATTCCTCTTAAAATATTCAAAATCTATAAAGGCACAGTCATGGATTTTTACCTTCTTATATGGACATTTGATCTCAGATTCTTGACTCTGCTCTTTTGGATGGGGTCTGTTCCTTTGACGGTGAAGGTACTTCTTTCCTTTTCTTGGAGGAAACTTTGGAAGTTTTCACTTCTTGACCTTCTTTACAGGTTCTGATATAGGTTCTGGGTCAGAACTTTGTGACACATTTTCCTTGGATTTTTTCTTTTTCGCTGTTTCTTTAGATTGGAGAGCACTGTCCAGATTCTTGTTTGTTTTTAGTTCGTTCTTCACGAACCCTAGATGATGAAACTGATTGAGAGAGGGTTTGTTGAGAATCGGAGGATTGTGTATCTTGAATAGAATAGGATCTTTAGATGTCACGGTTTTGAATTTTTTGTTGGTGATACGTTGAGATTTGCGAGGAGCCATGTTGAACAGAAGTTCGCTGCAAGGATTTCTTAGGGTTTTTTGAAATGAAAAGGAGAAATTATGAAGAGCCAAGCGAGGGTGACACTTAAGAAGACAGAGTATTGGGAGACGAAAAGACAGAACTTTGAGCGCCAAAAAAAATCACAGTTCCCGTACAGAAAGTTGCGAACAATTAATGTCTTCCTCTTTCTTTTTATTAAGAATCTTCGATTATCATTTGTCAGTGAACAAACTTTAAGATATTAAATTATTATCATTATTATTTTCAATAAAAAGGATTACAAATTCCAATTTCATTCCTTATAAATTCAAAATTCAATTTTTCAAGCGGTTTTGTAAAAATATCGGCTAATTGCATATCTGATGGTACAAATTCAACAACAATATTACCATTAATTACATGATCACGAATAAAATGATGTCGAATTTCAATGTGCTTAGATCTAGAATGATGCACTGGATTTTTTGTTAGATTAATTGCACTTGTATTATCACATTTAATAGGTATATTTTTGAAAAATAAACCATAATCTTTTAACTGTTGTTTTATCCAAAGCATTTGTGCACAACAATTACCAATAGAAACATATTCTGCTTCAGCTGTAGACAAGGCAACAGAATTTTGTTTCTTAGAAGACCAGGAAACTAATTTGTCACCTAAAAATTGACAAGTACCAGATGTGCTTTTTCTATCAATTTTACAACCAGCATAATCTGCATCTGAGTATCCTATTAAATCAAAATTTGATTTTTGGATACCAAATGCCCAATTTTGAAGTATTTATCAAGTACTTGAAAATTCTTTTAACAGCTGTCAAATGTGTTTCTGTTGGTGCACTTTGAAATCTAGCACATAAACACACACTAAAGAGAATATCAGGTCTAGATTAGTTAAATACAATAAAGAGCCAATGAGACTTCTATATAACTTTTCATTTACCTTTTTCCCATTAGAATCAGAATCTAACCTTGTTGAAGTACTCATGGGAGTTGCAGCTCCTTTACATCCTTCATACCCAAATTTCTTCAGAATTTGTTTAGTATATTTTTCTTGATGTATGAAAATTCCTTCTTTTGTTTGTTTTATTTGTAGTCCAAGAAAGAATGTCAACTCTCCCATCATTGACATTTCAAATTCTGCCTGCATATTCTTTGCAAAATCTTGACAGTATATTTCATTAGTAGAACCAAATATAATATCATCTACATATATTTGCACAACCAAAATATCTTGTTCATAAGTTTTTAAGAACAAAGTTGTGTCAACTGTTCCTCTTTGAAAACCTTTTGAAATTAAAAACAGACTTAATCTTTCATACCAAGCCCTTGGAGCTTGTTTTAAAATATAAAGCTTTATTTAATTTAAAGACATAATTTGGTTTAATAGGATCTTCAAAACCAGGGGTTGTTCAACATATACTTCTTCTTTTATAAATCCATTTAAGAATGCACTTTTTACATCCATTTGAAAAACTTTAAAATTTTTGAAACATGCATATGCAAGCATTAAACGAATTGCTTCTAATCTAGCTACAGGTGCATATGTTTCATCAAAGTCAATTCCTTCTTCTTGTGAATATCCTTTAGCTACTAATCTTGCTTTATTCCTACTTATTTTTCCGTTTTCATCTAGTTTGTTTTTAAATACCCACTTAGTTCCAATTACAGATTTTCCTTCAGGTTTAGGTACAAGATTCCATACATTATTTCTTTGAAATTGATTTAATTCCTCTTGCATGGCATCAATCCAACTATTATCATTTAAAGCTTCTTCAATATTATTAGGTTCAATTTCAGATAACATAGCAAAATGATTTTCAAAATCTTGTAACTTACCTCGTGTTTGGACACCAGTTGTATATTACCAATTATTTGTTCAGATGGATGAGCAGACTTGTATTTCCAACCTTTAGAAGTTTCTGGTTCAGATCTTACAATTTCTGAAGTACCTTTTGTAAGTCGCGAATTTTCGGATCCAAATTAAAGACCTAAACCCTAATCAGAAGTCAAACAGATTCTTAAGTCAACCAAAACCCTAGTTTACCGTAACCGCTTAACTCCGGCATTGTCGTTTTCTTAAGACCTAGAAAATGAAGTTGAAAAAATTAGCTATTATAGTTCGTAATAGCTATAAGTTATATAAAAATATCTGATTGAAGGATTTCGGGTGTCCTTCGAACCCGATCAGACATAGTTCTTGAAAAACGTGTCCAAAAGCATGGAATAGGAAAAATATTCCAAATATACCGTTAGACTTGTAAAAATATGAGAATTCCAAAAATATCAATTTTGTAATTTTTCGGTAGCTAAAAATATCACATATCGGTTTTATACGCGTATTTTCTTACTATCGGCATTAAATTGTCATGTCTACTTTTACATTACACTATTTTCTACTATTCTATACTATTCATCTATCTCTACTTTTTCTTACAACCTACTCTTACAAACCATACACCTATTTCTTACACATTTTCATTTCCAATACAACTTCATATCTTTCATTTCTTACTTTTAATTAACAAAAAAAAATTAATTTTTTTCTCCCTCCCCCATGCATGAATGGCGCCGGCCCCCTCTCACTCTCCCTCTATTTGTTTTATTTTTCAATTATTTAATTAACACAAATTATCTCCCACATTTTCCTATAAATACCCTCTCATACCTTCACTTCTTTCTCACCACTTCTTCACTAAAGTTACTCTCTCAAAATTTCTCTTCAATTCTCTCCAATAAAGTTCTTTCAAGAAGTTCTCTTTAGTTCATCTTCTTTAGGTAAAGATTCTTCAATAAATTCCTATGTTCATCTACTTAGTATGAACTTAATGTGTGTTTTCTAAAACCATGAAGGTTAAGAAAGCAACAATAGGTTCATACTTTGTTTTTGCTCATAATCATAATTCCTTTATGTTTATTTATGTTTCTTTTATATTCATAACTATCTAATATATTTATATAGCTATATATACTATTTAGAGCATATAAGTTCATTGTCTTGCAATTTATTTATCTTTCATGCACTTTATTTACCTTATTGCAATTTATTTATTTCAAGTTGATTTTAAGACTTGTCATTCTAGTCTTAAACTTGTCCTCATCAAGTCAAAACAATTCTTTCTCTTTTTCTTTTTCGAGACTAGTCTTTTCTTAGTATCGGAGTACCTTGATGAAGCTAAGGTCCCAATACTTGATTTATTTCTTTATATGCCTATTCTTTTAAGTTATTATGTTCTTTACATATTTTCATAGCTTATGATTCATATTCATGCATGAACATAATGGATTTGTCTCAATAAAATAAATGAAGGAAATGTTTTCTTAAGATAAAATGTTTTTCTCTAGAAATAAAAATATGGAGTTCATGGAACTTATAAGAGATTTTACAAACATAAAAAAGACTAATGAAGTAAATAAGAGTTTTACAATAACTTCATCTTTTTCTAAGGTAGAAACCCTTTTCATTAAAATAAAATAATCCTAAGAAACTAAGGAACTAAAATATTCTTGTGAGAAAATTGTTATAACTTTTACAAAATTGTTGAAATCTAAGTTTAGAAAACAAAACCACTCCTTAGGAATTTAAAGAAACTAAATTTAGAAAAAGAATATATATCACAAATAACTTAAGGTCTTTCAAAAATAAAATAAATATTCCAACAAGATCTCAAGTTCAAAGTCTTTTGAAACCTTACTTTCCATAAGTTGAGACAACTTCAATTACTTCATACATTGGTTATGAGTCATTACATATATGTATATACCTTTCGAAAAGTTTACAAAATACTCAAAATATTTATCTTTTCAAATGAGCTTTGTTTACAAGAAGGAAAACAAGTTTTTGTAAATTCGTGGCAAATCTGGTTGCTATCTTTTTGGAACCCAAACGACCTTGTTTTATGAAAATAAGCTTAGAAATGCGCAGATCTTTTCGAGTGGGTAGGAAACGGTATATTATACGCGAAATTCCGAGTTACAATGAGCAAGTTATGGCCATTTTAAGTTGGAATTTCCTTATATACGATTTTTACCGCGATTTTAAGAGAAATTTTGAAACTTCAAGAATAGAAGTTTTATGAAAGACTCATTTTGGGTATTTCATTTTGTTTAGGTGACGAGGGACCCGAGATCATCTATCCAGAGGATTATTTCGATTAGACCTACCAATTATGGAGTGAGTTAATTCTTTTCCCAAGTACATTTCCTTGTTTGTGCTTGTAATTAGTGGAACTAGAAAATTAGGAAAAGATAAATGAACAAGTGTTATGAAATAATTGTTGAATGAAAATTAAGTATATCGAAAGGTGATATGTTAAATAAAAATGTGACTTTTGTATTGATTTGATGAAATTATGGTTGATCACCTTGAACATGAATCCAATTTTATATGGTTAAATGTTAAATTGAAATTCATTCAGGCATACCATACTCGTGAGTCGCATTTATTTCACTACTATTCTTCGTGTGGGGAAACGAGGAAGTGGTAGTGGTGGCTAGTAGGAGCTGGTAAGTCTACATGGGCCAGTAGGAGCCAGGAAGTCTACGGGGTAAGTAAGAGCTGGTAAATCTGCAAATATTGATGATCGTATGGGCCTGTAACCACCCAACCCTTGTCATGGAGGGCGTTAAATCCATGCTACACACGATTTTCGGTTAATCTTGTGTATTTGGTTGATCATGTGATTGTTGCATTACATATGCTTGAATTAAATAAACTTGGTTGTCATATGGAAATGTTATATAGTTAGGAATTATCTCACTAAACAAGATTTGCTTATACCCTATAGTTTTCTATTACAGTATGATTATCTATGGTTGGCCCCGAGGAGCCCAGTGTGCCAGGTATGAGCTTATGCTACTAGGAGTTTTTGGAGGAAGTTTATGTATTTTTAGTTTTGAACATAGACTTCTAGGAAAAATCTCTATAGTAGACTTATGTGATAGTTATGTGTATTTTGTTATTAGTATAGTTGATTAAAAACTTTAAGGCGGGGGAATGCCCCTAAGATGATGTACGAACTTATTATGGAATGAAGAACTTATGTTTATATATTTAAGTTTATACTTGCTTTTGCTATCTATTTAAACGTAATACCCCTGTGAGTCTCCTACTATCTTGGAAGCACGCCTTGCATATGATATCGAAGCTCCTGCATGACTACGGTTTGTCATTCATTAGCTTTAATGTTATATGCGGCAAACTACCACGTTTAGGGTACCCTTTGGGGCGTGACAGTTTAAGTTGGTATCAGAGCGTAAGTTTTAGACATAAGATAGTAGAAATAGACCTTAAGATAGATCGTAACAAGATAGAAACTCTAGCTTAAGATCTGATCCCTTTTTTTTTTTTTCTTGATAGTTGACTTTCCCTGAGGTCAAAGAAAAATTTCGATAATTCCTTAAGGACCATGATGAGACCTTCGTGAACTACCGTCTTAAACTGAGGGTCTTATGTGAGGAATTCGCTTTAGTCGGAAGGCCCAGGACCGCTCGCGAAATGTTCAAGTTATGGAAGAAAGGATTGAGACATTCCTTGTGGAGAAACTTACGTAACGAGCTGAGATTTAATGCTGTAAGCAATCGGAGATGGAGTGACATAGAAGTCATTTATGTGGTCGAAAGAATGATGGTTTTCATGTACCGGGAGACCATGCGGCAACAAATGACCTTCATCTTGAAAGCGGAGGACGGACGACAAGAACCAGACTTCCGGACCTGGAATAAGCTAGGACCTCTATACATCTACGCACATGACGAGTTAGCGGATCATACGGACTGGCTGAAGGCAGATGCCGAAGAGTGATTCTATTGGTATGCCGCTTACCGACGAATTGTCCCTACACCATCGGAATACAATACTCAACCCAACTCCATCGGAATGCAACTAGATGTTATTCCAGATGAGGACTTCATCATGGAGGAGCCCAAGCAAACGAAGGAAATGGAGAGACGAATGGTAGCATGGAAGGAGATCAGAATGAAGATTCGGAGCCTGAGGAGACTCAGTCTGCATCCCTCTGGGAAGACAGCCCTTTGATTCCTTGTCAGGCACCTCCCCGAAGGCTGAGCCAAGATGTACCCATGGAGACCATTGCAAGGAATAACCCAGTAATGATTTCCGATTCTGAGGAGGAGGGGAGAAGAAACAATGCTTTTAATCCAAATAAGTTCCTAAGAAGCAGATCCCAGACCCCCATAATGGTAATGGCACCGGAGGAAGAAGAAGGACCAGAGGAGCCAACGGCACGACCCATGGAGAAAGGATTTCCGTACATGACGAAGTTTGGCCGTCCCAAGCAGAGATCACCTCACGATATCTAGGAAAGAGGATGACGGTTAGTCAATATCTGCGACAATTCATCAAAAGGCACAAAGGATCCACCAGCAGGAGTATGAACCCAGCACCATCCCTGTGGAAAGAAGAAGTTGAAGAGGGAAGAAATGAAATGGAGCATAACCCGACGAGTCCAACATAGGCTTTTCCTAGGCTTATCTTTGTCTTCATGCATTAATGATTTGCTTTTCTATGTTTTATTTGAACAATTGTCTTTTGATGAGAATGGTTTCCACCTTCTCCAAGTTATGTAAGGATTATTAATTTTCTCTTTCTATTTTGAATGCAAGAATTTTATGATGATTTGATGAATTCTGAATTTGATTGTTTTAATTATTTCTATGGGATTTCCGATATTTCCGATCTTTCCTTGTTGCGAAAATTTAAGAAGTATAAAATTTAACAGACGTGGTAGGAGAGGCAGAAGACGCAAACGTCGCGCTTCTAATAATATACCAGCAGAACCGGAGAATCCTCCGGCAGGACCACAAGCACCAAATCCCCCACCGAATCAACAAGGAGATGTGTGGGCAGTCATCAACCAACTAGCAGGGTTGGTCAATAATTTCATGCAAAATGCACGAAATGTGCCGCTGCCTGCTGCAAATGCACCAGAAGCAACCGTTGAAGCACCTGCAGATCAAGATGCAATAACTCAAGAGGTCTTCTAGTTGTTATTGCATTTTTACTTTTATGAGAAACAGATACCATTTTATTTTTTAAACATGTATCACATTTCACATCCTGTTTAATACTTATTTTAGGTAAACCTCTTATTATATTCTTTTTGGATAATTTTTTTAATTGATTAAAATTAACATGTCTTAGACGTTTATGCCAAACAAAGATCTGATCATTCATAGATAACAAGCAACATGCATCCTCCATTTTATTAGGTCCTATCAAATAAATATTTGTCTTTCTAAAACCTTCAAATAATTTTATACCATTTTTGCTAAATGCAAAGCATTTATCTTTTTCAAAAATCATTTTATATCCTTTATCACATAACTGACTGATACTTAATAAGTTATGTTTCAAGCCTTTTACTAAATAAACATTTTCTATAGTATGAGGTGACATACCAATATTTCCAGTTGCAATAATTTTACCTCTACTGTCATCTCCAAATTTTACATGTTCTTTTTCTTCCCATGTTATGCTATTAAACAATGAAGCATTTCCTGTCATATGTCGGGAACATCCACTATCAAGATACCATATTCCATTGATTTTAGCTTTATGTTCCTGCAAAAATAAAAAGCATTATACCTTTTTGGGAACCCAAACAAGTTTGGTCCTTTGAAAGACAAGCTCATTTTATCCCTTTGTTTTACTTGCTGAATACTGAGCTTTTCTTTTATAATAACAATACTTTTCTATGTGACCAATCTTATTACAATAGAAACATGTGTATGTGTTGTTATTATTACTTCAATACCTGTTGTTTACCTGTCTCCAATTATTCTGTCTCAGATAACTTCTGTAATAACTTCTGGAATACCTTCTGGTATGATTTCCATAAGAATTTTCTTTCTAAATAACTTCTAGAATTCATTCTGGATTTTTGAACATACTTTTCTTTTCCACATATTGCTTTATAATCAATCTTTTTAACACTTGATTCCGCATTTACGATTGGTTTGGCTCTCACAAATATAGTTTTCTTGGATGTATTTGAATTCAAACCATAATTATAACCTAAACCATGCTTTTCACACGATAATCTTTGTGATGAAATCAACATTTTTAGCTTTTCATCACTTTCATTGAACTTATTGAACGTGTTCTTTATTGAATTCGATAATTCATCAATTTTTACTTTCAAAACGCTTGTTTCATCTCTTAGCAAGTTATTGTCTTTTCTTAGCTTTTCATTATCCTTAAAAAACTTTTCATTGTCACTCTTCAAGATATCATTTTCATTGGCAAGCAAGGAATTGGTTTGCTTTAATGCGTCTTTTTCATTCTTTAATGATTTTATCTCATTATCATATTTAGCAATTTTTAAATCGGCTTTCTTAAGAGCTTTTAAAAGTTTTTCCATTTCAGTAATCATATCATCTTCAATTGATTTATCATCAGTTTCAGAAGTTACCTCAGAAGTAGCCATGAGACAAAGGTTTGCTTCTTCTTCATTATCATTTATAACTTCTGGTTCAACTTCTGACTCATCCAAATCGCTCCAAGTTGCCATCATTGCTCGACTTTTCTTCTTGAACTTTTCAATCTTTTTGATTAAAACAGGGCACTCATATTTAATATGTCCCGGTTTTTCACATTCATAGCACACAATTTCTTTCTTCTTTTTCTTTTCTTCTTTGTCCTTATAGCTTTTTCCTGCATCAAATTTGTTAGATCTATTGAAACTTTTGAAATTTTTACCTTTCTTTTTCTTCAAGAATTTGTTGAATCTCCTTGTAAGCATGTTAATATTTTCGTCATCACTATCCTCTTCTGAATCAGATTCAACAACTCTTTTGGCTTTGAAAGCTATTGCCTTTAAACTATTTTCTAGTTCTTCAGTTGTATCATGATGTGACTCGTATGCCATCAGCTTTTCCCTTAACTGACTAAGTGTCAACTTATTTAAATCTTGAGCTTCTTCTATAGCTGTCTTTTTGGCATCCCACGATTTTGGCAAGATTCGAAGTATTTTCCTGACAAGATCAGAATCATCTAATTTCTTCCCAAGAGAAGTTAGCTCATTAGTAATAGTAGTGAATCTATTAAAAGCATCTTTAATTTTCTCATCAGACTTAATTTTAAATAATTCATAACGTTGAAGTAATGAATTGATTTTTGTTTCTTTAATTGTGTTTGTTCCTTCATAAGTTTTTGAAAGAGTATCCCATATTTCCTTTGCTGATCCATAAGAGGAAATTAGATAAAATTCAAAAGGAGCTATGGTTGTGAGTAAGAGATTCTTAGCCTTATTGTTCTTCTCAATCAACTTTAGCTCTTCATCTGTGAAACTTGCATCATCCGATATTGCTATTGGATTGTCTCCAAATTGGATAACCTGCCAAGAAGCATAATCATTAGCTTTGATATAAGTTGTCATTCGCATTTTCCAATAAAGATAATTTGAACCATCAAAATATGGAGCTCTATTAATTGCAATATTGTTCTCAGCCATTTTGTTTAGATCACTCAATTTAAAAAGAGTCCCGCTCTGATACCAATTGTTGGTCCCGAAAATAATCAAGAAGGGGGGTTGAATTGATTATTTCAGAAAATTAAAATCTTTGCCTTTTAAAAACAATCCCCTTTGATTTTAAGTTAAGAGAATATATGAACAATTAAATAGTAATAAAATAAACTGTAGTAATATAAATAGAGAATGGATAAGAAGATCAGTCAGATATTTATCGTGGTTCCGCCTTTTGCGTTAGTCCACTCTTCCAGCTCCGAGCTGGGGACCCCGTTATCCTACGGGTTTTGTTCCACTATATCCAATAAAATCAATTACAAGCTTGTGCAATTCTCTCTGCTCGATTCTCACAGCTATTCTCTAACTTCAATCGATCTAAAGAGTCTAAACTAGTAATTGAACTAAATCACTTGAAGCCAACAACAAATTGCTTCAATTATCTAAAAGAAAAGTGTAAAGATTGCAATAAAATGTGCTACAATTCTGCACGTGGAAAGTGAACAAAGAAAGTTTGCTTTTTCAACTCTTAAGAAATTTGGTCAATGATTGAGTTAAGCTGCTCTCGGATTTTTTTTTCTTTTTCTTTTTCTTTCGTAAGTTCTGCGTCTTGTTCTTCTTTTTAACTCTGTTCATGTCTCATATCCTTCTAACGTTCAGAAATTGTTGCGCTCGAGATAAGATAAATATCCCAAAAATCTCGGATGAAGATCTGTAACTTCTTATCCTTAATTTGATTTATCAAACGCTGCTGATATTCTTCAAGAGAGAATCTCGTTCTTCTTATTTTCTTCGGTTCCAGATTTGAATTTGAATTCTTGATATGCTGAAGTAAGATAAGATCAGCTTGAATTTCGTGATTTGAGATCCACTTGTTTTCTGTTTGAAAGCTTCTGATAACGTTGATCTTGAAGATAAATCTGGAGAACTGTTGCTGATATCACGGTCTTCAACGTGATCTTTGTGTGTCATCTTATTAAAGATAACATTGTTCTTACTTTGATTTTCTTAATAATATCTAGTTCGAATTTGTTTTTATCTTGAGAAAAATCAGAAAACATAACTGTTCTGTCTTGAAATCGTTTCACCGTTAATCAACTGTAGCTTCTGTTCTTTATTTTTAGAAAACTTCTTTGATAAATATAATCAATCCGAAAATTTCTTTAATCCCCTAGGATAATCCAACTTTAGTGAAACTAATAAGTATACTATTCGAATACACTTATTATCTCGGAGCTAGGTTTTCAAAATCATTGATCTTTTTCATAAAAAAAATTGTAGATCTTGTTTGAGAAGATGAACAGTAACTATCTTTAACTCAGAATTACTGTCGAAGTCTCTTGAAAAAGTTCTGTAAAAACTTCTGTGTTTCTGGAAACTAACTTTAATTCAGAATGGTTGCTTTGAGTTTCTCCCAAAGGTTCTGTGAAAAGTTCTGTGTTTCTGGGATTGTTTTATACTTTAAGTATCCTTCTGAAAAACATTCTGTATACCTTTTTCCTTTCTAAACATCATCCAAAATCTTCATATTGTATAACAACTCTTGTCTAACTTGTCTAAAAACTTGTTCATATCCAAGACTTAATATCATTCAACCTTATATATTTATTCAACAATTTTATCAATATTCTGTATAAAATTCTAAATATAATTCTGCACACTAATAGAATAGTTAGTTCATTGAGTATTTTGTTATTATCAAAACTTTAGATATATAGAATCAACATTATCTCAACAATTATTTTTCATAAAACAATTTGTCTTGTGTCGAAAACTTCAACTTTAACAATTTCTCTTTAAGTATTTTTGAAAGAACATTATAAATTCTTGGGTTATTATAAACAAGTATTTTCTTGTAAATTTTATTTTTCTAATAATTTTTCTTAACTTTGGCTTTTAGGATATCTACGAATTTTACCTTTAGTAATAAAAGGGAAGTTCCCAAAATTTTTCCTAAGTTGTTGATAGTCTCTAATAATTTCAGTTGAATTACATATATTTTTCCTTTTAAAGGGTTTTGATTGAAGATTATAAATAAGTTTTTTTTTTTTGCTCTTTTATTTTTATTTTCTAACTTCTTTAAAGATAAATATTTATTTCTAAAAACTTGGTCTTTTAAGTTCTTTGCAATTTTTTTTTTTTTTTTTTTTTACTTAGGAGAAACACTTTCAACAGTTTTTTTAAGTTGTTGCTAATACCTATTGTTTTTGAACTTATCATGTTTATATTATTCTATTTCTTTGAAAATGAGTTTATCATTTAGAACCTTGGCAAATTTTTATTTTTGAAGTGGATTTATAATACTAATGGGTTTATTCTTATCTTATCTTTGAAAACCAGTCTAGTTCTTGGTTTTTACTATGGAGTATGTAAAAATCCTATAAGTAAGCTTTTAAAGAAAAATTTACTTATCAAAGAATTATCAACACTAAGTTTTAATAAAATTCATGTTACTTATCATGAAAAGATAGTGTTTACTTCCTTAGTTAATTTCTTTGATAAAATCATCTTTATTGCCATTTATGAAAATTCATGATGAGTTTGAAAAAAAGAAAAAATAATAATTTTTCTATGTGTTTAATGACAAAATCTTTATTTAGTGACAAAGTTATATATTAAAAGAGTTTGGTTTCATGTTCCTTTATTAAAGAAAATTCTTCTTTATTTTTGTTGAGATAATATCATTATAATGATGCATGCATATGATTATTGTAAGGACCCGCTATCACCTCTATATTTGAAATAGGCGATAACAGTTCCCTAACCACATATAACCTATAAGATTATATGTAAGGTTGTCTGAAAGAATTGTTTGATGAATTGTTTATCTAATTCCACATAGATAATATAATAGAAATCATAATTTTTCTAAACCATAAACAAAATTACACTACTTCATTACCAACATATTTTGCAAAAGAAATAACTTAAGTCATAGATAGCTAAGTACATATATATATACACATATATTACATCCAAAGGCTTCTTACAAGGCTTACCAAAATTACACACATACAATTTACTAAAACCTTAAATACAACCACAAGACTAACATAACTATTTTATTACAAAAATTGGATTCCACCAAGTCTAAGGTCATTCCTAGTCCTCCATATCATCAAGAAAATCCTCGAAATCGGTTCCATACCCCATATTCGTGTAAAACTCATCGGATTCATCACCTGAAATGGTTAAAATATGAGCCAAAGGCCCAGTACACAAGTAACGAATACAAATGCAAAGTGATTCACACATGCATAATCTAAATGTAAAATGCAACAACCAATAATTTATTACTCAATCTTTAGTTAGTCTTTCATCATGGGAGTATTCAAACTCCGGGCAACAAGGATCTAGTATTACATCCGCCTCCCTGAGTGGTCCCTACTGCTCATACAAACTAGGCATCTACCGTATACAATATTAAAGCCTAAGAATGACCACCTCAGTCACGCAAAGGCTTCCATACTATGTACAAGGCGTCTAACACATGGAGGAGACTCATCGGAGTAATACATTTTATGTTGATATAACTTGAGTAACAATGTAAATGAATTTCAATTTACTATACTCCAAATACAAAACATTACACTTCCATTACAGTTCATCAAAAAATTTCACTACATAAAACTATTACAAGGAAAATTATAAAACCTAGCTAATAACTTCAAGCATTCTTATTCCTTGCCGGAATCCCGAAGTCATTCTCGGCTCTAACCATCATGGTCTCCACTTAGCATTCTTGAGATAACCTATTTAATCAAACATCTATTGGGATATAAGCTACACTAGCTTAGTGAGTAAGAACTTCTAGGATTGCATTTATAACACATCATACAATCAAGTGATTAATCAAACAAGTGATATGCATCAAACACGTGAATTCAACAAACATATGACCTACCGGAAATCATATGTGGATGGACTTGCGCCCTCCATCCCGAGTTAGCAGATTAACAAATCCCGCAGTACGAACCAAGACCGTTTCAGCTTACGGACAACTATAAACCATGAAATCGTTTAAGGAAAACGATAAACCAACAAATGCTAATGCTCCATCCCCATCGTGATATGAATGAGTTCAATTTCATCTTCAATTCCGAATAATCAATTATACCAATTCTTTTAAGTGATCAATCAATAATTGCTGACAATCAATTCTAATTCATCTATACAAGTAATAGTTAATCACTCGGCTTTGATATTCTTACATTCCATTTCTCATATCAACAACAAGCATACATAGTCCCCATTCGTCCCCATCATGCATATCCATTTTATCTTTACCAAATATCTAGTGCAACTATTATTACAATCACATACAATAAATGAAATCGGAAGTAATGCTCACTCGGCCATTGGATCACCGGTCTCTTAGTACAAGTAATCCGGTGGTAGGGAATCGTCGAATTCAAGATCACCCAAAAAGGAAGAAATACTCTAATAAGTATTTCAACTTAAACTAATCCAAATGATCTTATACGAACTATCAAATTCGTAATTCTCGTCCTAAGGGGGAATTCCAACTTAAAACTGCCATAACTTGGTCATTTTAACTGGGAATTTCGCAAATTATATATCGATTTCTATCTACTTCGAAAAATCTATCTAATTAAAATATTATATTTAAGTTTTGAAAACTTTGAAGCTTCAAAAAGGTCGAATCAGATTAGGACAGTAGCAAACTTTAATTCTGAAAAAAAAAAATATTTTTATAAATGTTTGTAATGTTCCTACTATATAGATTAGCTATACATGCAATATGATTGATTTCCTAACATGAATGACATGAGATGAGCTTAATGTATGCATGATCTTGATGATTTTTGCTAAAAGAAAATTTTACAACTTTTTATTTTGCAAGACCATATTAACAACTATTTATGGAAAAATCTAGTTTTCTAACTTTGATCATTTCCATTTGTCTTGGATTTATTTCTTAAGAAAATATAATTATTTTTGTTAAAATTGAGTCTTCATTATATCTATTACTTATGACCTTCATTTCTACATAAAAATTTCCATTCTATATTTTGGAAACATATTTCAAGTAGGGTTGATTTCAAAATCCGAATTTTGTAAAAATTAGTTTTTGCGTGATTCCTTTAAGTAAAAATCATTTGGTATTTAGAAAATTAGGGCTTAACCATACATAACCACTAAGGACTTCATTTTTACATAAAGATTTGCATTTTACACTTTGCAAATATGTTTTCAAATAGGATTTACTCAAAAATCCAAATTTTTAGAAATCCAAATTTTTAGAAATCCACTTTTTGAATGATTTCTTTGGGAAAAACTTGTTTAATACATTAAAATTTAAGACTTTATGGTACTATTACTTAAGGACTCCATTCATTACATGAAACTTTCATTTTGAGCTTGGATAATAGGTGTTCTTATGGCCTTCATTCAAAATTACGAATTTCATAAATTGACTACTAACTCAAAATTTCTCATCTTGATTCTATTTCTTGTTTTATACATTAATCTCATCAACACTCATTCTAACTTGTAAAAGTCACTACTTAATGATACCTATTGCCTATACCCTTTATTTTTCATATAAAACATGACTTTTGGAGTTGATAAATGGGTTTTAAAAATTGGTCTTGGTTGAGATCCGAATTTACAAAATTTATTTTTGGACATATCTTTTGATAAAATCTATCTAAACTTATGAAAATCCATTCCTTACATATCCTATCTTAAGAGCCTTTCATATCTTGAATAAAAACTTCATTTTTTAGTTGGAAAACATGTTTAAAAATATGCCTTGGCCAAAATTTGAAAATGAGATTTTTATTTTGAAAATAACTTTTGAAAATCATCTTTGATTCTTGTAAAAAGAAGTCTTGATGATATACATATATTAAGCTTTCATTATTTCAAGTAAAAACTTCATTTTGACATTTGGAAAGTGGTTTTTAAATAGGGGTCTTGCTAAAATACGAATTTCACTATTTTTGTTTAAATTCAAAACCAAGATCTATACTTAATATGAACATAAATCTAAAAGAAACCCATGGTAGTAAACTATAAACTCATATATCTAAACTTTACTGATCAAAATCACTCATTTATGTTATCTATATCCTAACCCTTCATTTTGAATGAAAAATACACATTTTGAAGTTGAAAAATAACTTTTCTAAATATGGTTCATTTTTCATCCGAATTTTCAAAAAATGATTTTTGTTGAAAATAAAATAGATCTTGAGTTTTCTAAAACATTCCTACTATCATCATGCTACTACAAGTTATCCATGAACATAAAATAAAGTCTAATGCATTTTATGAACTCAAAACACAAGATCTAGTTTACTACACTAGTTTGGAATGCATGAACACATGTGAATGAGGAATATATGCATAAATCATAAGTAATAATAAAAATAATAACTCAAATAACAAGATCTATGGTATAAACGAAAATCAAAGCTACAAAAAGTTAGATCTACAAAATATAACTACTTTAAACAAGAAAATAAGAATGATACAGGAGAAAAATCATAGAGAAATGGAGTGTTTCACTTTGGCATCAGCATCCTTAGCTTTTAAGCTAATGGAATGTCATTTGATGCATGAAACTCTCACTATACTTTACCTATATCACCTATGGAAGCTTTGGACAGAGTTTTATTCAAGATTCTTGAAGAAATATGTGTAGAAGCTTATAGAAGAAGAAGGGGGCAACTTGTGTTCTTGAAGAAACAAGAACAAAATGAAGAAGAAAAAAGAGGAAAAAGAGAGAGAAAAAGTTAAGGAATGAAAAAGGAAAAATGAGTAAATGAAAGAGAGAGCGAAAATGAGTGTATTAAATGAATGAAAGAGAGAAAAAAATAAAACAAGGGAAACCAAAGATGAGGAGTGCTGCGAGTGAAAGAGGGGGAGAGGAGAGAGAGGGTTTGTTTGAAATTTGACTTAAAATTGAATTGTATAATTAATGTGTAATGTAACTTTTTGAAGAAGGATTGAAATATATTTATTTTAGTCAAAACAAGAGTAAATTAAAGGACAATGGTAGCCATAAAGAAGAAAAAATCTGCCATGAAGTGTGGGACAAAGTGTAGAAAGATTGAAGTGAAAAGGAAGTGATATGTGTAAGGTGTACTTGAAGTATGGGTTGGAAAAAGTGCTTTTTATTAAGAAAAATACAAAATAAAATTAGAAAAAATATTTTTAAATAAGTGGAAGAATTTTCATAAATAAAATTAAATAATTATTTGAATTATTTTAGTATTTTAACAAATATGTTACCGATATGATCAAAATACGCGAATATGGGTTATAAAGGATATTTTTATAACCCGAAAAATTCTAAAAAATTATTTTATGAAAATAAAAATATTTTTCAAATATTTTTCAATTATTAAATTAATTTATTTTATTTTCAGTATCAGGTCTTAAACAAAATCTGATCCCGTAAAGACCCGAAACGAACTAAATTTTAAAAAAAACAAAATTTTTTATAATATATAAAATATTTATCTAATAATATAAGGCTTTATAAGAATAATAAAATTGTGTAATGAAATAAAAGTGAATAGTGCAAAAGACTAATTAATTACCGGTAGTAATGAAAATACGATAAAAAGGTTATAACTATAACTTTTATAACCCGAAAAATTATATAACTAATATATTTGGAAATTGTCACGCCCGAGGGGTACCCTAAACGTGGCAGTCCACCGTACACAATACTAAAGCCTAGGAATGACTACCTTAGTCACGCAAAGGCTTCTATATCATGTACAAGACGTACATCACAATCAAGGGAACGCATCGGAGTAGCACAATTTATATTGATAATAAGTAAGCTTATCATAAAACATACACATATTACATTTCAATTCTTAGGGGCATATCCTTCTATTATCTTCAAATAAATATACATCACTAATTATATAGGTCATTACATATAAAGAACGTTACAAAATTATTTCATCTTATGATTCCATTTTCTTCATAGAAGCTTAATCATCCTTCCATGACTTCCTTAATGTCATGATCCTCAATTTAAGCCACGGGTATACTGTTTCAATAAAATCTATAGGGGTATAAGCTAAACTAGCTTAGTGAGATATTTCTTTTCATTCACACCATATTTTCAAACAAGTTTATTTATATAATCACACATATGCTATGCATACAATGCAACAATCACATGATTACACAAATATATATAGTTATCTGGAAACCATATATAGAACGAATTTACCCCTCCGTATCAAAGGTTAGGGAATCGGGGTTGAAGGTCCTCGACCTTCTACTGCTAGTCCCCAAGTCCTCACCCACAGCGTTCGGTTGGCTCGGCTCCGAACCTAGAGTCGCTTTTCCGAGCAATTTGGATTCTCTAGGAAGGAACATGGCCTGTGGCACCGCACGATCACAGCCAATCCAACTCTACGCGTAGGAGTAGCAACCTTCCGAAATAGATGTGACTCGATGGATGCTATGCATGAGCGTTTTAGTTTTCTTAAGACAAACCTTATTAAGGTTTATTAGGGGCGATCAATCAATTTAGCAAACAATAATCAGTTATACAAGCAAGTAAACAAAATTATTTAAACAAATAGTTCGAAGTTGCGATATTCTTAATTCTTACTTCACACAAACATAGAATCACATATATACACATAATCCCGAATTTCCCAAATATATATTCATTTTTTATCTTTTCTTAGTATACTAATGCTACTACTTTACAAGCACAAGCAAGGTAACGAAATTATGACGAATAACTCACTCGTCAATTTTGCGATCTTCTTAGTTGTAGTAATCCTCGAGTAGGGTAATCTTGTATCTTTCATCACCTAGACAAAAGAAATACCGGGATAAGTCTTTCATGAAATTTTATTCTAGAGATTCTAATCTTTTCTTTAAAATCGCGGTAAAATCGTATAAGAGGAAATTCCAACTTAAAATGGACATAACTTGCTCATTTTAACTCGGAATTTCGCATATATATACCGTTTTCTACCTATTCGAAAAGATCTATCCATTTCTAAGGTTATCTTTGTCATATAAGGTCATTTGGGTTCGAAATATTGGGTACGATTTAAAACGAATTTTTTAAACTTTTGCAAATCCGTTTTCTAACTCAACTTTATTTTAAATAAAAATCCTTTTGTAACAATATATATATAATATATGAACATATATTTGATAAATACTTTGAGTATATAGATAAGCTCACTTTATATGCAAAATTTCTAATGGTAGTGTCTCAACAATTATTTCATAAAACAATTCTTTTTAAAATGTTAAAAGTTATCTTGATAAATTCTTTTTCAAGTATTTAGAAGAAACTTTATATTTTCATTATAAATGAGTATATTCTTATTTTATTTCTTTCATTCCTTTTTCCAAAACAAATAAATTTTCCTTTAACCTTAGTCTTTCATAAATTTCACTTCTAGTGATAAAATATCAATTTTATCAAAAAGTATATTTAGGTTGTTGAAAACCTTTTTATAATTTTGTATTTAAGATGGTTTTAGAAAATGAATCTTGTCTCTTATATCTATTTCTAAAATATAAGTTTTTGCTTTCTAAAACTTGTTCTTTATTTTTATTTTTGAAAAGAATCATCTTTATTGATAAAATCCATTATTATTAATCTTACTTTATTTATATTCTTTTAAAAATGAGTTCCTTCTTTTTAGAAATTTGAAAATCATTAGTTTTTCTAAGTGAGTTCATAACTTTATGAGTTGATTTTTATCTTAACTTTGAAAACTAGTTTGTTTTCTTAGTTTTATTATGAAGTTTAAAAGAGTTTAAATCTTAAGCTTTTTGTAAAAACTTTTAATATTAATAGATTATTTTACTAAAGCTTAGGTTAACATAATATACGAAGAAAATATTTACTTCTTATGTTTCCTTGGTAATCTATCTTTGTTATTTAAGAAAACGTTGAGAAAACTCTATTTTTATGTTGTTGATAATAACTCCATGATTTTTTTTGATAAATTACATAATCGAAAATCTAGTTTTGAGTTCCTTTAATAAAATGAAATTCTATTTTTAGATTAGTTGAGATGTTAACATTATGTAGATGCAAGTATCATGAGTATATAAAATAATAAGAAAATACTAAAAATAAATAATGAGCAAGAAAATAAAATATCAAGTATTGGGAACCTTAACTTCATCAAGGTACCCCGGTCAAGTATTGGAGCCTTAGCTTCATCAAGGCATCCCGAGACTAAGAATGGACTAGTCCCGAAAGATTAAAGAAAATAAACAAAAGATTGTTTCGACTTGATATGGACAAGTCTAAGACTAGAAAGACTAGTCTTAATAACAACATGAAATAAATAAATTGCATAACTTGAAAGTAAATAAATAACAAATGAGCTTATATTCTCTAAATACATAATATACATAATACTATATATAAGTTAAATTAGAAGCAAATAATAATAACAACATAATAAAATAGGAAGCTTATGTACAAGAACAAAACATGAACATGTTGTTGCTTTTACTACTCATATGAGTTTCAAAACAACATCATAGTCATATTAAGTTACATGACATTAGTGAATAATAGTTGGAAGAAATATTTACCTAAAGTGTGTAAGTGGTATGAAAATAGTGGATGAAGGGGTATTATGTGAGTAGTAATATGTGGTAGATAGTTTATGTATAAGGAATGATTTTTGTGAGAAGTTGGTTGAAGAGAGTTTTGGTAGAGAGAATTCTTGAAGAGAAGATTTGTGGAGACATTTTGAGAGAGTTTTGGTAGTAAAATGAATTGTGTGAAAGAACGAAAGAGGAAGAGGGTATTTAAAGAATTTTTGGAGTGAATTTTAGATGTAATAAAATAAGTTGAAAAAGAAAAATAATTGAGAAGAGTAGAGAGGGAGTGGCGCCGGTTTTTGTACATGTAGAGGGGGTGTGAGTTGATTTTTGAGTGAATTTTGTAAGAAAATAATTAATATGTAAGGTATGATTTGATAAAAGGTGTATTGGAAATATAAAAAATAAGAAAATAGGTATGCAGGTAGTAAGAAATAGGTGTAAGAAAAAGTAGAGATAGTGAAATAGTAATGAATAGTAGAAAAGTACTATGAATAGTAGACTAGACAATTAAAGTACCGGTAGTAATAAAAATACGCGTAATAATGCGATATCTATAATTTTTAGCTACCGGAAAATTCTAAAACTGATATTTTTGGAATCCTTATATTTTTACGAGTCTATTGGTATAAACGGAATATTTTTAATATTCCGAGCTCTAGGACATGCTTTTCGAGCATTGATCCCGTTTGAGTCCGAAGGACACTCAAAATTCGCGAATCTGATATTTTTATGTTACTCTATATTATTACGAACTATTTTAAGCTATTGGCTTAATTTCATTTTCTAGGGTTTGAAAACGCGGGATTGCCGGAACTTAAACACTAGGGTTCTTATAGGCTTTGTTAACTTTAGGGTTCCGGTTTGACTTTCGATTACGTCGAGATATTCGTAAGATCGTATAATTTTCGAGTTTTGATCGTTTTATATTTTTAGCTCGACATCTATGATTTATCTTTTTTATTTGTGATTATTTAATAGTTTTTAGTTCTCGAGATCGTTTAACCGAGTTTAGGTTATGAGTTGACTTAATTTGACTTTTGGAAAAAAAAAATTGAAAATTATGATTCTAAAATTTTACCGAAGGATTTAAGATTTTATCATTTTGTTGTTAAGCGATATTTGGATCTATCGTTTTGATTCGCGTTTTAGGAATTGGGTAGATGATTTAATTAGCGTACGAACGTTGATTATACCGGTAGTCGGACTTTATATTTTGTTTCAAGGGTTCTCGTTTTCTCAAGATTTAGAAAGCTCGTTTTTATCTTATTTGGAATTAAGTTTTAACTTGATTCGATTTTTAGGGTTTCGTTTCCGGTGTTTTGACTCGGTCTAGAATTTGGTTTTTATCTTGAGTTGATTTTCGAGATTTAAATTTTGATACTTAGACTTCTAGGATTATTTTCTAAGAATTATGAAAATTTTTAAGGGTTTACAGAATTCTTATGAAATTACTAGTCTAACGGTACTAATGGTATATTTTTTATATCTCGAGCCTCGGGACACGCTTTTCGAAGTTTGTATCCGAACGGGTTCGAAATAGGTCAAAGATTTACCAATCTGATATTTTTAAACAACTTATATTACTACGAGCTATTCTACATATTTAAACTACATCTTGGCCTCTAGGGTTAGGGGCGCTAGATTGCCGGACTTAAACTATTGTATTCCACTTAGGGTTTTCGGGTGATTTCCCTGTTTAGATCTTTGCCAATTTGGAAACTGATATTTTATGTTTATACAACATATTTAATTTGAGAAATTTATTTTACATTTCATTTTTTTAAGTATTTAATATCTTTTAATTTTTTCGGAATTCTTGAATTGGGTTTCATTTTCGAAAGTTAATCGTTATTTACTTTTTAATAATTTGTTTTTGGGTTCAACTACTCAATCCTTCAATCTTCCTAATACACTCATCCTCACATGTCAACATTCATATAAGACATACACTACAACTCCTCTAGCCATGTAATCCTATTTAAACTACCATCAATGCACGAAATCATTCTAACACCAATTAGTACATAAACTTCATTCTAATCTAAGCTTTACAACCAATTACAAGATAGAACATAAAATAAAAAGATTAAGCTTGCATTTAACTTACATGATTAAGTCTCAACTTGAAGTGATGTTTGAATCCAAAAGCTTGTAATTGATTTTGGCTTAGGGGATTAGGGTTTTGAGATGGAAGGAAGAAAGAAAAGAAAAGAAAAGAAAAGCAAAGAAAAATTCGTATAGGAGGATTAGGGCTGCCAAAAGGGTCCAAAACTTGTTCAAAATGAAGTTAATACTAATCCAAAATTTAACTTTAGGGGTATATTTGACCTAAGGTTAATTTGGTTTAATTTGAAATGCATTTGAGTCTGATTTAAGCTTAAAAAGTAGACTTTAATTTTATAAAAATTCTGCCATTATTCTAAAAAATTCACAAGTCATTTTATTAAATTCTAAACATAACACATACATATTAATTTACATAAGACACACACCATTACACTATACATACATTAATACATATAATACAATAATATTAATTTCATTATACTACACACATGCAAAATAACACATATCTAACACATATACTAAATTATATTATCCATGCACACATATACATAATATATATATCTCATTCAATAACACATTAGAATATAAATTAAGAAATTCATAGCTTTCATTCTCTCTTCCTTCAAAAAGTTTCGTCCTCGAAACTTAGTTACCTTAAACACTATTTAAAAACTCGGGGTACTTTTGCCTCATTTCATCCTTGGGCTCCCACGTTGCTTCTCTCTCGATTTATCCGGTCCACAAGACCTTCACATAAGGAATTATTTTTCTTCTCAACACTTTATCAATTCTATCCAAGACTTTGATCGGCTTCTCAACTGTGCTTAAATTCAGTTGAACCTCTGGTTGATGTGTAGAAATGATGGCTTCGGGATCTGATACACATTTTCGGAGCTGTTGTGACACATGGAATACATCATGCACTTCCGACAAATTTGGTGGTAGAGCCAATCGATAAGCTAATGGTCCAATTCTTTCTAGAATCTCATATGGACCAATGTACCTTGGATTCAATTTGCCTCTAGCTCCAAATCTAATAACCCCTTTTGTTGGAGAAATTTTAAGAAACACATGGTCGCCAACTTCAAACTCCAATGGTCTTCTTCTCATGTCAGCATAGCTTTTATACCGATCTTGAGCCATCTTCATCCTTTGTTTAACTACTTGGATCTTATCCACTGCTTGTTGTACTAATCCAGGACCTAAAATAGCTCTTTCCCCAACTTCATCCCAATGTATTGGAGATCTGCATTTCCTACCATAAAGTGCTTCGTAGGGTTCCATTTGAATTTTTACTTGGAAGCTATTGTTGTAAGCGAATTCTACAAGTGGCAAATAAGTATCCCACTTATTGCCAAAATCTAAAGCACGTGCTCTAAGCATATCTTCCAAGATCTGAATCGTTCTTTCTAATTGCCCGTCTGTCTAAGGATGCAGTGTTAAACTGAAGCTGAGTACCCAAAGCTACATGTAAACTTTTCCAGAACCGGCTGACAAAGCGAGAATCTCGATCGAAAGTAATCATTTTTGGAATCCCATGTAGTCTCACTATTTCTTTGATATAGATATGTGTCATCTTCTCTAAGGAATCTCCAACCCTCAAAGGTATGAAATGAGCTGATTTCGTTAATCTATCTGCGATCACCCAAATAACTTCATATTTGGCGATATTCTTAGGTAAGGCCGATATGAATTCCATAGTGATATCATCCCATTTCCATTCGGGTATAGATAAAGATTGAAGTTCTCCTCCGGGTCTTTGATGCTCGATTTTTATTTGCGACAAGTCAAACACTTGGAAACATATTGAGCAATATCTTTCTTCAAACCTTCCCACCATAAATTTTTCTTCAAATCTCTATACATTTTGGTGGTTCCCGGGTGGATTGAATATGAAGATGAATGAGCTTCCTTCATGATTTCTTCTCTCAATTCATATGGCACAAAGAGTCGATTCCCATATCTCACAACTTTATGTTCATTAATCCTCAACTCTTTTATCTTCCCATCACCAATGGCAATCTTTATTCTTTTAGCTTCATCGTCTTCCTTTTGAACTGGTTTAATCTTTTCCAAAATTGTCTGTTGCAAGGATAATTGAGCCAATACCACATCAACTTGCTCTAATGTAACTTCAAGTTCTAACTTCATGAATTCCATCTGAATCTCTCTTGATTAGAAATCAAAGTCACATCATTCATTTGCTTCTTCCTACTGAGTGCATCTACTACTACATTAGCTTTGCCAGGATGATAAAGTATTTCCACATCATAATCTTTAATCAACTCAAGCCATCTTCTTTGCCTCATATTAAGCTCCTTCTGTGTGAATATGTATTTCAAACTTTTGTGATCCGTGTAAATCTTGCATTTCTCTCCAAACAAATAGTGTCTCTAAAGTTTCAGTGTGAGAATTACTGCTGCCAACTCAAGATCATGCACTGGATAATTCTTCTCATGGGTTTTAGTTGCCTCGATACATAAGCTATAACTCTTTCATCTTGTATGAGAACACAACTAAGTCCTTGAATAGACGCATCACTAAAAACCTTGAATTCCTTTCCACTAACAGGCAGTGCCAGAATAGGAGCTGATATCAATCTTTCTTTCAACTCTTCAAAACTCCTCTCACACTTGTCATCCCACACATACTTAGTATTCTTCCGTGTCAACTTTGTTAATGGGGATGCAAGTTTCGAAAATCCTTCAACAAACCTTCGGTAGTATCCAGCTAATCCAAGGAAACTTCTAATCTCACTCATATTAGTAGGTCTTGTCCATCTCAAAATAGCTTCGATCTTCATTGGATCAACTGAAATACCTTCCTTTGAAATAATATGTCCAAGAAAGAATTTTCTTCCAATCAAAACTGACACTTGTTAAATTTCGCATAGAGTTTCTTCCTTCGGAGTCTTTGTAACACAAGTCTTAAATGCTCTCGATGTTCTTCCTTGTTCCAAGAATATATCAAAATATCGTCAATGAATACTATGACAAATAAATCCAGATAATCCTTGAAGACTCTATTCATCAAATCTATGAATGCGGCTGGAGCATTGGTTAACCCGAAAGGCATCACCAAAAACTCTAAGTGCCCATACCGAGTTCTGAAAGCCGTCTTCTGAATATCTTGAGATTTGATCTTAAGTTGATAATATCCTGATCTCAAGTCAGTCTTAGAAAACATTGTGGCTCCCTTCAACTGATCGAATAAATCGTCGATCCTAGGTAAAGGGTATTTGTTCTTAATAGTAACTCAGTTCAGTTCCCTATAATCAATACACATGCGTAAACTTTCATCTTTCTTCTTGACAAACAGCATAGGAGCACCCCAAGGCAATATACTCAGTCTAATAAAGCCCAAATCTTATAACTCTTGCAATTGTAACTTCAACTCTTTCAACTCTACTGGAGCCATTCTACATGGAGCTTTAGAGATAGATACTATTCCAAGCAATACTTCAATTCCAAACTCTATCTCCCTATCTGGTGGTAGTCCAGGTAACTTCTCGGGAAATACATCCACAAACTCATTCACAATTGACATCATTTGATATCCACTTCTTCAATATTCATAGCTGCCACAACTGGTTTTTCCCATAGCTCCATAAACTTCATACTCTTAAGTCTTAGCCTTTCCAACTTATATGTGAAACTCTCTTCAATCAAGCCAAAACTCAACTCCGCCTTACTACAATCAATTATAACCTTATAATGATTTAGCCAATTCATTCTCAAAATCACATCAAAATCAGATAAAGGCAATATTATCATATCAATAGGCATGTTCACATTTGAAATCACAACACTTATATTTTTACACACACAGGGATGCCTACTTTGAATCACCAACGGAGTAGTCACACACATAATACGATCAATCAACATTTTAGAGACAAGCTCACAATCATTCATAAAATTTTCAGAAATACAAGCATGAGTTGCTCCAGTATCAATCAACACATGCATCCCTACTAGCAACACTCAGTATACCTGCCAAAGTGTCTACTGAGGGTGTATCTACAATCTGTTGTAAGGTGAAAACCCTTTCATTTGTCTTTCCCTTCTTTATGTCAACTCCACTCTTAACATTAGGTCGATCTTTGCAGTTAGCAATATGATGACCTCTTTGCTTGCAATATGCACAGAAGACCGGTGGTAGTTTCGGATTCTTGCACTCTTTAGCCTTATGTCCAACTTGACCACATGAAAAACATGTATTGGGAGTCCACTTACAATTGGACAACTCATGAGGACCATAACACCTAAAGCATTTCTTTTCAAATGCAAGTGTAGAAGCTTTATATGTCGGCCTTTGATTTCCTTATCGTCCCATGAAAGGCTTCTCTCCTTTATTAACACCCCATAATTATCATAGGATGAAGTGGAAGCATGTCTCTTTCCCATAAATGCAGCTCTCTTTGCTCTTTAGTTCTACTATCATTCTGAATTTGCTCCATTAACAAAGCTTTGGCCACAGTATCTGATAGGGTATGCAACTCAAATTTCTTCACTTCACTTTGAATTTCTTCATTCAATCCATTCTGAAATTTCTGAACTTTCATTCTCTCATCCTGGTAATCACCTCCAGCAAAGCACAACAGTCTACAAAATTCACCATAGTATTCATCTATAGTCTTGCTCCCTTGTCTCAAGTTCAACCAATCGGCTATCATCCTTTCTCTCACTGAATTTGGAAAATATTTGGTGAAAAATATATCATTGAATGCATTCCATGATATGGGTTGTTGTAGATCTTCACTAGTTAATCTCCACCAATTGTAAGCCTCTTTCTTCATCATATAAACCGCTAAATCAACTTTATTATCTTCCGGTGTTCTACTAGCTACAAATGTTTTCTCGAGCTCCTCTATCCAACCTTCAGCTACTGTAGGATCAGTACTAGTGCCATCAAACTCTGGGACCATCTTGCTAAAATCATGTAACTTGATTTGGTTGGATTGATCATTTACAGGAGTAGCCTCATTTGGTCTCATTCCTTGCTGCATGAGATGCTGTGTTTGCTGATACATCATCATCTGATACTGCTGCATCATTGCCATCATATCCCTCATCATTATACATGGAATTTGGATCACCAGTAGGTATTTGTGGCATAGGAGGAATGGGTGGCATAGGTGGAGGTGGAGGAATCTGAGTCGGCGGAGGAACTTGTGAAGCTGAAGCCGATGCAGGAGATGGAGTAGTCTCACTACTCGATGTAGAAGATGAAGTAGGAACAAATGTAGACGATGACTGTGGTGGTGGTGGCATACTTTCTCTATCAGAATGTTGCCTTGTAGACCTCCTCAACCTGTCCATCTTTACAATTGCATACATATATTCAACACACACACACACACACACACACACACACACACACACATATATATCAATCTCTAATCACATGCAAAACTTATCAAATTAAAATTCACATTCATATATAAATTAGCGAACAATTCAACAAGTCATCAAATAAACAATAAGTAATTAGTAAACAAGAAAACAAATAACAAGTATATGAATCAAGCAAGAAGGCAATTATACACAACTATTCGGATAACTTAACTCTTTTCTATACTACCTATTTGTGTCTAGGTCAAGTCTTAAACGACTATTATAATTAGATAAACAATTAATCAAACTCCACTCTGATACCAACTCTAAGGACCCGCTATCACCCCTATATTTGAAATAGGCGATAACAGTTCCCCAACCACATATAACCTACAAGATTATATGTAAGGCTGTCTGAAAGAATTGTTTAAGGAATTGTTTATCTAATTACACACATAATATATAATAGAAATCATAATTTTTCTAAACCTTAAACAAAATTACACTACTTCATTACCAACATATTTTGCAAAAGAAATAACTTAAGTCATACGTAGCTAAGTACATATATATACATATATATTACATCCAAAGGCTTTTTACAAGCCTTATCAAAATTACACACATACAATTTAACTAAAACCTTAAATACAACCACAAGACTAACATAACTATTTTATTACAAAAATTGGATTCCACCAAGTCTAAGGTCATTCCTAGTCCTCCATATCATTAAGAAAATCCTCGAAATCGGTTCCATACCCCATACTCATGTAAAACTCGTCGGATTCACAACCTGAAATGGTTAAAATATGAGCCAAAGGCCCAGTACACAAGTAACGAATACAAACGCAAAGTGATTCACACATGCAACAACTAATAATTTATTACTCAATCTTTAGTTAGTCTTTCATCATGGAGTATTCAAACTCCGGCAACAAGGATCTAGTATTACGTCCACCTCCCTAAGTGGTCCCCACTGTTCATACATCCTAGGCAGCCCCACCTTCCGGTGTAGCCCGTAATACTAGGGGATCTTGAGTAACGCATCATGACGCTTAGGGGGTTGATATGAGTAGCTCGAATACTCATATATCCTAAATAATTCTATCCATTAACGAGAAAGTACCCTACCCCGAATCCGAGCAGGGTGCCGCTCTCCGAACCAGATTCAACAGCAACCAAAGATAATCAACACTCATCAATTAATAAGATTTTCTTAATTTAAAGTAATTTGGTTTGACGCCTACCCTAGCAAAGAAACAAGCAAGTTACTGCATACCTAAGATAGCTCGAGAACGAATGGGGTTGGTTGAGCGATGATCTATCACTGTTCAAGATAATATTAAATTTCACACTTAGTTTAAGCACTAATTAACTAGTTGAAAATATAATTAATCAAAGAAATTTAAATAAATTAATACAAGGTCATAATAAAGCATTTAAACATCCTATTGTATCATGGAACACTTAACAAATATTTAATAGATCATATATCAAGCTTTGAAAAATTTTGAAGAGAGTTTTTGAAAATGAAAAATGCAGGGGATACGCCGGCCTTCAAAGCCGCCGGCTTTGAACCGGTACACAATACACTAAAGTTCAACACTTGCCAACACCGACAGCGTTCAATGATACGCCGGCATCCTTCATTCTACGCCGGCAGCTTTGAGCCGGTATAGAATACAACTCCACAAAAATTTCCGAGAGGTACACGGGGTTGGTCCACGCCCGTGAATACCCCCAATACAGGCAACGTATCCGTGTACGTCAATAGCTTTGGATCCTATGCCAGCGGCCTTAAGCCCGGTGTTTAAAAATTATGATTCTGTTCTCATTCCACACCACCCCTAAGCCGGCGGCGTTGGAACCCTAATAACCGGTGTACGTTTTGAAAAATAAACACTGACAGACTTTTTCAGTGAAAGCCGGCAGCGTTCAAGTGGCTTTAAAAAAATTGATTCTGTTCACTTCCAACATCGCCTCTACGTTGGTGGCGTTGAAGTGCCAGATGCCGGCAAACGCTCAAAATTAAGCCTATACGAAAATATTTTGTTTCCCTTGTTTTATTACAAAACTTATTCACTTCAAAATTCTCCAAACTTAATCTAAACTTTCCAAAGCTTGTTATATGTTTTAAACACTATCCAAACAACATAAATTCTACTTCTAATCATCAAAACACCAATCACACTTCAACTATTCAATCCTTCAATCTTCCCAATACACTCATCCTCACATGTCAACATTCATATAAGACATACACTACAACTCCTCTAGCCATGTAATCCTATTTAAACTACCATCAATACACGAAATCATTCTAACACCAATTAGTACATAAACTTCATTCTAATCTAAGCTTTACAACCAATTACAAGATAGAATATAAAATAAAAAGATTAAGCTTGCATTTAACTTACATGATTAAGTTTTGGCTTGGAGTGATGTTTGAATCCAGAAGCTTGTAATTGATTTTGGCTTAGGGGGTTAGGGTTTTGAAATGGAAGGAAGAAAGAAAAAAAAAAGAAAAGAAAAATTCGTATGAGAGGATTAAGGCTGCCAAAAGGGTCCAAAATGAAGTCAATACTAATCAAAAGTTTGATTTTAGGGGTATATTTGACCTAAGGTTAATTTGGTTTAATTTGAAATGCATTTGAGTTTGATTTAAGCTTAAAAAGTAGACTTTAATTTTATAAAAATTCTGCCATTATTCTAAAAAAATTCACAAGTCATTTTATTAAATTCTAAACATAACACATATATATTAATCTACAAAAGACACACTTACTCATTACACTATACACACATTAATACATGTAATACAATAATATTAATTTCATTATACGACACACATGCAAAATAACACATATCTAACACATATACTAATTATATTATCCATGCACACATATACATATATATATATTTATATCTCATTCCAATAACACATTAGAATATAAATTGAGAAATTCATAGCTATTTCAATTATGTAGCATGAAAAAGATGAAAATATCACATAATAATATAGGAAAGATTATAAGAAGCAATAATAAGCAAAATAGTAAGGTTAAGTATTGGGAATCTTAGCTTCATCAAAGTATCTCAAGACTAAGAATAGACTAGTCCCAAAAGAAAAAGAAAAAGAAAAAGAAAAAGAAAGAAAAGAAAAAGCATAATAAGAGCAATAATAATAAGAATAGTAAGAGCATGTTAGTAAGAGTTAGTAAGCATTTACGCTATAAGAAATATATAGATATACATACATTTAATAATATATATATACAAAGTTATATCAACATAATAGCATAATATAACAAAATAATATAACGGGAATTCTTGGTATGTGCAAGAACAAAACGTGAACATGTTATTGCTTTCATAACTCACATGAGTTTTAAGAAACAACATCATGGTCATGCTAGTTACATGACATGAGAAAAATAAATGTAGAAGATCTTTACCTAAGGTATGTATTTATTGAAGATACTTATAAAAATATGTGGGTAGTAATATGTGGAATATAGTTTTTGTGTAGAGGAAAGAAAGATGGAAAGAATTGTTTAGAGAAGATTTTGGTAGAGAGGAATTTGTGAAGAGATTTTGATAGAGTTTTGTTATGTGAAAGTAGATGTGTGAAAGAAGTGGGGAGAGGGGATATTTATAGTTGAAGATGGAGAGAAATTGAGTGTAATAAAATAAAATGAAAAAGAAAAAAAATGGATTAGAGAGAGGGGGAGTGTCGATTTGCATGGGGAAGGGAGAGGTAAATTTATTTAATTTGTATATTGTAAAGAAAAGTAAGTAATATGTAAGATATGATATGATATAAGATGTATGGGGAAGGTAAAAAGTAAGGAAATAGGTGTATTAGTAGTAAGAAAAGATAGTAAGAAAAAAAAAAGAAATGAATAGTAGAATAGGATAATGAATAGTAGACAAGACTAATAATTTACCAGTAGTAAAGAAAATACGTGTATAAATGTGATATATGATATTTTTAGTTACCGAAAAATTGTAAAATTGATATTTTTGAAATCTTTGTATTATTACGAATCTAACGGTATTATCAGAATATTTGTATCGTCCGGTGTACTAGGGCGTGGTTTTCAAAAACTGATCCATGTTTGGATTCAAAACACACTAAAAATTTGTGAATATGATATTTTTAAGCTTTTTTATATTATTACGAACTATTATCCACAATTATCAATTCTGTTGTTTAAGTTTAAGAGCGTGGGATTACTGGATCTAAATTATAGGGTTTGATATAGGTTTTAATTGACTTTAGGGTTTTCAGTTGACTTCCAGTTTTATGGTTTGAACTTAAGACTTGGCATAAAAAATCTAGGAGCTTACACCATATAATTTGATTTGGGCACTAAACTATTATCTAAGCCTAATTTAGCTACTAAAACCCATAATAATTTAGTTGTATTGACTTAGGCTCATACTATATTTAATTATCCAATTTATAATTAAAAGTCCTTTTATACCTAAGTGACTTAATTTAGCCCATAGACCTATATATATATATATCCAATTTTAATTTAATAAAAAGTCTTATGAATCAAAATATGACTAAATTTACTAATTATAACTAATTATACATTAATCAACCCATTTTGATAATTATTAAATTTAATAAAGTTCATATTACACACATTTTTCAAAGAAAACAAGGCTGGAAAAATAGGAGAGGTCTGCGCATGGTCTAAAGACCAGACCGGTTTACCTTGATTTTTGCGCCTTTCGGTTCAGTTCAGTTGAGTTTTTATGTAAAAACTATACATCCTAAGCTATTAAGTCATTGTATTCTCATTGAAAATGAAAAAATAAAACTGACTGGCTCGGCCTACACAAGAAGTCCGGTTCAAACAGCGGTTTTCACAATACATCCGACAAAGAAAAATCTCAAAAAATATTAAATGACCTTAAAAATTATAAAAAATTTTAGATCATATATACACTTACTGAACATCATTGCCTAAAAACATTGTGTAAAAATAAGTACTTTTGATATTTTATTTATTTTTCTCAAGAAGTATGTCTATTAGGCCTTTGAAAATAGTAAATAAATATGAAAAATTACAAAACCTTCCAGTTTATATCCTAAGATGATATACCATCATTTCCATAAATTTCACTTGAAAATAAACCTTAACTAACATTACATATCATAGCAAACAATACTTCTATTTTTTGTCTAACAAATATATTATTGTTTTTATTCAATTTTCATCATGAAAAATCATTACAAAATCATATAGAACACATCAAAACAAATTACATAACATGCTAATTTATTTTAACTATATTTATATCATAAATCCACTAAACAATACATAAAAGATGCCAATATCACACATTTTGATCAAACCAAGTAACACATGATATTTCACCTAATCATATATTTCATATTACAGATTTTTAGTATTTCAACATATTACTTACTAACACATTTCATTAATCACACTATTTAATTAAACCACTTACTTATAGTAGCAAAATAGCACAAAATCCTTCACTAACCTGCTCCTAGGAAATTTGATGAAGCTCCTTTGCCTTAATCCTAAAACTCTTGATAAACACCTAAATTCCAAAAATAAAATAGAGATTAGTAAGGCTTTTAGATGGATAGAAGAATGGGTAAAGCATAGAAGCTTTTATAACTAATAGGATCATGATATAAATGGGTATAGTGATGTTTTGGGGTTTGTTTTGGGAGAACAATTAAGAGGAATTTTCTGGTAAGTGAGAAAGTAAAGTGGTGGCTAATTTAGATGCATTAGGATTTCAATTTGCAAAAAGAGTGTTGGACAAAAATAAGTACATTAGTGGTAATATTAGGAAGGTTCTAGAGCTCTATGAGTTGGCAAAATACGAATATTTGAATAAAAATTCTACTGAAAATTATTTAAGATAAGATAGTGATGTTTTAGACTCTAGAAGATTTTTAGGTGGGTTTAAAGCTAAGGTAGTTAGTTAGTTAAGTTGATAATTTGATTATGGTCTTAACATGTAATTAGATGTTAAATGAGCTTAGAAAAATAGCTAATTAATTTAGGAATTTTGATTTAGCAAATTTGAAGAAGGGAAAATAAATTTAGCTAATTAGGTGATTGAAATAGATATTTGGCATAATTAGAGTGTTGAGAAATTTTAGGTATTGGATTTAAAGAATTTGTCGAAATTGGGAAAAATGAAAAGTTGGAAAATTGTATTTTAGGTTGATGACTAAATCAAAAGTTAGGTTTGGTTTAATTTATTTGGTAGGATGAAATAGAAATTAATGTGATTTAATCTCTATTTTCATTCGAAATCATTGCTAATTCACTTAATTTACTTAGTTAAATTATCTAGCTCAAAATTTCTAGTTTAGATTTTAATTTGATCAAATTTTCTCATATTTATACGCTCTAATTCACATATTTTTAATTAACCTAGTAAAATTTAGGATATTTCATTTGGATGAAGATCACATAAAAGAAAAAAAAAAAGCTCCTCAATGCTTAAAGTAAGATTTTGGTACTCAGCCTCAAAAAATGATCTAGAAATCGTAGGTGATTTCTTTGTTTTCTATGACCCAAAGGAAGATTTAAGGAAGACATAGTATCCTAAAAATTGTTTACGATCAAGACGCAAAGTTCCCTAATTTTTTACGAACCATGCCCCTAAGATAACATAAAACATATAGCATAACATTCATGTGTATGGATCAAATTAATATACAAAAAGGGCTAAGTATCTAAACAACAAAAGGTAAATTAGCCAAGTAATAGTTAAGCATAACCACCAACCAAGCTCTTCAAAACTTATAGATTTGAAGGCAATTCACCCCTTTGATTATCTCAATGCAAATTCTTTTGAAAAGGAGCAGGATCGTACATTAGTTAGACTTGCATCTTGTAATACATCTAATGCAAATTTGCTCTAATTGAGCAAAAGACTTGACTCTGACTTGCAAACTTCAATTCCTAGGAAAAATCCCACATCTTGAAGATCTTTAATGGTTAAAGCTTCATCCAAAGCCCTTCTTACTTGATTTGTAACATCAATATTATCACAACAACAAAAATCATCAACTTAAACCAATATTGCCAGAAAACTTGTAGATAATCTTGTGTAAACAAGGAGTAATCATTTTTGAATGTTGAACTATTGAAAACCCATTAAAATGATGACTTTGTGTAAAATCCTTGTTTCATTGTTGAGAAGCTTGTATTAATCTATGTAAGAATGAATTAATTTGCACACTTGATTAGGTGCAGCTCTCAAATGGCCTTCTAAAGTGTCATTTAATGTCTTCATACAAATATCCATGTAAAAATGTTAAGTTCTCTCCAAACAAAGTTTTAATGATAGCAAAATGGATTAAAGATATCTAAGCTATTCTTTGTTAAATTTATCATATTTAATTTGATACAAGTCATGAAACCTAGAAAAGGTGATTTGTGTAAGTTAAGAGAAGTTTTTTTTTTTTTTCTTTTTTGAAAAATAAGTTGTTAGAAGAAACTATTGAAGATCCATGTGAGTTTTCAAGTAGGGAAATTTTTCTAGAAGTTAGTGTAGAAAGCTTTTATCAAGAACTTTAAGTAATCAAAGCTCATTCAAAGCTAGTATAGAAGGTCCTCATCATATTATTTAAAAAGAAAACTTTATCAGGAAAAAGTTTTAATTGAAAATTAAAAATTGTGTCAAATGGTAATATAGAAAGTTCGAATTATGACAACTTATTAAGAAGGTAATGTAGAAAGTTTGCATTTGTTGGTTATGATTTTGTAGAGAATTTTGTGAAAATCAATCTAAGTTAGATTTTTAATTTTTGAAGGCCTACGTCCACTTATAAAAATATTTGGTAAAATATTTGATGTGTTACACAAAAATAGGATTTATAACATGGGGATTATATTTAGTTATTTAATTATAAAGTTTGGCCAAACTAAACCAAGAAGAATATGAAGAATTATTTCAAAACAAATTTGCTTAATATGTTCACCTAATTTAAGAAGATGTTTCAAGATTATTTGTTGAAGACAAGACTTTTGGGGTCAGTAAGATGAGCCTATCCAAGATAAGAAACGGATAAATATTTGAAGATAATAATTTCTACAAAACAAGAGATAACGATCCATAATATTAGCAGAAGATAATCATTTTATCCAACTTTTTTTTTCAAATTTTTGAAGGAGATTTTTATGCAAAATTATCCAAGAATATCAAAATATTATCTTCAAGAAAAGGATGAAATTTTCAAATTCAAAATGATAGCGAGTTTACACTCATGGGAACAAAGCAACACATTGAAGAGGATAATTTGAAAGAAAGTGTTAAATTTAAATTTTAGCTTCACATGTTTGGCACTTTAAGTAAAAAATATCTCAACATATGTGCTATGATAGCTAGTTAACTATTGAAGACAAGAAAATTACTACAAAATTTCGAATGTTGTAGAATAATAAGGAAAAAAAAGATGAGTTGTTTGCAACCAATAATTTTTGTGCATTGAAAATTCCAAAAGCTCAACAAAGTCCAACAAATGTGTTCTCTTAATTTTAAATTTATTTTGATCTTATATTGTAGAGGAATTTATATTCATACTCAATTGCTTTTATGAGGATATTTGTGCATTAGATTGAGAATTAAGAGTGGTTAGCTTAAGAAGCTAGTGAGACTCAATAGTGAGTGTGAGTAGCTGTCAAGGGATTAGCTTGATTATAAAAACTCTCAAAAGCCTTTTTCCTTTTTGTTTTTCATATTAGTGGAAAGAAACTAGTGAAGATGACCAAATCCTTAATAATAGAGCTAAAGGAGATGATTGATGCACAAGATGGAATCTTTATAAATTGACGTACCTAATTTTCTTCTTTCCCTACTCTTTTTAATTTTGTACACTTTTGTTTTTTTGCTATTAAATTATACATTATTGTTGCACCATTATAATTAAAGGATAATATAAGGGGATAATTTTTTTTTTAATTTTTAATCACAATTCCTGATGAACCCTTTAATGCTAATGGCTCCTACACATTCGCCCCTTATTTTTATATTTAACAATACTTTCTAAATCAATGGGATGTATGCTCGGTTAGAAAGATGAAAGTGGAAGTGAAAAAGTCGTCTATTTTATAAGTAAGAGTTTATAAGTATTAGAAAGAAGAGAGAACTTGTTATGCCTTAGTTCTAGTTATGCATCAACTTAGGCAGTATATTTTATATTTACTCCATTAAACTCCTCACTAAGCACGACCCTTAGGGTATCAGGTGATAAACCGGCCTTAATTGATAGAATCTCCATGTGTTAGATGTTATTATCAGAGTTCGATATTACATATATGAATCAAAGCTTAGTCAAGGGGTGAGTGCTCATAAATGAATTTACTAAATAACCAATCTAAGACACTTTCTTGGAGAATAAGCTCAATTTTAAGATAAAATCATCCTAGTGGTAGAATCAAAGAATTAGAGTCATCATCCATCTCAAAGTGGAATTTATATTTTGATGATTCGCCAATTATTGTAGATGTAAGGTTAAGGCATTCTTAATTTCTTAATAGGTAGCTAGTTTCCCGCTTTTGCATGATTAACTTTTCTAAACACCAACAATATAGCAAAAAGCTTGCATTTTAGGCCTCAAGATGGAGCTTGACATGGAAATTTAAGCCCTAGAAGTGTATGGAGACTTCTCTTTATTTATCTTTCAAACTCAAGGAAATGTAAAATTAGTGCCTTATTATTGAAATTTGATTGAGTTAATTAAAAAATTCATTGATATTTCATTCACATATGTGCCAAAGAACACAAAATAAATTTGTTGATGCCTTAGCTAGATCCATGATCCAAGACTAAAGGAGCAGATATTCAAGATAAGCATTCTTCCTATCTAATAACTAATGAAGTTCCAAGAAGAGCAACAACAACAACATAATATTAAAGTATTTCTTCAAAAAAGCAAGTACCCTAGAAATGCCAATGCAAAGAACCAAAAAACAATAAGGCGATTAACAAGTCACTTCTTCCGTAATGGTAATAAGTTGTAAAAAGTCCTTCGATACCTCACTTGTAAGGTGTGTAGATAAAAAAGAAGTTGAAACTTTAATGAAAGAAATCTATGGAGTACCATGTGGGCCTCAAATAAACAACTACATGCTTACAAAGAAAATCATGAGATTAGGCTAATTATAGCTAACCATGGAGTCTAATTGCAACAAACATGTAAAACACTACTATCTATACCAGATATGCTAAAACAAAATAAATGTCCCTCCTATGGAGTTACAATTGCTATTATTACCTTGGCCCATTTCAATGTGGGGTATAGACACAATAGGGATAATCTTTACAAAAGCTTCAATTGTTCACCAATTCATATAGTGGCAATCAATAATTTCATGAGATGGATTGAAACATCCTCATATGTCAATGTCACCAAGGGAGTTGTTGATAAATTATCAAATAAGACATCATTGCAAGATCTAGAGCTCTTGAATCAATCAATATAAACAATGTCACCAACCTGAATAACAAATTAATGATTGAATTGTGCAACTAATTCAAGATTAAACAAGAAACCTACTCCATATTGATCCCAATGAATGGACATCTAAAGCAGCCAACAAGAACATAAGAAAAATAATAGAGAAAATGCTTCACTTACAAAAAGTGGCATGAGATGCTACCGTTTGCACTCCTAGCATACTATACGTCCATCAGAGTATCAACAAGGGCAACTTCCTATTCCTTGTGTATGGAACTAAAGCAATCTTACCAATTAAATTAGAGGTCCCTCCCTTAGAGTATTGGTAGAAATAGAATTAAATGAAGCTAATTGGTAAGAAGAAAATCAATCAATTGAAACTCATTAATGTAAAAAGTTATCTGCCTTATGCCATGGCTAGTTACATCAACAAAGAATGGCCTAAGGATTTAACAAGAAGGTTCAACTAGAAATTTTAAAGAAGGAGATCTACTTTTAAGGAAGGTGCAACCAAATGTGCAAGACCTTAGGAAAAATTTAACCTTAATTACACATGGATGGTCCAAATTTAAAGAACCTTATAAATTATAATGCAATCAAATTGTACTATATTTGATGAATCAATGAAAATCCTACCATGTTAAGAAGAACTTTACTTGTACTATCTATGTGTGATCTTATTTTCTTTATCATCCAACAAAAGTGATATCTTTAGTGTCATCAACTTCAATCATTGACCAACCATCTCATGATAATTTTTTTTTTTTCTTCTTACACTTCTACATACATTAAATAGGAGTTTGCAATAAAATGTGAGGAAGAGAGGATTGAGCAATTGTTAAAGTTATAAACATTTTAACACTCTATTTAGAATTTGACTTTTCTTGGAAGGAATGTATATTTCAGGGGATTAAACAAAAGAGTAGGCTACTTCTAGAAAGTAAATACGACTTGTAAGGAATGACCTTATGGAGATTTATAGAGGATGTCGCTTATGAAAGAGTTTTTCTTGTATGAATAACTGAAGCATTGTGATATACTACTATAAAGTAACTTATCCAAATAGGCATGCTAAGTATATCCTAATAGAATGAAGAAGAGTATCCTTCCAATAAAGTTGGTTCTACAAGTTGTCATGCCATATAGATGAAGACCTAGCGATAGTCAGACTCTAGAAGGTGGTCTACTATTTTATGTAAGAACCTAGTAAGACTTTTAAAATCAATTATACTCATTGTTGTTATAACTATACGTATAAGAATTTTCTCTTTAAGGTAATCGATTTGAAAAGAGCATCATCGGTAAAAGTTAGTGTAAAATACAAATAAATAATTCATAATGAAGGGTATATATGTAATATAACATCGTTAAGAGGGTATTTTTATCCTTGAACAGATGAATTTGGACACGAGGAACTTATATGTGAAGAATTAGATGAAGACAGCAAGGCCGGCATTAAAGCCGCTAGCCTTTATTAGAAAGCCGTAGCCTAGAGACGGCTTTGAGCTCTTGGGAGGATTTCAGGATTTTTGGCCAAATGGTGAATGTCGGCCTAAAGCCGCCGGTATATGAGAAAGGTCTTTGGTGTTCCAACCGGCTTTCGTGTTATTTCTCTTGTTTCAATGAAAGCCATCCTTGAGCCACCAGCCTTTACGTCAGCCTATATCTCATGAAAAAGGAGACTCATTTTCCTTGGTGCTAGGGTTTCCCAACACCTATGTATATATATATTCCCTAAGTCTTGAGTTATTCCTACATCCCTCTCTCAACAAAAAACCTAGGTAAGTGGCTTCTCTCTAGTATTTTTCAATAATTCCTTTTAGTTCAATCTTTCTTATACTAGTTGTCTATGGATTTGAAGGAGATTCAAGAGTTTGTGGTGAAACCCTAGAGTGATTGGAGATTTGGGAGGCTTCGATTCAAAGGAAAAAGGTAATATCTTTCATAGGCTTTATAATTTTTTTTATGATTTGAGGATTATAGGTTTGTGATTACAATTTATTATTGAAATTCAAGAGAATTGTGGTTTAAGGTTCTATTTTCCAAATTGAGATCTGCAAGTTCTAGATACGTAAGAATCCATACCATCTTATTAATCAATGAAATTTATTTGTTGTTGTAATTCGAATTGTTAATTGGAGATTCTACATATATTGAAGGAAGTTGTGGAGAAATTTAGAGATTTAGAGAAAGCAGTGTTGAAGGGTTCCATTGATTTGTGAATAAAGAAAAAAGTGTGTTATCTCTTTTTTATAGATCTAGGGTTAGTTATAGATCCTTTGAGCAAGCTTATGAAATCAAGGTTAAGATTTGATTGTGTGGTTAAAATCGATTTTGATTTGAGACATGTTGTTGGTCAGGAATACTTGTGGGATTAGGGTTTCTGCTCTTATAAGAAGATTTGTGGTGAGTTGGTGTTGAAAAGCAAAACCAGATACGACCTTACCATGTTTGATTGTATGTGCTTATAGGATTAGTTCTTATAAACCTAAATTAATGAACATCAGAGTTTAATTGAAACGAGCTACGGTTAGTAAAGACCACGACAATAGTGTGATACTAACGCTGGCAACCTGACGATCCTTGTGTGGCAATGTCCCGAGTGGAGTTTCACTTGGAGATGATTACGGTAGATTATGAGTCTTTACCAGCTTAATTATGGAATGCAAATATATATATATATATATATATATTATTTACATATGGTTTTCTTTGGAATCATGAGTTACTTCCGAGTTTAGAATTAGTGATCACTAGTCCTAAACTGTGTTGTTTGCAGGCTAATGAAAAGATAACAATTTATACTTGTTGCATTAGAATCTAAGTTGTATGTGATATTGTGTTGCATGATCATGTGTATGTGTTTTCGATTTGGTGTACTGAGCATTTTCGCTCAATCCTTATTTTTCCCATAGGTACAGGTGAAGATGCCATTATTTATGATTTGACGGGATACAACGTATTCGTGGATTATGAGGATATCGATAGTGGATTTGACCAGGTAACTGACATTTGAGATTAGTATCTTATGATTAGTGAGTTTAGAAGACAATATTATATTTGATTAGTTATCTTGAGGACTTCATGATGTTTAGAGATTTTTTTTTATATCTCTTTAAAGTTAAATTGTTTAGTTTTATGATTAAAAGAATTAGGATATTTTATTTCAAGTACCCTTTATTTGAGAGTTATTGGAGATATTTGAGTTATATATAATTGTGGTTTAGAAAATATAGCCTTTGTGTGTCAATCTTTGGTAATGACACATGGCGGTTGATAACGCCTTTAGGTTAGGGCATTAAAACTTAAATGGTATCAGAGCAATAGGTTTTTTATCAATAGATTTAAGTTATGACTCATTAGGACGGTGAGCATTGATGAAAGGTGTAGGAATAGATGGGGATGCTAATTTTAAGTTATGATGTCTTTCTATAATTTTCTTTGAGTAATATGATCTTTTAGATCTTAATCTTATAGATGTCATCCTTATCTAGAATGCCTCCACGTAGAAGAGCCCCTGATACTGGTTCCTCTAGAACTGGTGAAAAGGAACAAACACCCCCGAATCAGGCACCTTTGAACTAAGAGCATGAGGATTTACCCCTACCACAACCACTACCAGTCCCACATACGGGACAGCAAGTGCCTATTGAAGTTGCTCAACTAATGCAAGCGGTGAATGCCCTACTAGGAGTAGTTGCCCAACAACAACAAAACATGAGAGATGACATGCAAGTGAGCTAAGCAAATGCTAAAGCTTGGAGACAAGAGACCCAAAGGATGAATGGTAATAAAGAATATCGAGCGAAGCACGCTGATGTTATGAGCATGAACAAATTCGTGGATCTAGTGTATAAGTTTGAGCCAACACCTAGAAAACCCTAGAGGCACAATTATGGATAGAGGAGGTAGAGAAAACTTTCGCTGTTTTAGACATTCCTGAACATAAGAAAGTGAATATTCCTCCTATCTACTAATTGGGAGAGTAAACAACCGGTGGCTAAGCACTAGGAGGCATATGCCAGGAGTTATCACATGGGACAAGTTTCAGCAAGCCTTCTATAGGGAATTCTTACTAGATAATGTTAGATAGAAAATGCCACAGGAATACTATACGTTACAACAAGGCAAACTGACTGTGGAAGAATATAAGGTAGAATTGAATAAGCTGATGAGGTTTCTTCTTCCGAGCTACTAAGAGAAAGCGAAGATGCTTTAAATTTTTGCGTTGCTTGAAATAAAAGATCAACAACAACAAAGAGGGTTGGAGGCTTACCGGTTCCCACGTCACTGTCATAGCCTCTTATGCATTCCAAGGCAGTCAAGTTTCCATCTTTTACCTCTTTACTTATCCATGGTCTCTCTAAGTTGTAGATCCGAACTCCTGAAGCAATGGATTTTGATCTACCTTCACTTCGATTCCCACTTCCTTTCTCAATCCTTATAAGGACAACTCCCTTTGATGATCTTGTCAGGATATTACCCCCTTGTGGATAGTTGTTGGCAAAATGCCCTTTCTGATTACAGGCATGGCAAGTATTAAGTCCTTTGGTCCGATTCTCCCACTATCATCTTTATTCTTATGGTGGTTGGAAAACTTGAGTTTCTTTGGTATGAAACTGGTCCCATCATGAGGCTTCTCCTAAAAGATCGGAGTTTCCTCTTCTTCTTTCCTTTCTCTCCTTTTTCTTGCTCCTTCTACGATTCGAGCTCTTTCCACGAATTCTCGAAAATTTCTTATGTCAAATTCTTCCAATCTCATTCTTAGATCTTCATCTAATCCTCCTATAAAGACTTGTCTTTTCAATTCCTCGCTGTACTTATACGAAGCAGGGGCATATTGTAGCAATCTACTGAACTCGGTCTCGTATTGCTCGATCGTTCTCCCCTTCTAAGTAATCTGCAAGAAGTCTGAACTATATTTTACTCGTAAACTTCCTGGGAAATAATTCTCCAAAAACTCATGTCTAAACATTTCCCAAGAGATTGGGGCTCCCAACTCCCTTTTCTTTGATTCTCACTATATGCTCGCGTTAAGGCGAAGCATGAATGTTCCATACTTAAGTTGCAGCTGGGGCGGAACCTCATATGCATCAAAACACATCTCAATTTGAGATAGCCAATCTTCGGCCTCCTCCGGCTTATCATAAGCCCCTTCAAAATAGCGGTTGCTTTTGATGAAATCAGGCAACATACTCTTATACGGCCTTGGTGGTGGGGGTGGAGGTGGTGGTGCACTCTGGCTATGCATGTTCCTATGCACAGATGCCTCTGTTGTCGCTTGTTGGGGCGGAGGTGTTGGTACAGACAGTGGCATTATTGCTGGTGCTGCCTCAGGTATAGGTGCTTGTGCTGGCATGTTTTGCCTAATTTCTTCTAACACGTGGGTCAGATGTCCTAACGTGGCGTGTAAGTCCATCTGAGATGCGGTAGTTCTTTGAACAGTAGGTTGATCTACTTCAACGTCTAGTAGGTTGGAGGCGCTTTGCTCCTCTCTTCGTCTATTTCTATTCCGGCTATGTTAAACTTTTCTAAGTTAGGTTTTATAAAGTTTTGATAACTTAGTTAAATTTTTGCTGGAAATTAGTGGGTATAACGGAAACTTTAATATACATAAAAGCTAATTATATCAAGATAATTTCTGAAATCAAACTTAAAGCATCATTATAGATATAAAGTTCATACATGAAGTTAGAAATAAGACAAATCACAAAAGGAAAAATACATAGAAAATAGCAAACATTGTTGCGAAAACTAAAAGATAGACTGAGATCGTGGATCTAGTCTATGGTAACAAAATCTAAGCTGGACTTCTAGGGATATGCTCCGTCTTTCCCTCCCTTTATTCTTCAGGTGCATCTCCCGAATTGCTACTGGATGATCCTGGGTTCAAGCTCCTCATGATTTGGTCGAAGCGTTTCCTTCTCTTCCATTCTCTTTCCAATGCTCTTTCGTGATAGTCAATCAGTTCCTCCTCTGTCATCACTGGTGCTATCTCATCAATGGTTTTCCAAGTGATTGCTCCTTCAGTCTCCATACTGTTGTTTTCGTTTGTTGGAGCATTTTTCGTATCCATTGTGGAGTCTGTTCCTTTTCCTCCCCGAGTGTGTCGTCCTTCTAGATAGCGGATGATTCTTAACTTATCACCAGTCCAAGGTTCCTCGACTCCCACAGTGGCTTGATCTCTTACCTCTTGCATTGGTCTTTCTTCTTGATTTTCCTCTGGGTCCTCATCGGGTTCATTATCCGAACTATCACTCACCTCTTGCATTGGTTCATCTCTTATCACTGATCCATCTTCCCGCAGGCGTTAGGTCTCGTTCCTCCCTAGTTAGATTCTCGTGAAAGCAGGCGGCTCAATGGATACTTCAGTTGGGGGTCGTAGCATTTCCTGATATACTCCATGCCAATGGAAAATATCGTTGATGTCGGCCCTCATCCATTCGAGGTGATCCATCAGATCATCATGGGTGTAAACAAACATTGGTCCGATCTTGGTCCAAGTTCGAAAATCTGGTGAAGTTCGACCTCGTTCTTCTCTAAGGACAAAAGTTGTTTCCTTCAGCATTGGTCGGTGGTCTGCGATGGCAATGATCCGTTCCACAGCATATATTACCTCCAACTCGGTAATTTTCTTGCCTATAGGGCAGTTGTGAATGGTCCGTAACACTCCCTTCCATTCGGTTTGCATCATTCCCCTCTTCTAGATTTGGAACATTTCCCGAACGGTCTTAGGTTGTCCTACTAGGGCAAATTCCTCACATAAAACTCTAAGTCTCATTCGGTAATTCTCTGGTTTTTCGAAAGGTCCTTTCCGGAAGTTCTTGGCTTGAAGACGGGCCTCATCTATGGTGATCTATGTAAAAGAGAGATATTAGAAAACTTATTCTACCCATTCTATTTCATCTAAGTCTTTCTTACTTCTACTCTGAGTCAAGTCTTCTTAAGTCCAATTCTATACTTATGATTCCTAGGTTCTTAACCATGCTCTGATACCAACTTAAACTATCACTCCCCAAAGGGTACCCTAAACGTGACAGTCCGCCACACTCAATATTAAAGCTTAAGTATGACAACCATAGCCATTCCCAAAAGCTTTTATATTAAGTGTAAGGCGTGCTTTCACAACTTTAGAGGACCATATATGGAATTATGAAGGTTAAGAAGATATAAATAACACATTAAGAAAAGAGGATTCATAATAATCATTCATTCATATTAATGGTTTTACAAACTTAGGGACATTTCCCCTTGATCACTAATCTATTACATGAATATTTGTACATCAATACTAATACTACACTTTATCTAAATTTCTATTACCCAAAAAGAAATTACCTGCCCGCAGGGTCCACATGGCCTTAACCATAAATAGGGAAACTGTAAAAGATATCTATGGGGGTATAAGCTGACATGCTTAATGAGAACTATTTCCATAAATAACTTCTTGTAACAAGATATCAAACAAGTTGATTAAACAATCAAATGTAATGCAACATACACGTGAGCAAACAATCATATAGTTTTCCGGGAACTATATGTTGAATGGATTTGCGCCCTCCATTTGGGGTTTGGTGATACTTAACCTCAAAACAAGTAGTTTTAGTTAAAAGTTTTAAGCTTACAAGCACTCATCGCCAAGCATTCCGAATCTACTTGATTTGACCTTGCTTTTGGATCTTCCGCCAAGCATTTCCCTTAAGCCGCCAAGCAATCGCTTTCGGATCTCCTGCCAAGTGTTGCTTTCGACATGAGCTTACTATCCTTCTCACCCAAGGATAATAACCCAGAATGCAATGTGACTCACTTCGTGGTATGCACGAATTCATTTATTTATAATGTCATAGCATAATTATTTTTGAATTTAAGGCGATCAAGGAATTTCATACAAATCAAATGTTATACTAAAACAAACATTTAAAACAATTCCGGCTCCGATATTCTTAAAATTCTTTCAAAGAATTATTTTACATACATATCAATTTATCTTTTCCTAATTCTAATGCAACTAATTTACAAGCACAACAAGTATAGCATTTAATGGAAATAAACTCACGATGCCATGTCGACTATTCCCCTAGGCGGATGAGTCGTTCACACACTCTACTTAATCGTAATAATCATCGGGGTAAAAGAATCCTTCCTTGAGGTCACCTAGCCAAAGAAAATACCCACAATGAGTATTCCTTGATGATTTTCTTGAAATTTGACAAAACAATGTCAAAAGAACGTTAAAGTTCGTATAAAGGAATGTTCCAACTTAAAATGACTATAACTTGGTCATTTTAACTTGGAATCACGCATATAATATACTAATTTCTATCTACTCAAAAAGGTCTACCCATTTCCAAAATTACTTTTAACAAACAAGGTCATATAGGCCCCAAAACAGTGGCAACAAAGTTCATCACGAATTTTTCCAACACAAAACAACTTTGGTTCAAGAAATCAAAATTTGTTTGATAAATACTTAGTTATCTATATAGTTGAAAAATTCTCTTTTTATGACTACTTAGCTCATATTCGTTCATGATCAAGTGTTTTGTTGTCCATTTATTTTACTTAAGTAAAACCATGTCGGTTTTGGAGTTGTTTTAGGAAAATAAGATTTTCATGTTTGTAAACTCCTTGAAATAACTATTTTGTTTCCTTTTTACAAAAAGTTATATTGGCTTGTGTATATATATATCTATGTAGCTTTTTGAAAATAAATTTTTCTTCCTTCTAAGTTTTCTATACTAATACTATTTTAGAGTTATTAGAAAATACCCTATTATCCCTATTCACTTTTTTTGTACAAATTCCTTTGTCTATTTGTTTGCAAAAATCTTTATTTGAAAACTCCTCATTCTTTCCTCATATCTTATGTTTTTCATAGAATCATTCATGCATAAAAATTTATTTTCTTGATAAAAACAAAGCGGAATAATACGTAACCTAAGAACTTTTTATAATAAAGTAGTTTCTAAAATTTTAGTGGTTTCTTCTTGTAACTTGAAAAGAAATAATCTTATTTTTGTTTTCAAACCATAGATTTTTTTCTTTACATAAACTTATTTCTAAGTGTCAAAAATCTCTTTTTGTCAATTTATTTTTTAGAACTTGAAACTTTGGACAACAATTTAAATGAACATGAACTATGAGAAAATAATGGCAAGTAAAATAACATAAGTAATTAAGTCAAATATTGGAGTCTTAGTTTTTTCAAGGCTTCCGGAACTAAGAAGTAGACTAGTCCCTAAATAAGGTAAAATGAAAAAAGAAAGAAAAACTTGTTTTAACTTGATGAGGACAAGTCTAAGACTAGAGACTAGTCTTAAAATAACAAGGAATAAGTAAATAAATTGCAAGGAATTAATAAATAAATTGTAAAGGAAGGTAAATAAATTGCATTGCATAAAAGTAAATAAATTGTAAGTGAGCTTATATGCTCTAAAGGATATGTATATATATATATATATAGAGATAATAATATTTAGATATAGTAGCAATAGTATGAACAAAAATAATAACATGAACATAAATAGATTTTTCATGAACAAGAACAATACATGAACATAATGTAGCTTTCATAACTTTGTAGTATTTGGAAACTCACACTATGGTCATGTAAAGTTACATAACATGAAAAAGAAGAAAACAAAATAAGGTAGTTACCTAAAGAAGACTTTGGTATGGTTATGTGGTTATAGGTTTTAGTTGTTGGTAAAAGTTGTTTGTGGATTTATTTTGAGAGAGTTTTGGCATGGTATTTTGAGAGAGTTTTGAGAGGAGAATTTGAGAGAGTTTTAGTGAGAATTTGTGGGTAGTGAATGTGTGAAAGAAGTGAAAGAGGAGGGGGTATTTATAGAAAATTGAGGAGGGATTTTTGTGTGATTAAAATAAATAAAAATAAAAATAAAATTGAGGATGATAGAGAGAGAGGGGCGCCGGCCATCTTGATGGGGGAGGGAGAGTGATTTATTTTTTTGACTTTTTGTAAAATAAAAGATGTAATATGTAAGGTAGATGTGAAATAAAGTTATGGGAAAGGTAAAAAGTAAGGATTATAGGTTATGGAGTGTGTAAGAATAGGTGTAAGAAAAAGTAAAGATAAAAGAATAGTGTATAATAGTAATGAATAGTGCAATGCAAGATAAATATGACTAATAAAGTACTGGTAGTAAGAAAATACGCGTATAAATGCGATATCTGTTATTTTTACTTACCGAAAAATTACAAAACTGATATTTTTGGAAAACTTATATTTTTACGAGTCCAACGGTGTATTCGGAATAATTTTCCTATTCCGAGCTTCCAGACACGTTTTTCGAGGACCGTATCCGATCGGGTTCAAAGGTCACCCGAAATTCGCAAAACTGATATTTTTATATAACCTATAGCTATTACGAACTATTCTAGCTAATTATTCCAACTTCGTTTTTCTAGGGCCAAAGAAAATGGCAATGCCAGACTTAATTGGTTACGATAAACTAGGGTTTTGTTAACCTTTAGGGTTCCGTTTGACTTCCGATTTAGGATTTTATGCTAAATCGATTCCAAAAATTTAGGGGTTTCCAATATCTTATTCATGATATATTATTAGTGGAAGTATTATAGACAAATATATAATTTAGTTTAGAACCACCCAAGTTATTTCCAAAATATAGGTGCAAGTACAATACAATAATCAAATAATCAGATAGCACAGAAATAATCATTGGTCGACACTTGTAGATTCTCTCACATATACCACTTCTATACAAATGGCGCCAATTTAGAATGCTTAATCTTTATAGATGCATATCGAAACAGAGTCAATAATATACACATACAACAGAGATGGGCCTTTAAACAAGAAAAAAGCAAAGCAAACAAGATACAAATCAGCTAAAGTTGCGGGCCATAGCAGCTCATAATGATGTTAATGCAAAAGAAAAAAGTCACTTAAGCACCCATAACTATGTCCTCAAAGATGATTCTGGCGATATGCTTGTGGCCACTATGGGACTTCTCACTGTATATTTACCATTATCATTTACCCAATTCAAAGAACCATGGACCACCACCTGTTCCACCCTTCTTTGGCCCTCCAAAATGAGTTTATAGCTTAGCTTCTCATTCTTTTGCTTAAACACCAACTTCTCTGGCTCCACCACAGCTTTGTACCCATCCAGACCTATTATCTTCGCAGTGTAACTTGATTTTTCTTCACCAACATTAGTTACTGTCCTCCTGAACTCTTGCACAAATTTTCCTTCTTGATGTGCATCATCCTTGTCAATGAAAGCAATGAAGGAAGGATAGTTCAAATCTAAATGCCGGTTTGTGCAGTTGTAACTGGACTTGGTGATCATTCTAATCTGTCTTTTAGTATAGCGCAATGTGCAGAGAAACTTGATATAGTCCTCTGCATTTGCATCATAGACTAACCCGGGATCAAGTGCCTTGTTGGCATCGATTTGGCCTGCCCCAATGTCAAGAGGAGTAGCTGGAAAGTTGTAGTTTGCAAGATCCTTGATGGGTTTCCACTGTTGTCTAGGGAGTCTGCTGTGGTCATGAGAGCAGATCGAATGGCTGCAGGGCTCCAATCCCAGTGCACAGACTTTATTAGTGCAACCGTGCCTGCAACATGAGGGCAGGCCATAGAGGTGCCGGAAACAATGTTAAAATTGCTAAACAGAGGACCGGACGGTAACACTACCACTGGACTTCTTGGAGGCCATGATGCCAGTATCGATGAACCAGGAGCTATCAGGTCTGGTTTTAGTATAGTAGGGCAGACTTTATAAGGACCCCTAGAGCTAGATGAAGTGACTGCTGGTGCAGGTTTTCTTCCGATTACTGTTTTATGAAATTCGAGTGTTCCGTTGGATTGCTGCTCTTTGAGATATATTCTAATAATATCTCACCATCATCAAAACCAATTGTTGCAGCTGGAAATGTGCTTTCAATGTAGAACTCTGAAGAAGAATTTGCAATGAAAACAGCAGCAGAAACTCCTGCAGTTGCACATGCTTCTACTTGGATTGTAATGTCTAACATGTCTTTGCAAACAATAATATTGCTTTTAATTCTAGCTAATTTTTCTGCGTCATTACATGTATCCATACATATGATTGACATCTTTCTCCTGGAAACATTTCCTGGATAAACTGATAAGAAGGTGATTTGAGCACCGTTACCTAAAGTTAGTGTTCCATGAAACTCTCTATCTATTGTGCTTGCCCCAACAGTTGAAATCCATGGTGCTCCGTTCATTATGGTCCAGGGCACTGGTCCATCGTTACCAGCAGCTGCTGCGACAAATATCCCCTTTTCTGCAGCCGCAAAAGTTGCGATTGCAATAGGATCGTCTCCTAAAAAGGAGCTGTCAGGAAAAGAACCTATTGACAGGACAATATGTCGATTTCATCCTGAATAGCTTGATCTATTGCAGCAATAACATCAGAAGAGTAAGTTAGATCCATCCAAGCAGCTTTGTATATAGCAATTCTGGCCTTTGGAGCCACTCCTCTAGCATCCAGGAGCATAACCAAAATAAGATGCACCTTTCACAAAGTTTCCTGCAGCAATGGAAGAAGTATGCGTGCCATGTCCATCCATGTCAGGGCGAATTCATGGAGAGATTAAGCTTCCGATGATTTGCCAATACACCCTTGTTGAAAATCCTAGCCCCGATGATTTTCCTGTTGCAAATGGAAAATTGAATCGAGCGCCTGAAGAACATGAACCTTTCCATCTCAACGGAATAGGACCAATTCCCTCGTCATTGAAGCTCTCACTTTCAGGCCAAATTCCAGTGTCAACCACACCAATAATGACATCTTTTCCATATTCTGACTCAGGCCAAGCGCCGGAGATTGAATTCAAACCGAGGAATTGGGGAGTATGGGTGGTGTGAAGTTTCAAAGGGTAATCTCGAGTACAAGAAACGTAGCCAGGAGACTTCTTAAGATTGTCAAGTTCAGCTAGACTGAGGGTGGCACTAAAACCGCGGAGAGCATCCGTATAGGAGTAGATGAGCCTTTTGGCGGTAGGATTAGTGTCTGATATGAAAGATAGGGTGGCCAAGTACCAGCTGTGGTGGTCGGTGAACACTTTGGGCATAGCTGAGGTGTCCATGTGCACAATGTATGGAAGAGGTTGTGCATCGTTAACAGGGGAGTACTGCAAAACTAAAACAGAGAGGGTAACAAGTATCTTTAAACCAGTCATCTTAGACATTAATGATTGTAGTCTCTCCATTTCGTATCACTCCTTCCCTGGAACTAACACACACAACTAACCACGAAACCTTGACAATGGTTTGCAAGAGTTGTCTGATTTTCTTTAGGATGCTGATGGACTATGGGACTTCGAGACATGAAGTGTATTTGAGATATAAATAAAAGCTTCCGCTTTCCTATCTTTTCTGCCTTTTTTTGTACAATCTGTTTTTCCGACCCTTTGGCTTCCATTTCATGGCTTTTGCATGTTTCCCTTTTTCTCTTTTCCTTTTCTTTTTCAAAGTTAAATAAGTAGGGTATAGGTATCTTTCTCTTTCAGTCTTTTCCATTGTCAAAATAAGTTTCAATCTTTTGGAGAATAGGAGCAACAATGATGTACTATTTTCCTATTTGAGCACGATGTCTGTTAATAGTAAAAGTTGCAATTTTGTCATACCATAATAATAAGTTTGTGTGGCAAATGATCCGTAATTACCGATAAAATTTTCAATATATAAACTGTTGTTTCGGTAACTTTATTTTATTATGCATATGAAAAGTTTATTAGTAACCACTAAAAATGGGAAAAAAAACCCTATCAAATCGAAGCAAATCGAACCAAAGTGAAAATATAGTTTTCTAAACAATTTGGTTTGAAAAATTTACATTCATATATTTATAGTCGGTTTGCAAGAGTGTACTGAGTCAATCTATTAATCCAAACCAAACTATTTTAAAAATACATAATAGTATTTTACTAATAATTGTAAATTTTTTTACAATGATTGATGGTCCTATATGTTTGATAGTTTCATTATTATGATATTTATTATTTAATAAATATTATTAATAGTAACTTTTTCTTTTATGTTTGTTTCTTAGTTGAAGATATATATTTTTCCATTGGTGATTTAATGTTTTTATTTATTTATTTATCATTTGAACTAGGAATAAGTGGGTAACTTTATTGTACAGGATATTCACCTGCATCCTGTTAGACCAATCAAGATCCAGGTGGGCATTAAGGGTCACAGGGTAGAGTAGAGATACAAATTTTCTGAAACTTGTTCTTATAGAGTAAGGTATAGATATGAGGTCTTCATACCATGTAATTATAGTAGAATCTGTATTTTAATGTATAGAGGTATAAATTCTAACATTTCTTGTATTTACCCTATTAAATATTGTAAAATAAAGTAAATATATAATATTTAAATAATACTCCACTTTATTATTTTGCAATCATTTTTGTTCAAAATTATTATTTGTAAATTACTTTCTAAATATTTTTATTATTGAAGAACTTGTAATATTTTATTTTGGAAGAACTTATTTTTATTTTAGAAGAATTACAGTTATATGTAGGTACTTGAATTCCCAAATAATGTAGAAATGTTATTTATACCATGAGACTTGATCATTACAAAAGTAGTTCCAAAGTTTTTAACAAGTTCTACAAGTTACTTAATATCACATAAATAGGTTTTATTGATATTTGTTACAAACTTCAAATTTTACACATAAACATATTCAATATATTGGAAAACTTATGTTATTAATAAATTACTTTCAAAAATCCTTTTCCATATGCTATTTATAACATTTTTTTATATATTACATAAAAACATATCAAATACTATAACCTTGTAGTTTAAGAAAAAAAAGAAAAATATGGAGATTTTACGAAAAAATCTATAGGTTCCTCAAGGTACCTTGTACCTCATAGTTTTTACAGGGTACAGGGGTACATAGTGGGTACAAGATGTAATAAGTGGGTTTTGGGTATAAAATTTAATATCTTATACTTTATAGGGTAGGGTATGAGTAATGCTTCATACCGTACCACCATGTACTCGCCAACCCTTAGTCTAAACTCTATGAGCATTGAAACATATAAGTAAATAAATCATAGTGAAGAGTAAAGTTGTCATATATTTCTAATAAGAAGATTTTATGGTCTACCCTAATATAAATGATAAAGTTATGTTAAGTGGTAGATGTATTTGATCAAGTGGGAGTTGTTCAAGAAAAAAAAGGAGGACGTAGCAACTTGGCCTCCCAAAGGCCATTAGCCTTGATATGTATGCCTAAGTTTTGTGGTTGGAGATTCTCTGGTTCTATTATCAAAAGAAGGAAAGTGTGTATGAACCTAGGACAGTTGTAGTTCTTTTTAGTTTAAAGGTTAGATGGTAATAGAAGTATGTCTACCTTTTTGAAATAAGTTTTGAGTAAGCATTTGATGGTATTCAAGTGTTTTTTGTGAAGTTAGGCTATCAATTCTAAACGTTGTTTCAAGTATGTCCTTACCTTGATCGTTGTTTGCGATTGTAATATAGTATCTATAAATGGACTTAACACTATCTGATTTTAATTGGTTTACTGCTTGTATTTGGCTGGATCAAGTAGATTAGGAGTACCGTGTTACTAGGACGACACCCTAATGATCTGTGTGTAATGTTGTCGCGAGTGGAGTCATGTATAGAGATGATTTAGTAGTTCAGGATAGTATGAGTACAGTACCCAGGGTATGTAGGAAATACCCAACACTAATATATATGTTAGTATTTTATATACATATTTGTTTTTATGGAGTCTGAGTTACTTTAGGTTTAGGACTAGTTGCTAATGATTCTAGATTGTGTTGTTTACATGGCTAATTAAAGATAATAACCTGTGGTTCTTGCATAAGTTATTAGGTTGCATGTGAATTTGTATAATATTTGTTCATGTGCATGTTGTTGTGGCATGACATACTAGGCCTTTGCGCTCACTCCTTCTGTTCTTTTAAGTATAGGTGATAACCCAATAGTGTTTGATTTATTAGCTTATGATATATTCTTGGATTATGGAGAGGATAATAGTGGAACTGATTTTTTGATATTTTGGATTGGAGATAGTGAGAATTGAAGACCTTATAAAACTTTAAATAGCTTTTATGATCCTGAAATTTTTATGAGACCTTTCCTTATGATGTTTTAAGTTTATTGTAAGTTGGCTTTTGGTTTATGCCAACTAAATTGTTCAGAAGTTTTGTTATTTCATAATGTTTTAATAGTACCCCAAAATGTGATATATTGATGTTATATAGAATTTACAATTATGGATTAGTGGAATAATAACCTTAGCGTGTCCATATCCAGTAAGGACACATGGCTAGCTGATAACGCTTTCAATTTAAAGTGTTACAGCTTAAGTGGTATCAGAGCTTAGGTTGTAAATCTTATTAGGTTTAAGTTATGAACTCCTTAGGTACTATTGCCAAGTCACTCCTCTAAAGCCACATGTAGAGTGAACCAATCGCTATACATATGTAATCACTACAAACATATCCAATCATCTATATTTACTACTACTTTATAAAATATTATACAAAAACCAAGACAATTTCATATCATACATATTAGACAAGGAAAATCTATTCCTTTCTTTGGCTGGAAAATTATTTCTTCTAAAAAATAACTTTCATTCTAAAAATTATTTAATTATGAAAACAAAAAAGAAACATTGAAATAATTTCTATTCATTTTCACTTTTATTATATTTTGGTAAATCAAACTCAATAGTAAAGTTAATCTAGAGATCGGCACGGTTTCGGAGCTGAACTGAACCGGAAGTAGGATCGCCGATTTCGGGTCATGAAAATGAGGAATCAGATCTATCTCCTACAATTCTAGTTTTGGAACCATGAAACTATCTTCTTCTTTTTTTCAAGTAAAAAATGAATTTTAAAAAAATAATTAACTATTGAATCTGAAAGTGTTCAATTATTTAGCCAAAATTTTTAAAAATTTGTTTGGAATGCACATTTGTTTATAGACAAACACAACTAATATCAATTATAGTGAGCAATATGATAAGCAAAATACTCTAGATGATAACAACAAAATTACAATATAAAAAAATGTTTCACGTTATTAAGGAATAAATTTTACTTTTAGGAGAAATTTATATAAAGTAAATTATATATAATTGTAAGTTATGTTTATTTGTATTATTAATGATAAAACAATAAATATTGTAAATAGATAATAAATTTTATTATTCATATAAAATAGTGTAAACATTAATAATTATACATTTAATATAATTTAACTATCTAATTATTTTCTTTATTTTTTTCAGTAGAACCAGTTGAAATCGCTGGTTCTATCTGGTTCTAGGTTGTAAAACTGCTTAGAAACTAAAACTGGTGGTTCCTTAATCAGTTCTAAAACCAACCAATGGATCTAGTTTCAATTCTAGAAACACTAGGTGGTCGTTTTGGTTCCAGATGAACCGTGCTTATGTCTAATTCAATGTTTTCTACTTTTAAGGCATTTTAGTAAATGAGACCAACAACAATTTAAATATGAGAATGGTAAGTTAAAATTAAAAATGGTTATCGAAGCTTTTCTTTTTTCTTTTTTTCCCCCCTTTTCTTCTCTCTCCAAATAATAGTCAATTAAATGGAGAAAATAAAAATCAAGGCTGCTTGCTTATGGCAGAGACTGTGAAATATGAGAATGCTTGATGGATGCTATTAGAATTTAAATTCATTTTATGTATATGAATTAATTCAATGAAACGTCTAATCAATCTTAAATTTGTGATAAATTTTTATTTTAAGTCTTCAAAATGTAGTTTTGTTTCAAAATATCTGTTAATAAAATCATAAATTATTAAACAAATATTGGTTTCAGTTTGATTATCCACAACATTTTAACTTTATCATGGAAACGGTCTACGGATGATGTTTTCCACAATTTATTACGGAATTTCTCTCTTAATAATGTTTTTGCATACTTTCTATCCGCAACTTTAACTTTTCTAACAAAATCAGTACCATGTAATGCATTAAATTATGCAATTTTCTATCAAATGTACACGAATAAATTAATTTACACGTCTCATTAAAGCATAGAAATTTTATCAAAATGTGCACATGTGAATATAATTGGATCACTTCTATCTTCTTTTAATCTTCTATGATTACACTACTCACGAATCTATCCATCCAATTTCTTACTGAACTTTACCTGTCCCCGATTGCCATGCTGCGCTTTTCGCTCCTACAAGCAGCTATAAGTTATAAGGACATATCTCCCTAGTTTGGGTTAGGTCCGAACCGAAACCAAACCATTGGATTCCGGTTTAAAAATTGTGGTCCCTTGTCAGGATAATTTAGAATCATATATCCACTGGTTCATGGTACAAATGCAACTAGGACAGGTTTGGGATAGGTCATATAAGACCCAAACTTGACCCGCTTTCCAATAGGATTTCTTAAACCTGACCCGCAACACTATAGGATTTTCTATTCAATACCAAAACCCACTCCTATAGGGTTTTGACCCTGACCCACCCCTGCTTTACAACCCGCTTCATTTCTTTTTTTTTTTTTTTTCTCTTTTCAAATCTTAGTTTAATTACTTTCTGAAAAGAATAGCAAAACTGCATGTATAATTTTTGAAATCTAGATTTACTACTTATAAGAAATTATATAGATGCTGTTTTTTTTTTTTTTAAATAATAAAAATGTCAGCATTCAACCTACAGACCATCTAAAAATAAGCTTTTAGAAGATCTAAGTGCTAATTTTTTACAAAATAGTAAATTTGTGTAATTATAAAAAATTTCAAAAGATATCTGTGCAATTTACTAGTCTTAATTTATCATGCTAAAACTCTTCATTTCCCATTAAAGAAAATAAAATTGGAAGTTCCTCCAATTTTCTCGCTGGTCATCTTGATTTGTCAGACTACGTGAATGCTTATTCCAATTTTTGGATTTTGTTCTAGAATCATACCTAATCTAATTGATAACGATTTTTTATTTAATCTGTGAAAAGCTTTTCACACATTTTATAATCGATTTTAGAAACTATATTAAAGTTTGTGGATGACTTAAAATTCTTGTGGTTCTTCTTGAAATCTATCTCCTTTGCTTGAATTGGGATTGACTACAAGTCTCGCGCTGCTAGATTTTTTTTTAGTAGTATTGGTTCTGGAAGCTTTAGGATTAGTGAATCAACTTTGTGATAGTTTACTTTGGTAATAGTAGTCCCAGTAGTGGCCTTATACAAATAATGGAAGTCTTGCACTCACTAGCACGCATATTTGAGTATTCAACACTTCTCCTTAGTTTAGTAACTTCATTATTGGCTGTTAGATTTGTTTGCTCGTAGTACTTATGCTAAAGCTTATATTAATGAGCTTAAGGAGGTATATTTTATGGATAAATGTTTTGAATGTTTCTCCTCACTGTTGTCTTTTCGTTAAGGTATTATGCAATGTTACTAACATTAGTAGGGATTTGTTTTTTAAAATTATAGAGTCAATTTTTTAAATTATTTATAATATGATGGATTCGGGTTATCCATCAGGTTTTTTAATAACCCAAACCCGATTCAAAACCCTATAGGTTAGCATATAATTTTCCAAACCCACTCTAAGACCCTATAGGGTCAGATCTTATAAGGTTTTTAATTGTTCAAGCAGGCTGGATACGCTATAATGATCCACCTCAATTGCATTCCTAGTTCACATGGCAAGTCCATTAGATTCGGACCCTTTTTTTTTTTTTTTTTAAATTTAGATAGAAATAGAAGATAACTCATTTCCCAAATGAAATAAACTTTTCCTATTATAATATAATACAAATGTTATTGGCTGATACGGGTATTGTCTCTTTTGCTTTTTTTTTTTCCCTTAAAGAATCCTGCTTCCTGCACCCTCTATTCTCCAATTGCGATAGCATTGGAAACAAGCGCCTTGGCATTTGTATAGACACCTATTTTGTACAAAAAAAATTAATAATAAAAAGGAGTCAAATCCAACCTTAAAATAAGTGTCTTGATATATGTGTATATTTAATTCATGCTGCCATGTAGATGGAAATATGAAGGGACATATGACATGCATTGATATGTGCATTAATCTCTATTTAAATTTATTTTTAAATGTTAATGAAAGTATTTTTCTAGGAATATATATTATTGAATACATCTATGCCATCTAAACATCTTAATTCAATAAAAGGTATAGTTTTCCTGTTTCCCATTTTAGGAAGGGACAGACATGAACTTGATTCCTTAAAGTGGAACTGAGCTACTGGGTGTTCCTCTTCCCTCTAAAACTGACATTAACAGCATGTAAAAATTGACATAAGAAATATGCATGACTTTTGTCATGCTCCTTTAAAAACGGTAGTTGGTTGTCTGGCTGGGGTTTGTAATCAAGAATAGCACGATCAACTTTAGTTAAAAAAAAAAAATTCAACATATTTAATACAAGTGTCTTTAATTGACATACATGGTGCCATTTATTGTATAAAAAAAAAAAAAAATTCAACACGATCAACTTTAGTAACTACAAATAAACTCCTGTGATAAATGCTTATTTATGCAATATTGCACCAGAAAAGAGTGTTCATGCATATGGAAAAGTAGAAGTCACCAACGGATATTAACTATTAAGTTTCCCCATCTTTCAATTCCATAAGGCGACAGCAGGCGAAGATACACGGGAACAAAGAGAATCATCGAAATTAACAGCTTTAATGACGAAGGCAAATGTTGCTTTTTTTTTTTTTTTAAAGGTTTGGACCCTTATGACCCACTAGGTCCATGGGTCTATCACTTAGACTGATGGGTTTGAACCACCCTGTCGAGGCAAGTCTAGCGTAGGACCCATTATGGTTGCACTGAGTTGGATTGCAATTCGGAGCCGATCCAAAGAGATGTCTAGTTGAAAGTGTCATTTGTGATAGATTGCATATATATTATGGATCTCTAATTATAGATAGCAAAATAAAATAAACCATAGATAAAAAGATAATTAATAAAACCCTCAGACTCTCTCTCCCCTGATTTAAAACCTCAATTCACCATGGTCCTTTCTTGATTTCATGTAAAGAGCAACAAGAACAAAATCGAGATCTTAATGATGAGATAAGTCAAGTTTTCTCCATCCTTTTGTCCCCATTCATCTAGCAAATTATAGAACTTGATGGTGACTATAGTCGTTTATTGAAAGGTTATAGCAAGAAACGAAAGAAAAATGCAAGAGAACAATGAAGGTAAGAAATTGTCCTTATAATTGAGCAGTAATATAAATAGTTTTTTTAATGGAGAAAATTACCGATTTATCAACCTATTTTAAAAATTATTTACACAAATGCCAATTATATGGAAATACTTACCAAATACCGATACAAAATCCCATATATAATATGTGATTTTACTTTTTCTATGAATATTGTATGTCTTACATACGCTTATTGCAATATACTAAAAATTCAAATCGCATGTTAAAGATGCAATTTTTCTTTTTCTCTTTTTTTGGTAAAACCAAAATGCCAAACAAACAAAAATAAGATGGACAAAGTAGATCATAAAACGACGCAATCAAACTTTATAAAGAGAAATTTTAAATGATGTTTTCATTAAAATGTATAAAATAAATGATAAATAAGTCTAACTTTATCGATATTTGATATGTATGTAATTTCAAAAGAGATATACATATATACTTATATCTTCATTTTTTTTTGTATCTCTTTCTTGTAAAATGCGTCTAAAAAAATATCAATTGTACAAAAACAAGATGAACCAAATTGACCTTAATATAATCAATTCAAACTTTTAAAAGTTTTTTCAAAGGGCTAATGATTCAAATGCTACTTGAAGTTTATCCAAAAAAGCAATTAATTGCCTAAACTTTTAAAAGATCAATTTACTACTTGATTTAACTTTTTGAGAATACTATTGCCACTAGTGGAAATTTGATCTTAGGAGGCGAATTTTTAAGGCAAAGATCGCCTCTGACGAGGATCACGAGGCGAGTTTTGCCTCATCATCCCAATCAATCACAAAATTTGCCTCGTCCAATCAAGGCTAATTTTGGTAATGATTGTGACGATGAGGTGAAATTTGCCTTATGATCCTCATCAACAGCAACCAATGCCTCATCCATGGCTCTATAAATAAAGCTCTCTTCCCCCACCCCCTCGTTCACACACACACACGCTCATACCCGCTTCTCTCCCACCCCTTGCTCTCTCTTATACACACACTCACAACCGCCCCTTGTTCTCACTAATGTTATCGAAATCGGATCAGAGATTGGCCCGAACATATTAGGGAATCAGGGGTCAAAGGATTGAATCGGGTTTAATGAGGGATGAATTGGGGTCAATAAAAAATGAAATTTTAAATTATATCTTACTTAAAGTTAGAAAGAAAAAAAAAAGTGATCTGTATTTTTCCTTTTTTCCTTCTCTTTTCTTCCTTTTAGGTAAGAAATTTTCTTTTATTTCTATGTTAAATTTTCGTTTTTTAATCTTTATTTTGTCATATATTTGTATATTTTATGCATTTTGCTTCTTCCTCACATGTTTTCTCTCTCTAGTCATACTTTTCACATATCCTGATAAACCCAACCCAACCTAACCAAACACACACCAAAAAGGGAAAAAAAAAAAAAAAAAGATGATGACGACCCCATTTTGTGATAAATTTTTTATTTATTTACTTGTTTTGGTGGTCTTAAATCATGAAAGAAGTTTGTTATGACCTCTAAGGGGATGTCAATAGAAAGTTTTTGGTTGACAAGGTTTTTTTTTTTATTTTTAGTCTTAAGTTTTATACTTTAATTTTACTTCAAAATGTCATCTTTGTTTCTAAATTTATAATCTTAAAGCTAAAAATGTGGAAGTTTTCTTTGCAAATTCATAATTTTGAAACTCTAAGTTCCTTAATTGGTTTGCTGCTCCGTTTCTTGCTTGGAAGATTTAATCTTTATTCCCAATTTCATGTTGTAACCTCTCCTAATAGCTTAAGTCATGGAAAACATTTGTAGGGTCATTCCAACACGATGCGATACTAGTTTCCATTGCAAATGGGGTATTGGAAGATGACTAGATTCTGCCTTCGTTTTTTTTTTCTTTTGGTTATCCTGTATTCCGACTTGGATGACCCACTCGGATCAAGCGGGTTACGGTTGAACCGATTGGGTCATTCCAATCTATGTGGTTCGACGTAAAAATGGTTGTTAGTTGAAATTGGCCCACTTTTAAGGGCGGTTCTGGATGAACAGGATCAAACCAATCGATCTGGTCTAGTCCAGTTTCGAAAACATTGGTTCTCTCACACACACATTCACATATTGCACTACTTTATCTCTTTGTCTCACTTTCTGTAATTTTCCTCCCGCTCCCACTTGTCAATGATCCCTACAATCTATTATAATTTTTCAAACTGGTAAATCTTACTGGCTTTATATATAAATATATATATTAAGATAATATTAATTTTATTAATTATGTTTTATTTTTGTACAAGCATTTGATAAATTGTCTAGCATAAGCCAGGTATCTTAAGTACTGCAATCACTGAAAAGTCAGTTCAATAATTTTAATAATATAAATATAATTATTTAAACGCTAGTATTTATATATTTATTAATTAATGTATATTTAATTTATATTTATATATTTCTTGTTAGTAATTCAAAAAATTATATATATTTAGGATTTAATAATTACATATGATTATTTAATATATGTTTATTGAGTCTAACTATATGACATATAGATAGCTTAATAATGTGTTAATTTAGAAGATAATGTTCCAATATTAGATATGTGGATAGTTATACGAAAATATCTTATATAAGAAAGATGTGGTAATTGATCAAATGCCAATTTAGGAGGTTTGCACAAAATTGACATATGATGAGTCATTTAACAACTGCATAATACGGAAATGGGGTTAGAGAATTTTTACAAGCTGCTGCAAACCATGGGAGGCCTGATGTATTAATTAGATTCCCTTGTAGAGATTATCCAAATAGTTCATGATAGTCTATTTAGATTATTGAGTATCACCTCCTTACGAGGGGAATGGCTTGGACTTACTCGAAGAGGATTTTCCACAGTGAGGATTTAGATGAAGATGAAGTAAATGATGATTTTGTCATGGGTAAAGGTAGTACTCCACTTGATTACACACACTTTGAGAATGAAGTAGATCAAGAATTTTTGGAAGACCTTTCCGCTAACATGAGTGATCCCAAGGGGGATGATGTTGATAGCGGAGATGAAAATAGTGCATTTGACAGGGAGCAATGAACTAGAATGTTTGAAAAAGTAAAAAGCTTGGTATATCCGAGCAGTACAAAGTTCTTTGTATTATCAATGGGACTTCAAATAATGAATCTAAAGGTTGACGACAAAATATCAATGAAGTCATTCAACAATTGGCTTGCTTTAATAAAAAGTTTGTTACTGGCCAACAATTTGTTACCATCCTCATATTACGAAGCACGAAAGTTGTTGAAGCAACTAGGCATGGATATAAACATGATCCATGCATGCAAAAATAATTGTGTGCTATTCTAGAAAGAATTATAAAATCTTGATAGCTGCCTAATGTGTGGTGAAGAAAGATGGAAGCTTCATTAAAGGAAGTAGAAAACAATACTGATTAAGGTTTTGCAGCATTTTCCACTAATTTAGAGATTTCAACGACTATTCACGTGTAGGAAGATGGCTCTAGAGATGAGATGGCACAAAGAAAATTATGTATCCATAGAGGGTATGTTGAGGCATCCTGTAGATTCCAAACAGTGTAAGGGATTGGATGGCCCTTAAAGTGTACGATTAGGACTTACTACCAATGGGTTCAATCCTATATAAACATGAGCACAACATATAACATGTGGCTAGTTATTATGTTTGTATATAATGTTACACCATAGAGATGCATGAAGGACCATATATGATGATGTCCCTTTAATATCAGGTCCAGGATCTCTAAGTATAGATATTGATGTGTACTTATAACCCCTTGCAGACAAGCTAGAAGAACCATAGGCAAGTGATGCGAAAACACTGGATGTGGTGGAAAGTCAAACATTTCAAATGCATGTTGTATTGTTATGGACTATCAACGATTTATCAGCATATGGTGACATATCAGGCTGGACGAACCAGGGTTATAAGTCTTATACGTAATGTTGATTGCATAAGCAGGCATTCAAATAGTAAGTTTCATTATATAGGTTATAGACGATTCTTGCCTCCAAGGCATAGATGGCACCATGATAGTGCAAGTCTAAATGGCACTATGGAAACGAGACCTCAACCAAGGGATTTCACTAGGGAAAATATTGTAGATCAATTGAGTCGGTATAAGTATGTCATATTGGAGAAAATGACAGAGTAGCTTTGTCATCAAAGGAATGAAGACTGTACAAACTAATGTAAGAAGAATATGCTCTTCCGATTACCATATTGGAATAAACTACACATATAACACAACCTTGACATGATGCACATAAAAAAGAATATATTTGACAACTTGGTTGAGACTATTATCGGTTTTAAGGGCAAGTCAAAGGACACAGATAAGGCAAGACTCACCTTCTAAGGAATGGGTATTAGTTCAGAGTTGCATCTGCAAGAACGTGATGATCACATGTTTAAGCCACCAATTGCATATATATTGTCAACTTGGCAAATGAAAGAGGTCTGTAACTTAATTAATGATGTGAAGATGCTAAATGAATATGCTTACAATATATGATCCTACCTAGGTGCTGATGAAGTAAGTTTGAAGGGTCTGAAGAGCCATAATTGTCATGTCATGCAACAACGGATTCTCTCAGTAGTCATTCATGGGTTTCTTGATAGATGAATTTAAGACATTGTATGTGATGTTTCTCATTTCTTCAGGGAATTAATAGTCAAAGAACTTCGTATGAATTTATTGAAGTCTTTCGAGAAAATCATAATCCTAACTCTTGCAAGTTAGAGATGATATTTTATCCTACTTTTTTTGACATCATGATCCATTTAACTGTGCATTTGATAAAGAAAGCATGCATGTGTAGTGTTATCCAATATCATTGGATTTGTCCTATTGAAAGATACATGGCAATTCTCAAAGGAGATTTATGGAACAGAGCAAGACCGAAGGGTTCTATTACCAAGTCATATGATGTGAAAGAGATCATTCAAGTGTTCTCATTGTATTTTAAGAATATGGACTCAAGAATAAATAATTCCCATAAATAATGGGATGAATCACTAGAGGAAGCTTCATCTTTGTTGTCACAATTATTCGCACAGGCCGTACATCCAATAGGTGCATGCACCATATCAAGCTTGAGCAACGAAATCAATAAAATGCATTGGATAGTGTTAAATAATTGCAAGGAGATGCAAAAATTTATAAGGTATGTGGTGTCATTTTCATTCATTTATGACCTAATAACATCATAATTTCACCATTTTCTAAAGTGGACTTTTAATGAAATCACTTCCATGGAGTTAGAGTAAGAACTAAATGCATAAGGAGCACACAATGTGGGAGGAATAGCATGTAAACAATTTGCAAAGTGGTTTAGAAATAAGGTTGCGACTCACCCACAACATCTAAAACAAGTTTTCAATAGGATAAAGGTTTACTTCATTGTTCTTATCCTTTATAGATTATGGAACTTAGGTTTCTCCATAGGCAGCAAGTGTCAAAAGATCTAGAAGCCTTGGGGTGGAGCCTAGATATTCATCAATATGGCTACAATGCTTGTATTATGAATGAAATCTAATACAAAACAGAATTGAAGGAGGTAGAACAGTGGTGTATACGTCATTAGTGCAGATGATGGACAATTGATAACCTTTTTATGGTATTCTTGATGAAGTTATTCAATTAAATTATATGGGGTTCAAATGGGTATTTTATATAGGTGTAGGTAGTTTGACATAGATTGGGACAAATCGAAAAGTATCAATGGAGACCTTATCGTAGTCAACACAGCAAGGATATGGTGTGATAATGACTCGTACATTCTTACGCACTAAGTGCAGTAGGTATTTTACCTAAAGGACCTAAGCAAGCGATTTGGCGACTAGAGGATTATACAGAAAGTTCCATATCGTCATATAGTCATTTAGTCTCTTTTAATCCAAATCCACAGAAGATGGTGAATTGGATGAGCTACCTCCAATCAAGGAGCCAATGTAACAGACTATTGAAAGGCCTTAGACAATTCTAATTGATCGCATATTTGTTGAGTTGAAAAACCTTACATGCCTACCCGACCTAAGTGAGGGTTATAGTAGCATGGGGATGATGAATCAGACGAATAGACCGTATGCTTGTTTTTTCCTTTATTTTTCTTTGTCACATATGTTTGTTTGTAATGACCTCAAAGTAATAAATCACTAACGATGGTTATTTTTGAATGTACAAGATGCGGATCCCGAATTTCTATGATCAGCTTTATAGAGGATGTTGAGGCACACCCTAAGAAGTATTCTGGTAGGGTTTTCACCTTGAATGGTTAATCTTTTATTGTCCACATCCACATTAGATTGATGCACTAATATTTTTATTTGATCATATAGGAGAAATGTTTAATGCATTGCTTATCGATTAGTAGGACAAAGGGATCATAACAACGACCAATTAAGTCGGGCCACTCAGACTTAACCAGGGTAGGTAAATGAGTAGGGAATAAGGGGCGGTATTGCATATGGCCTTCCTAATGATCTACTTGATATGGTGGACCCTATGGACCTAGGGGCTATAGCAGTTGAGCATGATGAGGCCGTTGTGGCAACCGAGCAGGAGGAGGCCAATATCATGTTGCCCGCAAGTCATCAGGGTATGTAAAAAGGGATCTAGGAGGAGGTGGAGTTTAGGAGGACCGATCGTAGGTCGACCATTACCATGCTAGATGGATATGTAGGTCTCATGTACTCATGTCCTAGGATGGTTAGGTTAAAGTTCTTGTTCCACCATAGAGCATCGACTAAGTTGTTCATTCCGAGAGCTAGAGGTAAGGCGTGGTTAGCGTTTCCAGAGGCCTATCGGCATGGCATTATCTGAGGAGTTATGATAAGTTTATCTTAAGTTAAAAACATATTTGTGACCATTAAATTATCTTCAACCATTCATTAACACATGCAACTTGTCTTTAATATGCAGGAAAGGTTTAAACTACCTAAGAACTGGTGGAGGGTGCACAAGTGGCTGATAACGTTGAATTATTTAGTGAGTAAATCATACAATCAGCTTTACTACGGGCTAAAGGTATACATCATATCTAAAGGTGGAGGTGAGGAAACTACTAGCATGCTACTATCGAGTTTCGAGCACCGAATGGATGAGTGGAGAGGGTTTATCCGCTTCGTAGAGACTGATCCAGCTTACCAAGTATGATTCTACATGTGGTAAAATATATAACCAGTTATCTGTTCCATTTGTTTAATTTTTTCAATCCTATAGCATCGATCTACGGTGAATATGGCAAATAGAAAGAAGCAAAAATCAGTGCATATAGGTGGTCCGAAATCTATTCTTTTCCATGCACTTACAAATGTAAGTATTATAATTACATTTTGTGCTGCATGTCATGATACCCACATGGTATGCAGGTTTATGTTTTATATTTTTTGGTAATTTCACATATCATGTATTACAAAATCACATGCCAATGGAAAACTATAAGTACATACATTTAAGGAGGGATAATGGGTAGTTGACTGATCATTGGGAGTCAGAGGTGTCCATGCAAAATTTTGTAAGCATATTCAATTTTCATATTCTATGGTAATACACCATATTTATTATTTTCTATCATTATATTGACATTGTCTTTACTTTGTTTCAACTAGGCACACATGGAGTGAAGAAGGAAGGAGGAGGAGGATAATCTTGTTGCTGCAACAAGTTGGCGACCTATGACAGATCAAGCGATTATGGAAGAGGTTTTGGGGCACAAATCCAGCTACCACCATGGATTTAAATACAGTATGCTGATAGATCAACACAAAGTTGACTACTATGCACAACCACGTGATGAGGATTTAGTGCACTCTGAGTATGATAACACCGTGTAATAGCATCGATAGACAAGATGTAGAAGCAAATTAATATGTTGATAAACTATGTCCCTCCTCCTTTGATGTCTTCCTTTGAGTAGTGCCCTCCATAACAATAGGCTACACCGCACATGGGTACTACTAGTGGTAGTGCAAATCCCAGCCAGCCTAGCTTTACACCATTCATACTAACAGCATCTCATATGTATCCCTACTAAGGTTTTTATGTGATGTTGAGACAACCATCTATGTTCACCCATGCACCTATGATCCCTCTCACAGGCCATCTAATAGCTCTAAACAGCAATTGCTACTTATTTACAGTTTCAAATCTCATACATTTTTGTGATTTTCTCTTTTGATCTTCCAAATGCTATAGATTCATTTCTAGATTCTAGTTCATTGGGTTTGATTTTTATTTAAGGTATCAAACAGTGAGGTTTCTAGTTGTTATATGAACATTTTGTTGGGTTAACTAGGGTAAGGTTTTTTTTTTTTTCACATTTTGTATGCCATGGGAAATTTAAAAGAAAAAAGGGGTGTCCACATTATTTTTATTTCAATTATACATGTGTCTATATGTGATTGGGTGATTCCGTGGGATGATGGAACTACAGTGATAGCATAGGTAGCCATAATGTCCTCAAAAAGTTAGATCAAGTAGTAAATTGATCTTTTTAAAGTTTATGTAGTTAATTAATACACTTTTCGTTGCAAAACTATTGTTATAGCGTAAAATTACTGGCTAGTGTACCGGATGCGTATGCAGTAATAAAAACTGGTGAGTACCAGGCGAATCCACAGGGAGTTAATTAACTAAGTACTACATTATAGTGATTTTGCTCTAAGCTAGGCAACTAAATTGGAGGTTGAGGTTCTAAGCTACTTAAACTACGTCTACCACTACAAACTATAAGTAATCTAACACTAAAGACTACACTATGTGAAATTCCTTCAGTAAATAGGTATGAGATTATGTAATGGTTTAGGTTAGGATTTCCATTCGTTGCTTTGTAATTATATTCAGGTTTGTTCATTTAGATTTTACTTAAACTCATAAGAATTTGTTTCCCTTTCGAGTTGCAAGATTCTAACTATAACATGGATATCCCTCTCAAGTAACCCATTTATAATCAACAATTAAATAACACATTCCTCTCATAAGTCATTTATTTTAATTGAACTTATGGTTCAAGTACATGACCGTGTGATGTGGAAAGAGAACCTTAGGTATGAAAAACCTAAGATCCAAATGATTCGCTAGTGGATTTGAACCCTAGGATCATCTTGAAACAAGCCAATAAGCAACCCGACGTCAATTGAACTCGCCAATTGAAACCGTAGCTATCAAATATCGCAACAACGTAACCTGACTTCAAACAAACCTGTTGTTTGGAACCATAGCTATCACAAGAACGAAGTTTAACTCTAATCACAATTGTTGATTAAAACCAAAACTATCAAATCATTTGTTCTTATCACAAGAACAAATAAACTCTCACTAATGGAGAAATCTCTCAAAGAGAAATATTCATTCAACTCATCTTAGATAATCATATTGTTCATTACAATGGTGCATATAGGCTTCAAAACAGCCCTTGGAAAACAAACAGACAGAAAATAAAAGTAATATGAAAAGATTCTTCGCAGCAGTATATGTCATCCCAATGCTGGCAACCTATGTAATCAAGGCTGGCAAACTAAATAGTGTAAGCTGGCGGCACTAGGATCAGCCTTAAGAAATTCAATTCTGGTCGCATCCAAAGTTGGCGGCTTATCCTTGTACATCGGCAGCATAGGCCTTGAAGGCTAGCAAACTTATTGTCGGCGTATGTGCAATTTCACAGGTCTGATTGAATTTTTATTGAATGACAGCTATTCTCCAAATATAAGCCGGCGATGTACAAGTCCATCCTACTGTAATACTTGAAATTCTTCAATCTTTTGAGCCTCAAACTACTTTATAAGCTCCTTTAGTTCACTTGGCTCGTGTTTTGATTAATGGAACTCCAATCTTTGAGCCTCCAATTGCTTCAAATGGCTTATGGAACTTAAGCTTGTTTGGTTTTAAGTTTAACACTTCCAAGATTACATTACTATGTCAATAAACCATAATTTCAACTGCATTAAGAACGTGAGTTCTATAACTTGAGCTGAAACAGCATGTATCCATGTCTGTTTCGAAGTTATGTTTTTATTTCAATTAAGCGCTTGAATCCCTCTCGAGTATTTTAAGCTCTAATTTACAAGAAGTTCATAGACAAGCTTTTGACCTTATAAAAATTGAACAAAAAATAATCAAACTTCCAAATCAACAAAACCCATCATAAAAATACTAATAAACTACCTAACAAATTTATAAACACATCACTAAACCCCACTAGATAAATTTAGCTCATACTAATAAATGGAATTTCATTCATATGAATCTAAACATAATCCATTACAAGTGATAAATGAGAGAAATCACAAAGAAATTACAAAATGTCTTCTAGTAATTCTGGAGATCCAACTACATTGTGAATGTTTAGAATGAATAGTGCCAAACGATGGGGTGAGGTGAGGTCGAGGTAGATGAAATGACTTCGATGTCGGGTAGTGAGGTGGATGGATGTAGAAATGGATGAATTGGTACGTCCAAGACAAGACCAAAATAATGGTCTATACTAAGAGACTGAAGACAAGGGAAAAATGAAGATGAAAATGGTATATATAGGGTCTATGAATGGTGAGTTGGCAAGTGAAGGTATAATGATGTGACGGTTGATTGGGTTTGGTGTATTGCGATGTGATAGGTACGTAAAGTGGATCCCAAAATACTGTAAATATTAAAAAGGATGGATAAAAATTCTTACAAAATATTTACAATAGAAAATGAGATAAAAACAGCAGGTTGCTTGAGTTAATCTTAGCAAGCCGAATTGGAACATTTGGTTTGGTTAGCTCAGGACTGCTGCTACATTGTGATGCATAGGGGGCTTGGTCGTGTGATGCTTAGGACAGGTCGGTTGATGCTTTGGCAGCTGCTGTTCAGTTCTAACTTGGACATGTTCTGTCGTGGAGGTTGGTGTAAGATGGATTGATAGATCAAGCTGTTGTTGTTTGTGTTCAGGAAGCTCGACCTTAAAAGCTTAGATCGGTGCAGATCATACTTGGAATTCATTGCTGCTTCCCGTACGTGGAATGCTCCAACAGCTGATCGATTAGTTCCCCATCATGTTAGCATGGTTGGAGCTTTTGTCTTGGAGAAGACTCTTATTGTTCGGTGGCGTTGTGACACACATGGTTGCTATTGTTATCTGTTTGCTGGTCAATAGCTCAGATTAGTGTAGACAAGTCAACGTTGCCCCAACTCAGGTCGGGATGGATGGAGCTCTACTTCAGGTGCTTGGTTAGTTCGGATTGCAGAGCTTGAGCGCTTGGCATGTGAACTGGTTAGCATGTGAGTTGCCCGACATTGGAAGTTCGGTTCGTGTTGCAGCTCGTTGGGCGCTCAGTAGGACAGCTTCGTACAAGTCTGGCTCGGTCGTGTAGAGCTCAGAAGTAACCGATACGCATGCTCCATTCAAGCGCAAGTGGATGCATGTCAGCAACTGCTGGAGCAATTTGTTCTGCACTGGTGTTTAGAATCAACTTGACATTGCTGCAGGTCAGGTCGGTGGAGTTTTGAGCATGTGGCTGCTGCTTTGGAGTTCAGATTTTTCGTTGTGGATCAGACCTTCACAGCTTCTTTTCATGATCAGGTCAGTAGTGTGTGTAGCAGCTCGTAGCTCGAGAATTCTTCAGGCCGCACATTGGGGTTGATGGCGGCTTGGTGCTTGCAACTTGGTCGGTGATTGCATGGAAACTTGGTTTAGGTTTTACTCGATTGATTTATCAGCTCCTTGTCCTTCTTGATCAGCTCGCTTTTGCTATAAAATGATCAAAGGAAACTCAAAATTGATGGAGCTCAGCCTGCTTTTGTTGTGCCTGCTTGGTCGGGACATGATTAACAGTTGCTTTGCATGTTTACAATGTTAAGCTCGGAGATTGGTGGACTAGAAACTCAGGTCAGGTTTGAAAGCATGTACTTCAGTTGTTCGGTGATTTGAAAGAAAAGGAGTTCATTCAGTCCACTACTTATACTCTACACCAAGAATTCGACAGAAGCAGTTCAGTTTGACTTCTCTGTGCGGTTTTAGCAGCAGCTTAGGTCTAACCATTTCTGTATTTTATCATTGAAATTTCAGCAATACCAACGCAAAGAATATTCACTAACAGTAGCATAAAATCAAATTCCCATGTAGTACTTTACTGAACTCAAATTAAAAACACATGAATCATGCCTTTGTAATCCTCTTTCAAGTGCAACTTTTCCTATCTTTTAAACAAACCTGCTCTTAAGAGCACATATATGTAATTTAACCTTATATTTTTATCCTTTTTGTAGATTTTTGAACTTTTAATTGCAATCAATCCAAGATCATGAAGTTTATCTATTTGTAAATTACCCTTTTGGGCAAAGTTAAAGTAGTATTTAGATCATTAATTGTATATTCTTTAACAACGGAATTACTGCCATGCCCTTAATACTCGGACATGGTAGTTTTGCCACGTAAATAACTTATTTAGTGCATATAAGATTACAAATAACATTGTGTGGGTTTCTAAATTCATTTTGATTTAAGAAATCATTGCTATATTTTATAAAAATTACTATAGAGTTTTATCTTAAAAATTGAATTACACAATTTTACAAAATCTATAAAATTACACTTGTACAAAATATGATTTTTTTTTTTTTTTTTCAAAATAACTTTCATTTGTGAATTGTGCCATGGCCTCGGAAGTAAGCTTAGCTCATCTGGGAAAAGTAGTGGCTCCGTTGGTCACCTAGGAAAATACTCAATAATATCAAAAGTATAAGTTTACTATGTTATAAAACACAATCAAAGTATTCACATATATAAGTCTTAATAAAAATGGGCATACAATGCCTTATAGTATATTAAAAGCATCATGATTACAGAAAACATCATGCCTTTATGTCATACTCTCTTTATCCCTAACATAGTACAAATCCAAATTGCCATACCTGAAGCCAAGGGAATAATAGCGCAGTCCATATACCATAGTCACAAATGATAGAAAAGGGTTAGCAAAAGTACCCTATACACAGTAATTCAAATATAATCTTGCACGTCATATTCTTATTCTAAAGCAACAAAAAATAGCTTAAGTTCTTTAAATTTACAATCAAGCAAGCAACGTGTTTCTAATGTTCCCAAAAATGTTGACTTAGGAGAACTCATGACTTTAGAAGAAAGATAAATTGATGGACAAAAGAGGTCCAAATAAAGCATTGGTTTCTTTTTTATTGTAGCGTAATAATAGTTAACATTTGTTTTAAGTAAATTAATTGCCTACTCCTAATCCTCTCTTATGACTTAATAGGCAAGCGTATCTATCGTTTACTGTAGTATAGTGCTAAGTATAGGGTTATCGCACAGGGATTGTTAAGTACTAGTACTGACTCTTTCCTTATTAACTAACCAATGAAAATCAAGTTGAATTAATCGAAGAAATTAATAATATTCTATCAAATACTAACAATCTAACGAACACAAATTAAATTTGGTTTGATTAACTTAGGCTTTGATGTACCTAGATCTTAATTTACCACCAACTCAATCATTATAACTTCTTAAATTCATCATTTAGGTAACATTAGTTCTTTAAGTTGTGGAGTTCCTCTATTAAATTAATAACTTTCTCAAGTATATTAATTCTTAATCCTAAATCAATCAATTAGAATCTCTTTTAAATGAATAGCAATTTAGAATCACATTGTTAACATGAACTCATGCACAACATTAAGTTTCACAGAAGACTTTCATAACTACGAGCAAACCACTTTAACTGCATAAATCCGATCATAAAAGCAATTTTTCAATCAACTTTTATGATATCATGCATAAATTCATACACTGGTAATATGAACTTAAGTAAAACAATAACAAACATGCAATCAAACTCAAGGAAACAAATGGTATTGCATTAAAATCTCAATCTCAATTACATGGTGGATGTCACGCCCCGAAGGGTACCCTAAACGTGGCAGTCCACCGTACACAATATTAAAGCCTAAGAATGACCACCTCAATCACGCGAAGGCTTCCATACTATGTACAAGGCGTCTAACACATAAAGGAGACTCATCGGAATGATACGTTTTATGTTGATACAATTGAGTAACAATGTAAAGAAAATACAATCCACTATACTCCAAATACAAAACCATATACTTCAAGATACAATTCATCAAACTTCAACTACATTCATCCCAAGACTTCACTACATAAAGCTATTGCAAAGAAAATCGTAAAGCTTAGCCAAAAAAACTTCAAGCATTCTTATATCTTGCCGGAATCTCGAAATCATTCTCGGCTTCAACCATCTCAGTCCCCACTTAGCATTCTTGGAATAACCTGCTCATTTAAACATCTATTGGGGTATAAGCTACACTAGCTTAGTGAGATTCATTTCCGCAATAATATACTCAATTGTAAAATATACAAGCAAGTTTATTTAAACAATCATATGAATGCACAAGCAAATGGGCAAGCAAGCATATGACTTTCCGGTAGTCATATGTGAATGGATTTACGCCCTCCATTCGGGGTTTGGGGTAGTTCATAAGTCATGCAACTACAGTTCCAATGTTGGTCCATAAGACATGCAACCATAGTCCCAATCTTAAGTGGGGTGGTCCATAAGACATGCAACCACAATTTTAATGTTGGCCCATAAGTCATGCAACCATAGTTTTCATTATTTGAATGGGGTGGTCCATAAGTCATGCAACCCTAGTCCCCTTCATTAAAGACCCGCTGCCTCCCGATCATACTTTTGTTCCCACCAAAAGCATTCTCGTAATGCAATGTGACTCACTACGTGATATGCATGTACAATTTATATATAATCATGGCATATTAATTAGATAATTTAAAAGTGATCATACAGATTTCAGACACTCCAAATCTATACTAGCTCATACAAGTTATTGCAACAAAGCTTGCCTCGATATACTTATCGTTCATTCATACAAGTTTAGATCACCATTCAATCACAATTTTATCTTTTCCTAAGTCTAATGCCACTACTACTACAAGCACACCCAAGAGCATAATTAATTGAGAAATGAACTCACTCGGCCATTGGATCACCGGTCTTCTAGTAATAATAATCCGGTGACAAAGAGTCAACGTTCACGGGTTCACCTAATCACATAAGAAATACTCTAATGAGTATTCTACCATCTAAGGATACTAAAACTCTAAGAAAACTTAGTGAAATCGAAATTCGCGTCATTTTCGAAGTCCCGATTTAAAATGGCCATAACTTGGTCATTTTAACTCGGAATCTCGCAAATTTTATATCGATTTCTATCTACTTCGGAAGAGCTTTTTAAATATGTAGTTTAAATCAAGTTTTGAAAATATCTAAGCCTCGGAAATGAGGGATCAGATCTGTACAGCAGGTATATTGATTTCCGAAAATGCGGTTTTCATGAATGCACTTGAGATTCCTAAGTACAAAATGAAACTAAATGCCATGGTAATGATTTTCCCTATCATGAATGTCATGACTTGAACCCTAATGAGCCTAAGTTCTTATAACTTTTTAGACTTAAAGAATTTTAATAAACTTTTTCTTAGAAAACCATTTCATACCATTGCTTAACAAGTGAATTTACTACACTTGGTCACACCTACATATTACAAGGATTCTCTTTTAGAAAAACTCTACTTGGTTTAAAGAAATTTTGACCCTTATATTAGTTATATCCTAAGGCCTTTATTTCTTTAATAAAATCTTCATTTATAAACTTTTAAGAGGGTCTTTTACTAAGGTGGTTCCAAAAATCCGAATTTAGAAAATTCCATTTTCAAGTTGATTTCTTTAGGAAAAATGTATTATATACTTAAAACTTTAAGTGTTTATTATACCTATATCCTAAGGACTCCATTTATTTAAGAAAATACCATTTTTGAAGTTGGAAAAATAGTGTTTTGTAACCATCTATCCATTATTACGAATTTTGCCTACAAGACTTTTAGCTCAAAACTTCTATTGGACTTCATCTCTTGTTTCCAACATTTTCTTTGGTAAAAACTCATTTAGACTCATGAAAAATATTACCAAACATTATCTATCACCTATAGACTTCATTTCTCTTGTAAAATATATGTTTAGAAGTTGGTAAAAGTGTTTTTAACCTAGGTTTTTCAAGTCATCCGAATTTACACCAACTCATTCCTTGAAAAGTGTTTTCCTTTTTTTTGGTTTGTTAACTTATCTATCTATAGATCTATGTACTAGAAAGGTCATTTACCAAGGACAAAACATTAAAGACTATGAATGCACATAAACTCAAAATAAAGATGAGATCTTAAATGTCTACATGAATATGAATAGTAAAATGGTAGATCTACTATATCAAATGCTTAAATAGGTTTTGAAAACATAAAAACTATATTTTTATAAAAGTTCTTTTGTTCAAAATACCTTTTGATGAAAAATCATAAAGCTTATGGCATGAAAGCTCCTTTAAATGCTATATCCACTTGGTGATGGTTTGGTATTCTTGTATTGATATTTCCTTGTCCCTAGCAAGAGCTCATGGGGATATTTAGTTGGAAATATCCAAGAATAACCTAGCCATTACAAAGATCTAAGGATATATGAAGCAAGGTTCATCTACTTAAGGTAAAATAGGAGACAAAAGAAGAAAAAGAAAGTTGTGTGTGTGTGTGTGTATGAGCCTTAGAAGCTCACGGCATGGAGGTGGTGAGGGAGAGAAAAAGAGAGCTTTTTAACTTTGTAAAACTTGAAAAGTGAAAGAATGAAGTGAGAGAGAGAAAAAGTAGTTTATATATAAAGTGAAATTAGGTTAAAATGGAATAAAACAATAAAAAAAAAATTGCAAATTAAAGCTTGTAGGGGGGGTTTTCATGCCGGCACTATTCACCAAAAAGGGGGGAAAGAAGTTTGATTTTTAATTTTTGTTTTGATTGATTTAACTTGATGTTTGACTTGTCATAATTTGTATAAAAGTTAAGGGACAAAAAGTGTAGAGAAAAGAGAGTGATTTGAGTGATGGTAAGGGTTGAAATTGTAGAGTGTGCAAAAAGGTAGTATAGGTGGTACTTTTTGAATAGTGAGGAATAGTTGACAAGACAATTTAATTTCCGGTAGTAATGAAATACGAATAAGAAGGCTATAACTGTATTTTTCATAAGCCGGAAAATTATGAAAAATATATTTTTGAAATCCTTATTTTATTTCGGTTCAAATGAGTACTCATAAGTATATTTTTGAAATTCTAGTTCCGGGGCACGTTTTTCTATAAAGGGTCTCGGGATGACCCGGAATTGAAATTTTCTTAAAATCTGATCTTTTCTTGTTTCAAAATATAATCAAGAACTATATTCCAAATTAATTTTGCCTATAAAGGTTTCTTATTTGGAAACCGAGGAAAAGCCGGAATTAGGGTTTCTAAGTCTTTCTCACAAAGCTTAAACTAAACCGGTTTAGGGTTTCATTTTCTGGTTTTCGAAGTTTACTTGATTACTAGGAAATCCGGGTATACATTATAAAAGTAATAAAATTGTGTAATGAAATAAAATGAATAGTGCAAAAGACTAATCAATTACCGGTAGAAATGAAAATACGATAAAAAGGTTATAACTGTAACTTTTATAACCCGAAAAATTATATAACTGATATATTTAGAAATCTTATAAAATTACGAGTCTAACGGTACTAATGGTATATTTTTGATATCTCGAGCCCCGGGACACGCTTTTCGAAGTCTGTATCCGAACGGGTTCGAAGTAGGTCAAAAATTTACCAATCTGATAATTATAAACGAACTCATATTACTATGAGTTATTCTATATATTTAAACTACATCTCGGCCTCTAAGGTTAGGGGCACTAGATTGCCGGACTTACACTATTGTATTCCGGTTAGGGTTTCCGGGTGATTTTCCAGTTTAGATCCTTGCCAAAATGGAAACTGATATTTTATGTTTATACAACATATTTAATTTGAGAAATCTATTTTACATTTCATTTTTATAAGTATTTAATATCTTTTAATGTTTTCGGAATTCTTGAATTGGTTTTCATTTCCGAAAGTTAATTTATTTTCTTTTTATTAATTTGATTTTGGGTTCTATATTACTCATTTTTATAAGTCGGGGTTTCGTATAGAGTTAGTCGTACGTAGTGGTTTTGGAATTGAAGTATGTTGAGTTCTTATTTTATTTTTAAGGATTCTTATTTTTTCTCAAGCTTTGGAAATTTTTGGATTCGCTCGTGTTTTTGGACTAATTGAAATTCGGTTTTAATTTGGAGTGATCTTTAGGGTTTATTTTCGAAGTTCATTTTGGAATTATTTACTGAAATTTTCTGGGGCTTACAGTGGAGTTAGGGTTTATCAAGATCTACATACAAAATATACAAGTAAATATTACATAAAGAAGGATAAAAGTGTCAATTGATATAAATTATAAGGTTAAATTTGTCAATAAGGTCTAATTTTAATGCAATTTTGGTCACATGATAAACACATGACAGAAGATGAAAAGTCACAAATCTCTATATATTCTTTCTTTGTTCTTTTCTCTAACAAAACCCTAAACCTAGATTCTTACCCTCTGAAAGTTTATAGCCGCCAAAAGATTCAGAAGTGCAGATCAGGTAACTAAATCACTATTTTTGTTTTAAGATCTTATGGATTATTAGATTTTTTAGGGTTTGTTTGTTGAATTTGCGATAGAATTGGAAAACATACATATCGGGTTTGGAGATTTGATTCTGTTGGTCAAAGGAGATCTTGGAAGATCGGATTCAGATAATCAAAATCATATATTTCCTTTAAAGTCTTTCAATCTATAAATTATCTTAGGATTTTCTTTTGTTTTGAAGAAGAATTGGAGAAACAATTCTAATTTTCTTGGAGATTTGAAGAGTGGGTGTTCAAAGAAGATTGAGGATCAGATTAGGTAATAGAATAACCATTTTTCTTTTAAGATATACAATTTTATAGTTCCTTAGAATTTTCTGTTGTTTGAAGGGAGATTGGAGAAAACCCTAATTATCTATATATCTGGTTTTGGTGTTAAAAGGATTTAAAATTGAATTTAGTTAAGTATTTTAAAGTTTTAATCTTTATGATTTTATAAAAATGGTAGTTGTTGATTTCTGGTATATATGTTGTTGAATGAAATTCTAGGGTTTGGAGAAGTGGTTGAGGAGATTTGTTGAATTGAAGGATTTTGGTGTTGTGATTAAGGAAAAAGTTATAGATTTGGTATTATATTGAAATTTGGGTTTTAGATATGGATGGATTTCGGTTTATCTGATGAGATGTATTTTGAATTTTATCTATTCATGTTATCAGGTTCTGTTGAATAAGGAGTTATGTTATAAAAACAGATTTGGGTGATTTATAGTACTATTCTTGAATTTGATATAGGTACGACCTTACCTTATTTGTTGTATATGTTTGTAGGTTTAGATCTGTTTATTGTGTGTGTAGGATTAAAATATCAAATTAATCTAATTCTATATAAAATATAAAATTATTTTGTTGCTTATGTATGGCTTTGGTTAGTAAAGACCATGCAGAGTGTGATACTAACGAGGCACCCTAATAATCTATGTGTGAGGTTGTCCCGAGTGAACTCATGCATAGAAATGATTTCGGTAGATTAGGTTTTGGCAGAGAGCACGGTATGTGGATGATTCTCCAATACCAATATATTTATAATTACCTATTTTCTATATTGATTATTTTTCAGAGGTCATGAGAAACCCCAGGTTTGGAACTAGAGTACTATAGTTCTAAACTATGTTGTTTGCTGATTAATTAAAGATAATAAATTGTATTCGTTGCATTAGGATTAGTTGCATGAAAAAAAAAAATATATATATATGCATGTTGTGTGGCATTTGCATTTTGTTTGTGGTTGGGCGTATTGGGCGTTTTCGCTCATTCTATTATCATTTTCAGGACAGGTGAGGATCTCATTATGTATGACATATCAGGATATGACATTTATGTGGATGAAGGAGAGGATGATAATAGAATAGACTATTCTGCTGACATTTAAGATGTTATAGATCTTAAAGATAGACTTGGAAGATGATGTGAAGTTTTGAAATTTTACTTTTTATAAACTTTGAAATTGTTATAAGTTTTTTTTGAGTTTTTGGATTATTAGTTATGTTGGCTTTAATTTATGCCAACAAGTTATTTTCTTCAAATGATTTGTTTTATGAGACAACTTAAACAGGTATCCTTTATTAGAGTTTATGAAGTTTTATATTGTGTATACTTGTGGTTTAGATTTTTAGTCTTGGTGTGTTCTTAAAAGAAAAGGACATGTGATGGGTTGTAATGTCCTTATTCTAGAATGTTACGCATTACATGCTAGAATTTTTAAATGACAAACCGTTATAATCATTTCGACCATTCTAATAATTTAAACCATGGTCTATATATCCAAAATACTACCTATTTACGATATTATGTTTATTATTAAACGAGCTCAAAAGCCAACATGTCAACACGTTAAGCTTGTTTCAAGCAACTCAAAAAGTCATCAATTAAAAGAAATATCAGCTCATTAACTACACATGTCGGTTTCCAAAAGGAAAAAGGGGTTTTACAACTTCCTTAATCTAAACTCCTATTCTACATTCTAGCCTAACTGCCTAAGGACGGCTAGATTTCTTAATTGCATAATTACAGATATATTGCCACAGATTTCTAATTTTTTTTTTCTTTATATGATTATTACAATAACGATAATCTAATCCCTGTATGTTGTTGTTGTTTTTTTTTTTTTTTCCCTTGGAAAGTCCTATTTGAAGATTTTCTATATTTCTTGTTTTCACACGTGGATTCAAACCCAGCAAATCCTGTCTAGAAGATCCATAATAAATTTTCCTAAACTACAAAGCCATATTTCAAGTTATCAATTTATATTTGGCTTTCTTATGATTTTTATTTTATTTTATTTTTCTCCTGCATCTATGCAGTCTGCTCCCCTTCAGATAAAATGCAGGGTTTGCACTGAACATTCAATATTGAAAAGGTCTAGGTCTACAAACAAACCAAAGTCTATGTTTTATTTTCATTCACGCTCATATATATTCATATACGTATGGAAGATTCAAAGCCTCGTCTTCTAGAGGAACATATAAATTAAAGTCAAACTCATCAAACCACCGTTAGGTTCTCTTTCTCATTCTCTAACCACTCCATATATATATTTAGCCATTACAACTCACCCCATTTGATATTCTCTCTCTCTCTCTCTAGACACACACGCATATATATATATATATATATATATATATATCTTTCTCTGACAATTTCCTTCAGTGGTTTAACCTTTTGTAGTTTTTTGAATATCATTATTAAACCCAAGGATGTTTCATCTTCTTCATCCTCGGAGAATCCGATTCCAAGCTCAAGTTCCATTAATACTTTGTTTTGTGTTTTGCCTCTTCACAACCTCCTCGTGCCTCAAGGTCAACTTCTCTTCTCTTTTTCTTCTCTTATATGCGTATATGTACATGCATATATATGAATTTTTTCAAGTACCATTCAAAGTTGACAGCGTATGTTAGTTTCCTCATTCTTTAAGATATCGAAATACGCGTTTATCTTAATGGTTGTTAAAATGGCTCTTCATGTTGAATGTAGTTAGGAGAGACATGTTCAACGGACAGTGACTGTGACTCAGGTTTACGTTGTGAAACATGCGCTGCCAATGGCAATACACGACCCAGATGCACTAGGATTCAACCATTAAGCCCAACATCCAAGGTGGCGTATCTGCTTGTGCACTGCTTCATTGATTTGGATTCCTAACTCGTTAGTCGTTTTAAATTGTAACCCATTGGTTTGGTTGTGTTTGGTTAGGTTGGTAATTTACCATTCAACAAATACTCATGGCTTACAACGCACAATTCCTACGCCCTTTCAGGGACTAATTCGGCCACAGGAAGCACTCTTCTTTCCCCTACCAATCAAGAAGATACTATCACCAATCAACTCAAGGTAAGATCACTCCCTTTCCTTTGTAAATGACACACGCAAAAGTAAAAAAAAAAAAGGGGTATAAGGTCCAGGTGATTGATCCTTCTATTGATTTTGCGATGCATCGGTCCCATTCATGGATGAATCATCGTAATCCTAGTTTCTGACTTAGAGGAAATTTGACGAGGTTTTTAAGGTTTTCTGTAAAACATTATATATATTTTCAATCGTTATAATTAACTATTGTTAGAAATATCTTGATAGGAAAAATCGTGTAGGCGATTGGCGAATTCCTTTGGATTCTCCTAGGGAAATTTCTAGGTAATATGTTGTCGGAAATATGACCACTGTCTTATTGGGCAATTATTTTCCAAGCATGCCTTTTTGTCTTTTCATGGATCCTGATTTGCCTCGTAATCTTGGATGTGTGAATGGGATATTACGACCATTTCAAAATACGTATAAAAATTCTATACGTCTGATCTAGTGTTTCTTCAAATGGCTAGAGTTCTAATTTTCAGCCTCCAACGAGTTTTGAATTTGTCTATAAATGAATGCGGTGAGTTCATGTTTGACCTTTATTTGGCAAGGAACAGATCATTCAAAAAAGCATCCATATCTTTTATTCAACTTTTTATTCTTTAAATAGGAACAGCTTTGTTGGGAGTCAACTCCGAAGTTTGGTCAGATGAATGCAATGAGGACAATGTCTTATTTACATACTTGACATCAAAAGAACAGAGTGGAAATCTAGGAAATGTTATTCTCAGCCCATTAAAAAGTGCAATAGGCTTGACTAATACATGCAAGAACAGGGTCGGGTTCATATAGGGCATATGTCTTACTTTCTTCTTTTTTCCTTATGTATTTTATAAAATACATAACCCCCACTTCATTGCCTTTGCTTACACCACCGTACACCAAAATTTTGATCAAGTGTTAAGGTTATCCTACAATCATTTAATCTAAAGGTTTAAACTTATAGTATGGTCCTCACTTATAGGATATTGATCTTCTGCTCTGATATCATGTTAAGATAACACCACAACCATCTAATCTAAAAGTTTAAGCTTGTAAATATGATGTAGCCATCATATTTATCACACAACATAAAGAAGAGGCAGCAATTCGAATGCCTTTGACAGATCCATTTTTTGTAGGAACAACATGCACAAATTATAAAGATTTATCTTATTATTGGGTGAGCAAGAATCTCTATAGGACGTGCAAGTGTCATTCCCTCAAATGAAACCAATGTAATTGCATAATATATAGTGGAATGTCTCATCCAATGTGAAACATGTTGCGGTTGGGGCCTAATCATCTGAGAAGTATGAGTCCCTTTTACCAAAATCACCCCTTCCCCCTCCCCTCCCCTCCCCTCCAAACAAAAAAAGAAAAATAAAAAGGATGATCCACTATTTTTCAGTGCTTCTAATTTGCTCTAGTAATTATTGATGCTATTTATTTCATTATTTATGATACTTTAGTTATATCTGTATATACATTAATCATGGAACGATTGCTTCTGTAGAATGGAGTTCGGGGACTTATGCTTGACATGTATGATTTTGAGAATGACATATGGTTATGCCACTCCACTGGTGGAAAATGCTACAACTTCACAGCATTTGTAAGTGTACACAAGGTTCCTTTATAGTATTTTAGAAAGTATTAAGGACACTCTCTCCTTCCTATACTAAGGATACACATAAATTATCCTTTACCAGCAACCTGCCATCAATGTGCTGAAAGAGATACAGGCGTTCCTGGAAGCTAATGCATCAGAGATTGTCACCATTTTCATTGAGGATTATGTGACCACCCCTCAGGGATTGACCAAGGTCTTCAATGAATCAGGGCTCAGTAAGTATTGGTTTCCAGTGTCTAGGATGCCCAAAAATGGAGGAGACTGGCCTACAGTTGATGACATGGTACAGAAAAATCAGCGCTTGGTGGTTTTTACATCCAAGTCATCAAAAGAGGCTTCTGAAGGCATTGCTTATGAGTGGACATATGTTGTGGAAAACCAGTGTGAGTATCCAGAATTGGTTTGATACAGCATGATGTTGTTGTTTGATGCGTGCAAGTATGTTTTCTTGTTGAAACACTTATATTTGAACTAAATGGTTCATGCTATGGAATTTGACTTTCATTCTCTGCTGATTTTAGATGGAGATGGGGGCATGAAAGCAGGTTCTTGCCCAAACCGTGGTGAATCCTCTCCATTAAACACCACAAAAATTTCACTTGTCCTGCAGAACTACTTCCCTGATAATCCAAACATATCAGAAGCTTGCGTGGACAATTCAGCTTCATTGATTAGCATGATGAATACTTGCTATCAAGCAGCTGGTAAAAGATGGCCAAACTTCATTGCTGTTGACTTCTACCAGGTATTGGTGAAGTTTAAATCTCACAGAAATCAATTTGTTTCTTAGTTCCAAGTCGTTATATGAAAATGAAAGTGAGAATATCTGACAATTTTTTTCAAATTGTTGGTTCAGAGAAGTGATGGTGGTGGAGCCCCAGAAGCCTTGGATGAGGCAAATGGCCATTTGACTTGTGGATGTGACAACATTGCCTACTGCAGGGTATGCCACCTTTCATTAAAACTATTTTCTTCAACTATATCCATTAAGATAAAGTGGTGCAGTTGTGTTAGTCATTAGGCTTATGGTTGTGGTACAGTGCTAAGACTATACAAAACAAAGGGTGAAGAAAAAGGCAGAAGTGCTTCCATATAGCAATGCAGTTCTATGTTGCTCGATATCTTAATGACCCCATCCAGCTCTCATAATTTGTCTTACTACTTGGATGAAGTAGGTAGAGAATCCTAATGCCATATACAACTTACAGAAGCAATTTATGAATCAGGTCTAGAAGATCGGACTCATGGTGTTCCATATGTCCGGTTCAACAGCCATAGTACAACATGAAATGATTTCTCTATACAATATTGATAGTGTCCTAAGTACTCCTATGAAATAACTCAAAGTTGGAAATAAAACACAGTTACATTGAGTCCAATTTAACTACTTATTGACGTCGGTTGGTTCCGTGCAGAAGCAGCTTTATATGCAGCTTCTTGTTTAATGGTTTTTCCAGCTTATCAAATTTGATTCATGGACTTGATTATTATATTAAAGAAAATGGAATCTTAGTTACAGGAATAAAATGTAGGATTTTTGCATTCTGAACTGGCCTGTGGTATGTATGAACAGGCAAATTCTACCTCTGGCACATGTGATGTCCCTCAACTTGCTCCACCTCCACCTGCTGCAGCATCAAACTCCACACCTGGTGGGGGAGGTCAAGTGGCCAGCTACGCTTACTTGAATGCAAGACTGCCTCACGTATGGTGGCTATTAGGAATGATCTTTACCTTGACTGTTAACTGCTGGTTCTGATTATAGAAATGTTCTGACACAGCTCATCATTTTTGTTGCCTTTTCTGGCCACAAGTAAATGAGAGTGTGGCCCTTCAGAGTATATTTGTTCTTTGCTCTTAATAAATCAGATACCGGAAATTCATTGTTACACTTTTACGTTTTTGCAGTGAAGAGGTCACAGTTATAAGCTTTGCTTATTTGTTTTAGGGGTATATTTCAATATGGACAAAGGTGTCAACAGTTCATGTTTGACTTGGGAAGGCAAATTGAAAAATACCCCAGTTTTTAAACATTCCAGTATTCTACTAGATCAGGAAATTGGGAAGGCAAATACTTCATCATGTTTATTTTCAAATAAGTGTTACAAAATCACCTTTGTTACATGATGGCAGAGCATACTTCTGAGATAAAGTTGTTTCTCGATTAATATATTTATGTTTTATGCAAGTAGAACTGGAAGACAGAAACTGGATTGACTAGATGAGATGATGCAAATCAAGCAATGGAATACAGTTCAGTTTTAATCCAGCACTTGAAATGGATCGAACCACATTTTGCATACTTCTGAATGATTTGGATTTTTATTCATCTTGTAACATGCTTTGACAAAACTGTGTGAAGATATACATTGACCTTTTCAGGTAAAACCGTCATAATATACTCAAAATGTGCTTTGGAGCCAAACGAAATTGAAATGAATGAGCGTGGTAGATGATTATTGTTAGATGTCAAAACCTACTTTATTCAAAGTAAGTGAATTGCAAAACTTTGCCAGTTTCTTACATCAATATTTTCCATGGGTTAAATCTATTAGAGTCAACAAATCAAATTTAGGTTGGTTTTATATAGAAGAGAAAGCACTTCAAAGGAAAAAAAAAAAAAACAAAAAAGGGTTTATGACAGGAATTGGTATGCTTCTATTATTGTATGGAAGCATTAAGTAATGATTAATAAATGAGAACTGTTGATCTTACTACAAACACAAATGGTGGGAAAGACTAGGCCCAATATTTGAAAAAATATAAGGAAAACGAAAAATAAAGGAAGACATCCATTTATATGTTAATGTAAATTAAACTACCTGTCCTTCAAATTCGTGGGCAACCTAACTGTATACAAACAATGAGATGGTTCTAACAGAAGATGCCTGTTTCAGAATGCATTCAAAAGCCACGAACCTGCTCTTACAGCGGCTTTCCTACAATTTACTTCATTGATCCATAGGAAATTTGTGAATAACAGATCACAACGGCAGTCACCTGATTGAAATTCAAAAGCCAATGCATCTTAAGTATTCGTTATGTTAATATTATACAGCAATATAAATTTCCTTTCAGAATTCACGTGGAACTAAACACACGTGGGATATCATATTTAAAACCTTGCAGACATGAGAAGATGGGTCCATCCAGTGCTTTATTGAGTGCTAGGTTGAGTTTCCTCATATGGTCTAGATGCATGTGCTCAAGCCATTTGATTCAATTTTCTTCAATGTCTTTCAATGAATGCAAAGCTTTTATATCTTTATTTTTATCCAAAGAAAAACAAACAATTAGGGACTTAAAATTATAAAATGAGGTAAGTAAAACTGATAAAAGCATGGAGATTGCCGCAATAAGATATTCGTAGGGGTATGTATGAAAATACTGTATTTTAGGAAAATAATAACAAAAATACAATATTTCATATACATATACGTATTTTACTTGTCAAAAGCGCATCAACATTATATCCAAAAAATTATTTTAAAACTTTTTTATATTCAAGTAATTAAAATAGCAATAAAATTAATCATTGATAAAAAAAACACTAAAATACATACATATCCCAATTTTCTCACAAATTAACGTAAAAATAAAAATAAAAAAAGAAATTAATTTTGGCTTTGTGGGTTGGCCTGATTAACTCGTGGGCCTTTAAAAGCGGACCAAAATGCCTCGGCCAGATTAACCCACGGCTGAAGCGGATAGGCTCGGCCCGGCCCAACCCATTTAGCCTATATACCCACCTCTAGTCACGTCTTGAAACAAATTTTCTTTATAATAGGAGGGCATGGTTGCCAGTCACGACCTTCTTGCAATATGAAGAGGGCACAGTTGGCAATCGCACTCTTTTTTTAATATGATGAGGGCACAACTACTAACCATGCCGTTAGAGTATATATCGAAGAAGAAAAGCCCAACTGAAGCCATTTGCACACACTCTTCCCTCTCTCCCAAGAACACTCTCTCCTCCACTCCACTTTGGTTTTCTTCCCAATCCATCAACACAACCACTCAAGACAACTTCAGCATGGGACGACTTGATGTCCACCAAACTAATGAACCACACGATTTGTGAAACACCGCATCACAATTGAGAAACATATCAATAGCATACGGGCTTGCTATATGTGTCCTCCTATGGTGCAGAACATTGGGGGCCATCTAGATTATCATCTACTCCACCTGCACACAATTCAAAAAAAAAAAAATCAATAAGTTCTTCATCATTGTAAAGCCAAAAAAATCATGTTCAAGGATTTATGTGTACCCGTTGCAACCCTTGCTAGTCAAATGTAGAGTGATATGCCGATTGGATTTTGTTTAGGGTTAAGGAAAAGCATGACCTCTTCTTGGACTTTGTTTTCTAGTTTCGATAACAACTCATTACATGAGGTCATATTCTTCAATAGGCATAGGCAAGTAGGATCTTAAGGTTTGCCCATATAGACTTGCATGAGCTAACTTAAAAGTTTCAATCGATGGCTCCTTATATGCTTAGATGCCTACATCAACACCTGACTGTTGATTACTTGATGGGTGTGCTTATGAATCTAAACTAGTATGTGAGGAAAGATTCACCTACATTGCACAATGTTAAACTAGTGAGTTCCATGTGGATTTTGATGAGGAAATAGATTGCACAATTATCCACTTGATTAAAATAAGCTACACTTAATTAGAAAAACATATATATATATATATATGTTAAGATGGTTAGATTTGTGCATGATGCACCTTGTGTTTGTATATGTGATATGTTAAGCCTTTATGTGCAATACATATGTGTTTTGGTTTGTAATTATATGTTACAACTTGATACAAATAGGTTTTAGGCCTTGATTTCCTTAGAATTGCTAAAGCTCAAAACATGAAAGTTATAGAGCTCTCTCTAAACTTTTTGTAGCATCTTTAATCACCTCAATCAGAGTCCGGATGAAAGCGAATTAGCCAAAATACAAAAAATGTGTCTATCAATTTTAGCAGGTTCGAATATTTTGGTGATCAGAAGGTTTGAGTGGCTCAGAACTCCAAAATATTATGCAAAGGTCTGAACCTTCTGAGCATAAGAATGTAAGCCTACTATAAGATGTCTCAAAAGTTTGAACCACTGCACAAAGGTTCAGATTCGCTACAATTTTACTAGCCATTGGAGTGTTTTTTTCATCCGATCATTAGAGATTTTTTTAGGGACAATAGCTAGGTATTTGGAGGGGCTTTAAATACAAGTTGTTGGGTAGTTGTAGAGAGCTATTAGAGCTCATTTATTACAAGCATCTGCTTGTCAACATCTCTACAAGCATTAATTGTAATTTGTGATATCTACTGAGTGAGAACTAAGTGTAGTGCTATTTGTGTTGTACTTGTCATCCATTGTAAAGCACTACATTAAGTTAGTTGTGAGTGATACTTAATGGAATCTTAAGTTGAGCTTAGTATACTTGAGAGCTTTGTATAAAGGCTCAACTAAAGTGTGTTGTATATTTGTTTTAGTGTGTTATTGTAGCTCTAGTGGAGCATTTGTTTGTTGTATTGTATGAATGTATGAAGTCCTCATTGAGTGAAGTGTTGGTTGTGGACCGTGGAGACTAAAGGGAGGATTGAACTCCACGTTATATCGCAGTGCAAATTTTTCTATCCACATCTCTTTATTATTGTTGTTGTTCATTTATTGTTAAATTGCATAATTAGGCAATAGGTTTGATAAGAAATCAAAATTAGGCATCCGCACACATCCTAGGTGTTATTATAGCATTCCATCACACAACGATTTAGAGGATTGCTTGATTGTCCACATATTTGTACAAACAACTCTTGTATTAAGCCAACACCTAACTCCTTCACTTACACCAAGAGATCCTCCATGATGTTATCATCAACAATAAGTACAATACATACATTTGCACATTTGGTATATGTAGTGGTACCTATGTATAATTTCAATGCCTCCTACATTTAAATCCACCCCAACACTTGCACATATCTTGCCTACAAATTGTTGATAGTTCACATCAATCCCCATTCACACCTTCTTAAGGGAGGCCCTATCATACTCCAGCCCGTGCATTCCACTAATAATTCTTTCCATGGGTATATACCATGAAATGAACTAAACCCGCCATTGCAAACCTTTTGAGTCAATGCTTGTACCATTAAAAAATAACATCTAAAAATGAGGTCAAATGCAGTACACTATTTTGCATTTTGATAAACTTTACTACCCATTCTCAAACTTTTTTACACTTTCAAACAATTTCACACAGTTTTGTTCACTTTCTATTTGGCATTTCACCGAACACTTGGTATGCTTGATTTTGAAAATAAATCCAACAATCAAATCTTAACAATGCAACCACACAAATTCTACAATAACACATGTATAACGTATTCACATATAAAACCACTTGAAATAAACAATCAATTTCTTGAATCAAAACCAACTTCAACCTATGTTTCAAAATACAAAATGTGAAAAAAAAAAACAACATTAGAGAAATAGAGTAGATTCTTACCTCAAATTGGCTTTCATAGAAGATCTAAAGTTGTCTTGAGTGCTTATGTTGATGGGTTGGAGAGAAACAACAAATCAGAGTAGAGGAAATAATGTTCTTGGAAGAGAGAGATGAATGTGTGCAAATGGATTCAGTTGAGCTTTTTTCCTTTTATATATTCTCCAAGAGCATAGTTTGTAGTCACGCTATCATTATATTGTAAGAAGGGCATGACTTAACTGCGTTCTCCTATTAAGGAAAATTGTACATAGAAGATGTACCCTTTTTGCAATGGTTAAACACATACGATACAAATATTTAGACAAAATTCCATATTCTAGGAATTATTTTTCAATATATAGTATTTTCATTCATACCATAAATATCTATATGCCTTCATGTATTCGCATCTATCATATCCCGAAGGGTATCCTAAACGTGACAGTCCACCGTACATAATATTAAAGTCTAAAAATGACCGCCTCAGTCATGCGAAGGCTTCCATACTATGTACAAGGCGTCTAACACATAAAGGAGACACATTGGAGAGATACATTTTATATTTATACACTCGAATAACAATGTAAAGGAAATACAATTCACTACACTTCATATACAAATCACCATACTTCAAAATACGAATCATTAAACCTCAATTACATTCATCCACAGACTTCCCTACATAAACTATTACAAGGCAATCATTAAATTTAGCTAATAACTCCAAGCATTCTTATTCCTTGCCGGAATCTCGTAGTCATTCTCGGCTCCAACCATTTCGTTTCCAATTTGCATTCTTGAGATAACCTGTTCATTCAAACATCTATTGGGGTATAAGCTACACTACCTTAGTGAGAATTTCCTTAATTCCGTACCATAACAAGCAAGTTATAATCAACCATATGCTATACATGAACAAATACGTGAGCAAACAATTATGTATGGGTATCCGGAACCCACACACAGAACGGATTTACGCCCTCCATATCTTGGGTTAGGGATGGTATTGAAGTCTACACGACCGCTGCTAGTCCCCAAGCCCTCGACTCATAGCACTCGACTCGACTAGCTCACACATGGAATGCATCCCCGATGTGCCTTAGTTCCCATGAATGAGCTTTGGCACCGGCCTCGTTATCCAAACAGTGATCAATGAACCATACCGATCGATCTGCGTAGGAGTAGCATGCTACCAAATGCAATATGTCCGATGCGATGCATGACCAATTTAATATTTGCTTAGGTCAAAATATTCATACATTCTTTAGAGTGACCAACCAACATCATACATATAACAGAAATAATATGAACAGTACAGTTATCCAATCAAATCGTGGTTTCGATATGCTTTAGTATTCTTTGGCATACATTCATCACAGTCTCATCATATATCCCATCCCCATTCATATCAATTTTTATCTTGTTCCTATAATTCTAGTGCAACTAGCTACCAGCACACACAAGGTAACAAAATAAGGAGAAAACTCACTCGGCCATTGGATCATCGGTCTTTTAGTAAAAGTAATCCGGTGGTAGGGAATAGTCGAATTCGGAATCACCTAAAAAGGAAGAAATACTCTAAGAAGTATTTCATCACTTAACTAATCCAAACTATCTTATACAAACTATCAAATTCGCAATTCTCGTCCTAAGCGGGAATTCCAACTTAAAACGGCCATAACTTGGTCATTTTAACTCGGAATCTCGCAAATTATATATCGATTTCTATCTACTTCGAAAGATCTATCTAATTCTAATATTATATTTAAGTTTTGAAAACTTTGAAACTTAGAAAAGGTAGGATCAGATTAGGACAGTAGCAATTTCAATTTCCGAAAAATAGTTTTGTAAATGTTTGTAATGTTCCTACTACATAAATTAACTATGCATGCAATATGAGTGATTTCCTATCATGAATGACATGAGATGAGCTTAATGTATGCATGATCTTGATGATTTTTTCTAAAAAGAAATTTTATAGTTTTTTATTTTGCAAGACCTTAATAACAACTACTTATGAAAAATCTAGTTTTCTAACTTTGATCATTTCCATTTGTTTTGGATTTATTACTTAAGAAAATATAATTATTTTGTTAAAATTGAGTCTTCATTATATCTATTACTTATGACCTTCATTTCTACATAAAAATTTCCATTTTGCACTTTGTAAGCATGTCTTCAAGTAGAGTTGATTCCAAAATCCGAATTTTGTAAAAAGTAGTTTTTGAGTGATTCTTTTAAGTAAAAATCATTTGATATTTAGGAAATTAGGGCTCAATCATACATAACCACTAAGGACTTCATTTTTACACAAAAATTTTCATTTTACACTTTGCAAATATGTTTTCAAATAGGATTACTCAAAAATCCGAATTTTAGAAAATCCACTTTTTGAATGATTCCTTTGGGAAAAACTTGTTTAATGCATTAAAATTTAAGACTTTATGGTACCTATTACTTAATGACTCCATTCATTACATAAAACTTTCATTTTGAGCTTGGATAATAGGTGTTCTTATGGCCTTCATTCAAAATTATGAATTTCACAAATTGACTACTAACTCAAAATTTCCCATCTTGATTCTATTTCTTGTTTTATACATTAATCTCATCAAAACTCATTTCAACTTGTAAAAATCATTACTTAATGATACCTATTACCTATACTCTTCATTTTTCACATAAAACATGAGTTTTGGAGTTGATAAATGGGTTTTCAAAATTGGTCTTGGTTGAGATCCGAATTTACAAAATTTATTTTTGGTCATATCTTTTGATAAAATTCATCTAAGCTCATGAAAATCCATTCCTTACTTATCCTATCTTAAGAGCCTTTTATTTTTTAAATAAAACTTCATTTTTAAGTTGGAAAACATGTTTTCAAAATATGCCTTGGCCAAAATCCGAAAATGAGATTTTTATTTTGAAAATAACTTTGGAAAATCACCTTTGATTCTTGTAAAAAGAAGTCTTGATGATATATATATATTAAGCCGTCATTATCTTAAGTCAAAATTACATTTTGACACTTGAAAAGTGGTTTTTAAATAGGGGTCTTGCTAAAATACGAATTTCACTATTTTTGTTCAAGTTCAAATCTAAGATCCACACATAATATGAATATGAATATAAAAGGAATGCATGATAGTAAACTATAAACTCATAGATCTAAACTTTACTCATCAAAATCTTTCATTTATGTTATCTATACCCTAAGCCCTTCATTTTAAATGAAAAATACACATTTTGAAGTTGAAAAATAACTTTTCTAAATATGGTTCTGTCACGCCCCAAAGTGTGCCCTACACGTGACAGTCCGCCATACTCAACATTTAAACTCAAGTAAAACAACCTTAGTCTTTCCATGAGTTTGAACATCGGGTGTAAGGCTCACTCTCAACATACATAGACCATACTTTGCTTCGTAGCAGCTTAAGGAGACATACATAGCAGCAAGAATGTAAATCATGACCATCTTACAGAGAATTATTCTATTACATGAACTAGGGGGCATACCCCCGATAACAATGCTAAGAATTCTCAAGCTCACAAAATTCCTTGTATTATCCTTCAGACATTGGTTCCGGAAAACAGGATTAGGAGTCCATTTCTACTTTTAGGTCTCGGCCTTAACAAAAGCTCCTCAACCTCTAAGAGCTGTACCTGATGTCCACGGGTCCTTGGAGATAACCAAAGGTATTCATACTGCAACAGGAAACTATTGGAGTATAAGCTACACTAGCTTAGTGAGTGAAAACTTCAGAATCGCAATTAATACAAAACATTCAAGCAAGTAATTAATCAACCAAGTGAAATGCATCAAACGAGTGAGTTCAACAAATATATGACCAGCCGGAAATCATATGTGGATGGACTTGCGCCCTCTATCCCAGGTTAGCAGATTTACGAATCATGTGGTACGACGCTGTTTAAGCTCATGGTCAACTGAACAATAATTTGTTTTATGGATCAAGATTAACCAACATATTTTCGTTTTATGGATCACGATTAACCAACATATATTCGTTTCATGGATCACGAAAAAGCAACAAATGCTAATGCTCCATCCCCGTCGTGATATGAATGAGTTCAATTATAACTGAGGCCCAATAATAGATTAATCCAATTCTTTCAGGTGACCAATCAATATTCGCAGACAATCAATTGGTTTCGATATTCCTTAAGTTCAACTTCACATATCAACAGCAGACAAGTATATAATTCCCATATACCCCATCATGCATAATCATTTTTATCTTTGCCTAAACAACTAATGTCACTATCATTACAATCACAAGCAATAATTGAGAGCGGAAGTAATACTCACTCGGCCACGGTACGCCGGTCTCTTAATAACGGTAGTCGAGTGATAGGGTATCGTCGTACTCAGAATCACCTACCAAATAAAAATAGCCTAATAAGAATTTCATCACTCAACTAATTCAAGCTATGCATCTAAACTAATCAAAGTCGTGATTCTCGCTACTTGCGGAAGTTCCAACTTAAAACGGCCATAACTTGGTCATTTTAACTCGAAATTTCGCAAATTTTATATCGATTTCTATCTACTTCGAAAGATCTATCTATTTATAATATTATTTTCAAGTTTTGAAAATATTAAGGTCATGAAACAGAGGGATCAGATCTGTACTGTAACGTATCCTTTTCCGAAAAATTGTTTCGCATTTAGAAAAAAATGTTTCTTTGATAACTCATGCATAGGTGGAATATGAATGAATTCCTAGTATGAATGTCATGTAATGAGTTCAATATATGCATGATCTTGATGATTTTTGATAATGAACTCTTAAGAACTCCTAATCATTACAAGACTTCACATTAGCCATTTCCTAAAATCCACTCTTTCCAAATTTTTGCATCTCCTAGTATTTTAGGATTCTATTCCTAGAATTTACTTGTTATCTAACTAAAAACAAGTCTTTATCATCTATACTACCTAAGACCTCCATTTATGCATAAAAATTCACATTTTTCACTTTGTAAATATGTTTTTAAACAAGTTTTTTATACACGTGCTCACTGTGTGAAAATTCCATTTCTTGCACTTTTTTTAGGAGAAAACTTGTTTAATGCACCAAAATTTGAAGCTTTATTATATCTATTGCCTAAAGACTTCATTTAATTCATAAAACATGCAATTTAAGCTAGAACACTAGGTGTTTATGTAGGCATTACTCCAAAATACGAATTTAACAATTTAATCACTACTCAAAATTTTCCATTCTAACTCTACTATTGTTTCACATATTACTCATGCCTAAACTCATTCAAACTTATACAAATCATTCCTTAAAGATGCCTATTACCTATACCTCTCATTTTTCATGAAAAATATGAGTTTTAAAGTGGTTTCAAGGGTTTTTAAAATGGGTTTAAAAAATCATCCGAATTTCTCCTTTGAACTTTTCTAACAAAATCTTTCCTTTTCAAGTTCCTTGCCTTAAACTCATGAAGATCTATCAACTAACACATTTATATATATCAAACTAAGCTTTTATGATCATTAATGCATAAAGATACCAAATGTTCCTATAAACATGAATGTCAAGAAGAACATGAGTGCCTAAACACTAGATCTACAACTTCTAGTGCATGAAAATGAATTTAAAGGCATGAACATATATTCTTAATGCAAGATCTCTACTTTGGCATGTATGAACATAATAATAATTCAATAAAACTCATTAAACTCAAGATCTGCTCCTTGTGATGGCTTGATATTCTTGTATTAGTGTTTTCTCATCCCTAGCATTTGCTCATGGGGTTTAAGGTGGAAAACACACAAGAAAAGTCTTGCCATTACAAGATTTAGTAGTAATAAACTTGAAAATCATCACCTAAGGAAGGCTTTGATGAAGAAATGAAGAAGAAAAGAGCTTGTTGTGTGTGTGGAATGGGGAGGGGCTCACAGCAATAGGGGGGAAAGAGGAGAGAGTGTTTTGTGATTTTTGGACAATGAAAAATGAAATGAAGGAGAGAGAAAGTTAAGGATTATTTATATTAGTGAATTTAGGGTTTGATTGAAGTAATAAAAGAGATAAAATAAATCAAATTGGGGCATATTGGGAGGGGAGTTGCACCGTCCATGTGGGGTGGAAGAGAACAAATTTTATTTGAAATTGATATTGTGTAATAAAATGTAATAAAAGTGATAATTTAATAGGAGACAAAAATTTCTTGGAAAAGAAAATATAGTTGAGTAATTATAAGGATGTAAGAATAGGGTATGGGTAGTGTGTAGTGTAGGTTGTACTTGTGAATAGTAGACAAGACATCTACTTTACCGGTTGTAACGAAAATACGGGAAAAAGGCTATAACTGTAATTTTTATAGCCCGAAAAATTATAAAATTGGTCTTTTTAGAATCCTTATAAAATTTCAGTTCTAATGAATATTCCGGAATATTTTTCTGAGTTTGTGATCTCGGGGCACGTTTTTCCGTAATTGAGCTCGGGAAGGCCCGAAATTGAGAAATTCCCGAATTTAAAACTTTCTAAGGCTTAAAATGTACTTTAAAACAATAATTCATATTCATTTACTTTATAAAACTTCTTTTATTATGAAACGAAGGAAAGCCGGATTTAGGGTTTCTAAGCTCCTCTCACTAAGCTTGAACCAGACCGTTATAGGGTTTCGTTCTCCGGTTTCCGAAGTTTATCCGATCACTAGGAGAACTACAGTATACATTATAAGAATAATAATAAAAATTGGGTAATGAATAATAGTAAATCGTACTACAAGACTCACTAATTACCGGTAGTAATGAAATACAATTAAATTTGCAAAATTAGGTAATTCTAGTTATTTGAAAATTTGTAAAACTAATAATTTAGAGATCCTTATAGAAATATGAGTCTAATGGCATTAATAACATATTACTTTTTTTTTTTAATATTTCGAATCTCAGGGTGCGCTTTTCGAAGTCGGCACTTGACCAGATTGGAATAGGTCGAAAACTCATTGATCTCATCCTTTAGAGCATCCTAGGCTTAATACGTACCAATTACACCTTTTCCTCTTGTTCCGAATCCTTGGTTTAGGAACATGAAATTGCTGGATCTAGACTACGGAGTTTCTTGGGAGTTTCAGGGACTGAGGTTTCCTAGTCGACTTTCCGGTTTACACTTTTGCCAATTTGGAAACTGATATTTTATACTCATATGACATATCTGATTGGTGAGATTTATTTTAAGGTCGATTTTCATAAGTATTTAATATCTCACAACGTTCTCGGAATTCTTTGGATTTAGTTTTATTCCCGAAGGTTAATCACTATTTACTTCTTAACAATTTGTTTTAGGGCTCTATTTTACCTGAATTTATAAGTTGGAGTTAAATATAAAATTTGTTGTACGTAGAGGTTTTAGAATGGAAGTATATTGAGTTGCTATTTTATTTCTGAGGTTTCTTATTTTTCTCACGATTCAGAAATTTCGGATTCATTCGGAATTTAGGACTTATCGAAGTTCAGTTTTAATTCGGAGTGACTTTCAGGGTTTTACTTTCAAAGTTCATCTTTAGAATTATTTACTGAAATTTTCCAGGACTTACAGGTACATTTTTCATCAGAATTTTCAAAAATGACTTTTGTTGAAAATAAAATAGATCTTGAGTTTTCTACAACTTTCCTATTATCATCATGCTATTACAAGTTGTTCATGAACATAAAACAAAGTCTAATGTATTTTATGATCTCAAATCACTAGATCTAGTTTACTACACTAGTTTTAAATGCATGAATCACTAAGATAGACATGTGGATGATGGATCTATGCATAAATAATAATAAATAACAAAAATAACAACTTAAATAATAAGATCTATGATATAAACGAAAATCAAAGCTACAAAAAGTTAGATCTACAAAATATAACAACTTTAAACAAGAAAATAATAATGATACAAGATAATAATAATGGAGAAGAGGAGTGTTTCATTTTTGGCATCATCATCCTAAGCTTTTAAGCTTATGGAAGGTCATTTGATGTATGAAACTCTCATTACAGTTTACCTATATCACCTATGGAAGCTTTGAGAAGAAGATTTGCTTAAAAATATTCAAGAAATATGGGTGGAAGCTAAAAAAAGAATTGGGAGCAGCTTGGTTCTTGCAAGAACAAGAGCAAGAATGAAGAAGAAAAGAGAGGGAAAAGGGAGAGAAAGAGATAAGGAATGAAAAAGGAAAATGAGTAAATGAAGGAGAGCGAGAGAAAATGAGTGTATTAATGAATGAAAGAGAGAAAAAAATATAAAAAAGGCAAAAATTTGGGGGGCTGTCCACGTGAAAGAGAGAGAGAAGAGAGAGGGTTTGTTTGAATTTTTGACTTAAAATTGAATTGTGTAATAAATGTATAATGTAGCTTCTTGAAGAAGGAGTGGAATATAATTAATTTGGTCAAAATTAAGTAAATTAAAGGATAATGGCAGCCATAAAGGAGTTAAAATCTGCCATGAATTGTGGGACAAAGTGTAGAAAGATTGAAGTGAAAAGGAAATGATATGTGTAAGGTGTACTTGAAAATATGGGTTGTAAAAGTACTTTCTTAATAAAATAAAATTAGAAAATTTATTCCAAATATTTGTAGCAGATTTTTCATAATTAAAATTAAATAATTATTTGAATTATTTTAGTATTTTAACAAATATGTTACCTGTATGATCAAAATACGCGAATATGGGCTATAAATGATATTTTTATAACCTGAAAAATTATAAAAAAATTATTTTATGAAAATAAAAATATTTTTCAATTATTAAATTAATTTATTTTATTTTTAGTATCGGGTCTTAAACAGAATCTGATCCCGTAAAAGCCCTAACTAATTAAATTTTAGAAAAACAAAATTTTCTATAATATATAAAATATTTATCTAAAAATATAAGGCTTTATAAGAATAATAAAATTTTGTAATGAAATAAAAGTGAATGGCACAAAAGACTAAATAATTACTGGTAGTAATGAAAATATGATAAAAAGGTTATAACTGTAACTTTTATAACCCGAAAAATTATATAACTGGTATATTTGGAAATCTTATGAAATTACGAGTCTAACGGTACTAACGCTATATTTTTTATATCTCGAACCCCAGGACACGCTTTTCGAAGTTTGTATCCAATGGGTTAGAAATAGGTCAAAAATTTACCAATCTAATATTTTTAAACAAACTTATATTACTACGAGCTATTCTACATATTTAAACTACACCTCAGTCTCTAGGGTTAAGGGTGCTAGATTGCCGGACTTAAGCCATTGTATTCCGGTTAGGGTTTCCGGGTGATTTTTCCGGTTTAGATCTTTGCCAATTTGGAAACTGATATTTTATGTTTATACAACATATTTGATTTGAGAAATTTATCTTAAATTTTATTTTTAAGTATTTAATATCTTTTAACGTTTTCGAAATTCTTGAATTGAGTTTTATTTCCGAAGATTAATCATTATTTACTTTTTAATAATTCGTTTTTGGGCTTTATATTACCCGATTTTATAAGTCGGAGTTACGTATAGAATTCGTCATACGTAGTGGTTTTGGAATTGGAGTTTGTTGAGTTCTTATTTTGTTTTTAAGTATTTTCATTTTCTCAAGATTAAGAAATTTCTAGATTCGTTCGTGATTTAGGACTTGTCGAAATTCGGTTTTAATTTGGAGTGATTTTTAGGGTTTGTTTTTGAAGTTCATCTTAGAATTATTTACTGAAATTTTCCATGGCTTACAGCATCCCATTGTAGGAAGGGAAAAAAAAAAAAAGAAAAGAAAGCACTCTTAGATCCTTTTCACTTAATAAGCCACACATATATTTGAGAGATGTACTTATCTAAAGCATAAGCAGTGAGAGAACATATTGAAAAATTTATGAGAAATGTACTTATCTTAAGCACAAGTAGTGAGAGATATAATTAGCTAAAGCATAATTAAATCTTTGTTTGATTCAATTCAATCCTAACACAACCGTGTTAAAGCCTCTAGCCTCAATATAACCCTAGTATTGGTACAATTTCTTCAAAACTTGTAAAAAATATCCTTTAAAGTGCAAGAAACTTGTTTGACTCCTTTATTTAAATTTGAATTACACTTTAAAACCTTGAAATCAAGATATTACCAAATTAAATATCAATTTCCTGATTTAAAGTAATATTTAATAACCTAAAGCTATATACATACATGTTTTTTATACAATTTTCGAACTGCTTTTACTTAGATTTGAGTGGTTTTACTTAACAAACTTCGATACCAATGTTAATGTAAGAGCAATAATTGTAGAAAATATGATTAATAGGTGAGTTTAGAAGTGTAAACAATTCTAAATACATTTACTATATCGTAACTCAGGTTTAGAGAGTGTTAGAGGTTTAAGTTTCGGATAAGCTTGCATTCTAGGTACATGTATATCATGCTTGTTGTATGTGTTTGATAAGCTAGAAAATCAAATGATACTATTTAATATTCTATATAAATAAATGATTGCTATTTATGCTTACTCGTGGTTAGTGGATTAGGAGTACTAGTAATGCTAACGCAGTACCTTAATGATCTTTGTGTGGTGTTATCTTTGTATGGACTTACACTTAGATAAGATTTAGGTAGATTTAGGTAATTTAGACCCATGAGTGCTTGGGAGTACCAAACATCATATATATGTAATATTATATTTATGTATGGAAGGATAATAAGTTATCCTTTTTTTTTCTTTTTTCCTACTTGGCTAAAGGTAATAAAACACTGGTTATTTCATTAGTTGTATGTTTGCATGTGAATGTGTCATTACTTGATCATGTGCTTACGTATAGGGTGTCTATGTGTTGTACTATGGCTCATTCCTTCATCTCGCAGGTATGTTCTTATTACTTCACTTCAGGCTAAGATGTTAGGATTTAAGTTGTTGAAGGATCAATATGTTGGTGATGCTTTCTTCGATCCTATTGCGATGCAATGTGCTGATGAGAAAGCAATTGATGGGTATTGTGTAGTAGATAGATTTTTATATAAAGGAGGAAAACTTTGTATTCTTAGTGGTTTTATTAGAGAATTATTGGTACGTGAAGCGTATGCAATGGGATTATCTTGACATTTGGGGGAGAAAAGAACATTAGAATTGTTAAAAGAGCATTTTTACTAGAAAGGGATTATGAAAGATATTCATAAAGTTTTGAAGAGATGTGTTGTAGGTGAGAAGGTTAAGGGAAAGTAGGATTCGGGTGTAAAGACATGCCATTGCCATTACTTACATGACCATGGGTTGATTAGTATAGATTTTGTCTAGGGGTTACCTAAGACTCAGAGAGAAAAAGATGCAATTATGGTGGCCATTGATCACTTTAGCAAGATGCCACATTTTTTACCATGCCACAAAACAGATGATGCCATGTACATTGTTAACTTGTTCTTGTAGGAGATAGTAAGATTGCATGGTATGCCCTATGGCATTATTTCTAATAGAGATGTGAAGTTCTTGAGTTTCTTTTGGAAGGCCTTGTGGAAAAGGTTGAGAACTAAGTTGATGTACAATACTTGAAGTCATCCTCATAATGATAGATAAATAGAATTTGTTAACCATATGTTTTGAACCTTACTTAAGGTTACGGTTGGCAAGGATCTTACCGATTAAGACTTATGTCTCCCTATTGTCGAGTTTGCTTATAGTAGGTCAACACATAGTTCAACTAGTAAGTCTCCTTTTGAAGTTGTGTATGACTTGAATCCAACTATACCTATGGATTGGTAGCCAAACCAGTAGCAAAAGGAAAGAGTATTAATGGTATTGAAAGAGCAAAGAGATTCATAAGTTACTTGAGAAGTCTTCCAATCATATTAAGATGACTTGAGAGTGACAAAGACGACAAGGTAACAAGCATCGGAAGCTAAGGTCCTCCAATTTAAGGGATTTGGTATGGAGACACCTTAATAAGGAGTAGTTTCCACACAAGAAATCGTAGAAATTGTCACTAAGAGCAAATGGAACTTTCTGTATTTTTTTAAAAAATCAATAACAATGCCTATCATCTTAAGCTTCCACATACGGAGAAAGATCTACAATATTGCATACCTTTCTCCATATATTCAATAGATGAGGACTTTTTTGAAGAGCCATTAGGTTCAAGAGCGAATATGGAACATTGTAGATCTTTCTCCATATGTTATAACAGATGAGGATTTTGTTGAAGAGTTATTAGATTCAAGAGCGAATATGCAATATCATAGACCTTTCTCCATATGTTATAACAAATGATGACTTTGTTAAAGAGTCATTGAATTTGAGGGCTAATCTTCGAGAACCCTAAGGAGATGATGAGAGTAAAACTATGAGAGATGATAAGAATCGTGGTTCGATTAGTCCCATTACGAGAGTTAGGGTAAGGAGTTTGTAGAACTTAACTCAATGAATAATGGTTAAAATGCCATTTGAAGATGAACATAACTCCTTTAGTAGCTATTTGATCCATTTTACATGGGGATATAATTCTTTTTGCACTCTAGTGGATGAAGGAAATAACTTGAAGTTGAGTAGACTACATCAAGTGCATTCTACGATCGTCCATATGCTTATGCTAGATACCATAGTTGAATCTAAGGAGACTGTTGTTAGTCATGCTGGTAGACACGACCCATATCAAGGACTATGCTACAATCCATGACCCATATCATAGACCGTATCATCCTAAGTGCAGAGGATGTAGAGGTCAGAGAGGTCCATAACCTTTCCTACAACCCATATGGGAGGCCAAGCCAAACCAGAGTGCATGTTAAAGTATTCCATACTCCATGCCATGGCTCATGGATTACCCCATTAAATTGTCTGACATGCATTTATTAGTTATTTGTAATAGTTTGATTAGTGATTGACTATTTTAGTCTTTTCCCATGGTATAATAAGTGTTTTGCTTATAATTTGTTTAGAAGAAGATCTTTAGTTTAAATATTATTACTTTTACTTTGAGAGTTCTTACTTTTAAACCCTAATTCTTACAGATCAATCTTCTTGATTGTGGTGAGTGCAATAGGTGTAGGTGATTGTGAGTAATATTAATTGTTAATGAGTGTTTATTCCTTCTTTGCTTTTCTTGGTGCATAATATCCTAGTTAAGTAAAGGCTTTACTTTTATATTTAAGAAACCTTAATTAATCTAATCTTCGTTTTAAGGATTCAAATTGAATTAATTAGTATTAATCTTTAGATGCCCTAGTAATCATCCTTCGAGGTATATCAACTTTACAATTAGTTTTATTAAACATAACAAATTGCTCTCAATGAGTTATATTACAATTCACAATACAAAAACATATAAAGTTTTACTCAAGTAGTACATTATCTCACAAAACATAAAGTGCATTTAAGGTACAACTTTTATTCTCACGAAATACTCAAACTTATCTAGAGTCAACAAGAGACTCAATGGAATTGCTCAACACTTCTAATTATTCAAACAGAGTACAATGACAAAATCAATAGAAGAGTGATACAAATGATTTAATAGCAATTTAATGAGCTCAACTAACTCCCTAAATATTCTCAAAGTCCTCTATTTGTAGCTTCTTTTAAAAAATTATTAATTGCCTACATTTATGCCTTTTTGGCTTTAGCATTAAATGCTCCAATGGCAAATTTCTATCAACTAATGTCTAAATACCACAAGCTATGCACCATGATAAAAAGCATTTTAATCAAGTTCAAAATTTGATGCTTAACTAAAGGTAATACAAGTTACACTTAATATACAAGCACAACACACATACATGTTAATTCTACAATTAAAAAACTCTCAACTATAGCCTCATCAAAAAGACAAAAAATACTCTCTAAGTCATATAAATGAAGACAAGCACAAGACATGCATAAATTCAGCTCCCGCCCAAACATTGCAAGTCTAGCATCTAGATGCTACATCACAGTGTCAACCTATTACACAAGCAACATGTTCATGATCAATTTCGAACAAACACATCAAACTCTCAATGTATGTTCATATTGTCATTTCAAACATGTAAGATCAAGTTAAACAGGCATATTCCAACATATTGCAAATATATGCATATTATGATTAAAAAAAATGCATGGATTTTCCTCAAAAATGCACAAATTTTCCTAAAATACTTTCTCATGCATGTTTAACTATTTACACAAGTTTCATATCCAATATTAAGTATGAAAAAATATTATTTATGCACTATACTCATAGAAAACCAATATCATGCTTTTAAGACCTCATTTTAGCACACTTTAGTTCTATTCATGCATAAGAACTACAAAAATACCAAAAGTTGTACAACCAAGCATATCAACAAGTTTTAAGAACATCACTAAGCACAAAAAACACAAAGCATATCATGAAAAGAACTTATACCATCATTTGGTGCACTTAATATGACTTGAGGGCACCTACGGAACCAAATTTCATCTCTCTGGTACCTTTTGTACTTGGATCCATTTTGGTTAATTTCAACATAAATTTATCTCCTAAGGACCCACACAAACTAGCTTTTATAACCCAAATGCCTATTGTCCCTTATTGTACAATTGTGTGAAATATGGCTAACTCTACCACAATTTTTGCATGTTTCACATGTAGCTTTCACAAAGCGGGTTCATGGGACTTTCATTTATTATTTCCATTAAAACCAATTCTAAAGTTATTTGAATCACACTTTTGCTTTCCAAGAAGTGTATTTAAATTCTTTTTATCCTCGATGAATTTGACTGTAATTGCCTTTAAATCATTTAAGCTAGTTTTCAAAGTAACAATTTCCATTTTTAGCTGGTTTGGCCCCTTCAAAATTTTATCATCATATATCATATCATTATCATCTCTTTTTAATGTTTTATTCTTACATCAAACAACCCATTCTCATATTTTAGTTTTTCATTCAATTTACACAAATTATCATTGCCCATCTTCAAGAACTCATTATCTACAACTAATTTAGCATTTTAACTTTAAGCTCATCAAACTCATATTTAAAATCATCTATCTTGTCTCAAATATTTTTCATTATTGATTTTAACATGCTATTCTTCTTCCTCAATTTAGCCATTTCATCATATTATCATACATATCACATAATTCATTATATGAAATGTTAAAAGAAGAGGAGCATACCTCATTATCAATGGCAACAAAGTAGACATCATTATTGGAGTTGAAGGAATTATCATCTCTCCATGTTGCCATCGTTACCTCCCCTTTTCTTTGCTAGTCTTAAAGTTTGGCAATATTATTGAATATCTTTGACTTGTTGCATTTGTAGCATGCGATCACTTTCTTTTTCTCTTTCGTTGAACCTGACTCGTCTCTCTTTTTCAACATTTTATTGAACTTTAAGAACCTTATGAACTTTTTTGTTAGTTTATCCAACTCTTCAACTTCATCCTCACTTGAGTACGGGATAAAGCTTTGAGGATTATCTCTTTCTTGTTGGATGTACCCTTTTATTTCTTGATGATCTCATTGAGTCTTGGGGGTGCCAAGGAGTTCCTCTATAGTCATTTTACTCAAATCGTGTACTTCCTTGATAATGGTTCTCTTCGCCTCCCAATCCTTCAATAACGACCTAAGAAGTTTGGAATTGATTTCCACATTAGTGAGGTTCTTAAAAAATGATTAAAGTATATATAATGCTAATGGACATATTATACATGTCATCTATGGCTCATCTGGTCCCATTTTATATTTTTTAAATTTTCCACAAAGGAAAATTATTTTTGTATCATTAACTCCAGTTGTTTATTCATATGTTTTCTCTAATTCATCACATATTTGTGTAGCATTTTAAAACCCTCTTCACTTTAACCACAATGTAAAATATTCATAGCAATTTTCATTTAATTCAAGTCTTTAATTTTCTACTTTAGTATATTTTTTTCCTCTTTTGCCTCTATTACTATATACCATCCTTTACAATATTCCATAACATCCTTTCTTGTGCTGTTTTCTATTAACAAAGGTTTCCTATTTGTAACTTATCCTCCTAAAAAGCCTAAAGACTCAATACCCATGATCTTTACTCTGAAGGCAACTGAAAGCTAAAATCTAGAGATTTGCTCTAACACCAATTGAAAATAATTTTATTTTTTTATGTAACTCTAAAGATGCAATAATGTAAACAATATAATTATAAAGCAAAATGCAATAAATAAATAGAGGATGGATAAAGAGATCAAACCCAAATCTAACGTCAAGTTTTATTTGTCCACTGGTTTTCCCAGGTCCATAAATGTCTTTTAAGGGAGGACTTCACAATTGGTTTTATTAAACACAACAAATTGCTCCCATGGAGTTATACTACAACTAAAAATACAAAATCATATAAAGTTTCACTCATGTTATGCGCAAGTAATTCCCCTAATTAGCCTCAAGTCATTCATTTATAGCTTCTATAAAAAACTAATTGTTACCCATGTTTTATCCTTGTTTGGCTTCAACATTAAATGCTCCAATAGTTAGTTTCCGTCAACTGGCATCAAAACGCTACAGGCTATTATCCAAATGCCATCTATGAAGAAAGTTATAAACCTTACTAGTGTGCTAACACTAGCTTCACTTCACATGATTAATCCTTTGATCATACCAGCTAAAGGTAGATATGGATCAATTTGGTTCGACTTTCACTAAAAACAAGACCAAACCTTGATTTACAATTTAATTATTTTTTTTTTACCTTAGATAAAACCATTAAATAACGGTTTGGTTTGATTCGGATCATAGGTTAAATCAAAATTCTACTTAATAAAAAATCTTTGTTATAATATTTTAAATTGCAACTATTCAAATATTGAAATCACTCTAAAAAGTTTATGTTTTAAACCACAACAAAATACTTTAAAAATCCATCACACTTATAATTCAAGTCTTCCATAAAAATCATTTAGACACCACTTAGTTATCCACTAATAGAATACACTCTAAGTAATACATATTAAACTATAATCTATAATCCTCTAACAAAAATCAACCCTCAACTAAAAAAATTCATTAAAAAAAAATCAACCAACAAAAGTCATTTATGAATAAAAGTTGTGTATTAACATAATTGTAATATATCAATAAATAAATTACAATGAAGAGCAAATGTGTCATTTATTGAAAAATAAGAGGGTTTTATGGTCAATCCAAATATATATGTATATTTTATCATATGGAAAACATGTGATGGAAGACAAACAGACGCAGCTTAAAGCCGCCTCAAAGCCATTGGCCTTAAATAGGTATGCTGCCTACCTTTACCCTATATGTCATCGGTATTAGGCCGGCCTACATGGCCATAGAATCATCCTTTGAGTTTTAGGCTGCTAGCTTTTGTACCTAGGACGCCAGCCTTCTTCCCTAACCCACCAGCCTTTCCTATACATTAATTGAATGGGTTTTTCAAGTTTTCTTTATAACCTAGCCTTCTTTCCTCTCCAAAATCATTCATGAGCTATAGAAATCTCTCAAAACCTATATTTGTGATCTTGGCATCAAGTGAGATTAGGAATCAAGATCAAGAGAATTTGATCCTCTTTAATTCTTTAGAGATTTAAAGAAAAATGATCTCTCCCTAAAGTTTTCTTTTGGTTTCAAAAGGAGATTTGGAGAAAAACCCTAAGTCTTGTTGGAAATTTAGTGTTCTGCAATCAAGAGGAAGAAAAATCAAGGAAACAGGTAAGATTAATCCTTTTTTATTCTTTTGGTGATTTGCCTAGGAGTATGTGGTGCATGTTCGGAAGACACGAGGACAAAGGAGATGAGTTCCAAGTTGAAGTTACAAACTTCTGTCTTTGAGGATGTTAGTGGGCTTGGGCCTATTTCAAATGCTGGACCTGGAGCTGATAGCCTAACCAAATGTGTTAAGGCTTTAGGGCCATAAGTTGTTATTCAAATCAGCATATTCCTTACGTAAATAAATTCACTTGTTAGCATGTGGTCACTATGTAAGTGCTATAATATTACAGTTAGTTTGTTAGCATGTGGTCACTGTGTGAGTGCCACTTATCTGCCTATTAGTACAGGGAATATAATTTTGCTATAATTGTCATTATAAATTATTGTATTGGTAGTAACCATAAAAAATATCAATCAAAAAAGGAAAAACATTGCATTCCCAAATCTCGTATTCGAGATCTGTTCGAATTCGAACAACATTACAAATTGATATACAATTCGTAGCCTGCCACACTCCAGCATTGAACTAAAATATAAGTAAAAAATAAAGGAAAGTTTTTGCTCAGCAGAATCACATCAATTAAAAGGGTAATATCAAAATTATTCATTCACGAATGCCAAAAAGTTGAGTTTTTTTTTGTTCTAATGTGCAAAATAAATATAAAATCTAAATTTTGATTAGGAAGGAAATTACCTAAAAAATTCCACGGACATAAAATAAATAAAAAAGATAAGAAAAACACCACAATTGGTATAAAAATGGAAACTACTACTAAAAAATTTATTTAAAAGATATTCTTAACAAAATTAAAAGAATTAAATATTTAGAATTTTAAATAAAGTCTCACACTCAAGTCTTTTCTGAAAAGCCAGAGAGTTTTTAAAGATTTTAGGGCAAAGGAACTAAGGAAAAGAGTAAAAAGTAACATTGGAGTTTTTCTTCTTTTTTTTTAATTGGACTATAAGAACATGGAGAATGGATAGGGGGATGGATATGGATATGAATATGGACATGGCAATGGAGATAGAGATGAAGATGGATATGGATATGGAGATGGAAACGTATATGGAGATGGAGATGGGATGGAAAACGTATATGGAGATAAGAGATGGAGATGGAGATGGAAACAAATATGGATGGAAACGGATATGGCGATGGAAACGAATTATGGATATGGATATGGAGATGGAATGGATATGGATATGGAGAGGGATATGGAGATGGGATATGGAGATGGAGATGGAGATGGAGATGGAGATGGATATGGATGTGGAGATGGAATCGGATATGGATATGGAGAGGGATATGGAGATGGAGATGGAGATGGAGATGGAGATGGATATGGATATGGAGATGGAATTGGATATGGAGAGGCATATGGAGATGGAATCGGATATGGAGAGGGATATGAGATGGAGATGGAGATGGATATGGAGATGGAGATGGAGATGGAATCGGATATGATATGGAGATGGAGGATATGGAGATGGAGATGGAGATGGAGATGGATATGGAATCGGATATGGATGGATGGAGATGGAATCGATATGGATATGGAGATGGAATCGGATATGGAGATGTAGACTGATATGGAGATGGAGATGGAGATGGATACGGAGATGGAATCGGATATGGAGATGTAGACGGATATGGATATGGATATAGATATGGATATGGAGATGGAATCGGATTGGATATGGAGATGGAATCGGATATGGAGATGGAGATGGATATGGAGATGGAGATGGATATGGATATGGAATGAAGATGGAATCGGATATGCATATGGAGATGGAATCGGTATGGGAATGTAGACGGATATGGATAAAGATATGGTATGGATATGGATATGGAGATGAAACATATATAGTTATGGATATAAAGATGGATATGGACATAAGCTGATTCCCTGGTTTTGATCAAATGGAATGGTAGACCTGACAGTGATGCTACATGGGAGTACTTCTCCGACCTTTTGTTGAGATTTCAAAATTAACCCTTGTGGCAAGGGTTTTCGAAAAGGAGGAGAAAATGAAGTAGGCAAGCTAGGAGATGTGGTGCATGCTCGGAAGACACGAGACAAAGGAGATGAGTTCCAAGTTGAAGTTACAAACTTCTGTCTTTGAGGATGTTTAGTGGGCTTGGGCATTTTTCAAATGCTGGGACCTGGAGCTGATAGCCTAACCAAATGTGTTAAGGCTTTAGGCCATAAGTTGTTATTCAAATCAGCATATTCCTTACGTAAATAAATTCACTTGTTAGCATGTGGTCACTATGTAAGTGCTATAATATTACATTAGTTTGTTAGCATGTGGTCACTGTGTGAGTGCCACTTATCTGCCTATTAGTACAGGGAATATAATTTTGCTATAATTGTCATTATAAATTAATGTATTGTAGTGACCATAAAAAATATCAATCAAAAAAAGGAAAAAACATTGCATTCCCAAATCTCGTATTCGAGATCTGTTCGAATTCGAACAACATTACAAATTGATATCCAATTTGTAGCCTGCCACACTCCAGCATTGAACTAAATATAAGTAAAAATAAGGAAAGTTTTTGCTCAGCAGAATCACATCAATTAAAAGGGTAATATCAAAATTATTCATTCACGAATGCCAAAAGTTGAGTTTTTTTTTGTTCTAATGTGTAAAATAAATATAAAATCTAAATTTTTAGGAAGAAATTACCTAAAAATTCCACGGACATAAAATAAATAAAAAAGATAAGTAAAACACCACAATTGGTATAAAAATGGAACTACTACTAAAAAATTTATTTAAAAGATATTCTTAACAAAATTAAAAGATATTCAATATTGAGAATTTAAATAAAGTCTCACACTCAGTCTTTTCGAAAAGCCAGAGATTTTTTAAAGATTTTAGGGCAAAGTAACTAAGGAAAAGAGTAAAAAGTAACATGGAGTTTTTCTTTTTTTTTTTTAATTGACTACAACTGAGAACATGGAGATGGATAGGAGATGGATAGGGGATGGATATGGATATGAATATGGACACCTGCAATGGAGATAGAGATGAAGATGGATAGGATAGGAGATGGAAACGTATATGGAGATGGAGATGGAGATGGAAACGATATGGAGATAGAGATGGAGATGGAGATGGAAACAAATATGGATGGAAACGGATATGGAGATGGAAACGGATATGGATATGGATATGGAGATGGAAATGGATATGGATATGGAGAGGGATATGGAGAGGGATATGGAGATGGAGATGGAGATGAGATGGAGATGGATATGGATGTGGAGATGGAGATGGATATGGATGTGGAGATGGAATCGGATATGGATACGGAGAGGGACATGGAGATGGAGATGGAGATAGAGATGGAGATGGATATGGATATGGAGATGGAATCGGATATGGAGAGGGATATGGAGATGGAATCGGATATGTAGATGGAATCGGATATGGAGAGGGATATGGAGATGGAGATGGAGATGGATATGGAGATGGAGATGGAGACGGAATCGGATATGGAGATGGAGATGGAGATGGAGATGGAGATGGAGATGGATATGGAGATGGAGATGGAGATGGAATCGGATATGGATATGGAGATGGAATCGGATATGGAGATGTAGACGGATATGGAGATGGAGATGGAGATGCAGATGGAGATGGATATGGAGATGGAATCGGATATGGAGATGTAGACGGATATGGATTTGGATATGGATATGGATATGGAGATGGAATCGGATTGGATATGGAGATGGACATGGAGATGGAGATGGATATGGATATGGATATGAAGATGGAATCAGATATGCATAAGGAGATGGAATCGGATATGGAGATGTAGACGGATATGGATATGGATATAGATATGAGATGGAAACATATATAGTTATGGGATATAAAGATGGATATGGACAAAAGCCGATTCCTCTGGTTTTGATCAAATGGAAGGGTAGACCTGACAGATGCTACATGGGAGTACTTCTCTGACCTTTTGTTGAGATTTCAAAATTAACCCTTGTGGGCAAGGGTTTTCGAAAAAGGAGAAAAGAAGTAGGCAAGCTAGAGTATGTGGTGCATGTCGGAAGACACGAGGACAAAGGAGATGAGTTCCAAGTTGAAGTTACAAACTTCTGTCTTGAGGATGTTAGTGGGCTTGGGCCTATTTCAAATGCTGGACCTGGAGCTGATAGCCTAACCAAATGTGTTAAGGCTTTAGGGCCATAAGTTGTTATTCAAATCAGCATATTCCTTACGTAAATAAATTCACTTGTTAGCATGTGGTCACTATGTAAGTGCTATAATATTACAGTTAGTTTGTTAGCATGTGGTCACTGTGTGAGTGCCACTTATCTGCCTATTTACAGGGAATAAATTTTGCTATAATTGTCATTATAAATTATGTATTGTAGTGACCATAAAAAATATCAATCAAAAAAAGGAAAAAACATTGCATTCCCAAATCTCGTATTCGAGATCTGTTCGAATTCGAACAACATTACAAATTGATATCCAATTTGTAGCCTGCCACACTCCAGCATTGAACTAAATATAAGTAAAAATAAAGGAAAGTTTTTGCTCAGCAGAATCACATCAATTAAAAGGTAATATCAAAATTATTCATTCACGAATGCCAAAGTTGAGTTTTTTTTCGTCTAATGTGTAAAATAAATATAAAATCTAAATTTTGATTAGGAAGGAAATTATCTAAAAATTCCACGGACATAAAATAAATAAAAAAGATAAGTAAAAACACCACAATTGGTATAAAAATGTAAACTACTACTAAAAATTTATTTAAAAGATATTCAATATTGAGAATTTTAAATAAAGTCCTCACACTCAAGTTTTTCTGAAAAGCCAGAGAGTTTTTTAAAGATTTTAGGGCAAAGGAACTAAGGAAAAGAGTAAAAAGTAACATTGGAGTTTTCTTTTTTTTTTTTTTTTTATTGACTACAACTGAGAACATGGAGATGGATATGGAGATGGATATGGGGATGGATATGGATATGAATATGGACATGGCAATGGAGATAGAGATGAAGATGGATATGGATATGGAGATGGAAACGTATATGGAGATGGAGATGGAGATGGAAACGTATATGGAGATAGAGATGGAGATGGAGATGGAAACAAATATGGATGGAAACGGATATGGCGATGGAAACGAATATGGATATGGATATGGAGATGGAAATGGATATGGATATGGAGAGGATATGGAGAGGGATATGGAGATGGAGATGAGATGGATGGATGTGGAGATGGAATCGGATATGGATATGGAGATGGAGATGGAGATGGAGAGGGATATGGAGATGGAATCGGGTATGGAGATGGAATCGGGTATGGAGAGGGATATGGAGATGGAGATGGAGATGGAATCGGATATGGATTTGGAGATGGAATCGGATATGGAGATGGAGATGGAGATGGAGATGGAGAGGAGATGGAGATGGAATCGGATATGGATATGGAGATGGAATCGGATATGGAGATGTAGACAGATATGGAGATGGAGATGGAGATGGACATGGAGATGGAATCGGATATGGAGATGTAGACGGATATGGATATGGATATGGATATGGATATGGAGATGGAATCGGATTAGATATGGAGATGGAATCGGATATGGAGATGGTGATGGATATGGAGATGGTGATGGATATGGATATGGATATGAAGATGGAATCGGATATGGAGATGTAGACGCATATGGATATGGAGATGGAAACATATATAGTTATGGATATAAAGATGGATATGGACATAAGCCGATACCCTGGTTTTGATCAAATGGAAGGGTAGACCTGACAGTGATGCTACATGGGAGTACTTCTCCGACCTTTTGTTGAGATTTCAAAATTAACCCTTGTGGGCAAGGGTTCTCGAAAAAGGAGAAAATGAAGTAGGCAAGCTAGGAGTATGTGGTGCATGTTCGGAAGACACGAGGACAAAGGAGATGAGTTCTAAGTTGAAGTTACAAACTTCTGTCTTTGAGGATGTTAGTGGGCTTGGGCCTATTTCAAATGCTGGACCTGGAGCTGATAGCCTAACCAAATGTGTTAAGGCTTTAGGGCCATAAGTTGTTATTCAAATCAGCATATTCCTTACGTAAATAAATTCACTTGTTAGCATGTGGTCACTATGTAAGTGCTATAATATTACAGTTAGTTTGTTAACAAGTGGTCACTGTGTGAGTGCCACTTATCTGCCTATTAGTACAGGGAATATAATTTTGCTATAATTGTCATTATAAATTATGTATTGTAGTGACCATAAAAAATATCAATCAAAAAAAGGAAAAAACATTGCATTCCCAAATCTCGTATTCGAGATCTGTTCGAATTCGAACAACATTACAAATTGATATCCAATTTGTAGCCTGCCACACTCCAGCATTGAACTAAATATAAGTAAAAATAAAGGAAAGTTTTTGCTCAGCAGAATCACATCAATTAAAAGGGTAATATCAAAATTATTCATTCACGAATGCCAAAAGTTGAGTTTTTTTTTTTTTTTTTTCTAATGTGTAAAATAAATATAAAATCTAAATGTTGATTAGGAAGGAAATTACCTAAAAATTCCACGGACATAAAATAAATAAAAAAGATAAGTAAAACACCATAATTGGTATAAAAATGGAAACTACTACTAAAAAATTTATTTAAAAGATATTCTTAACAAAATTAAAAGATATTCAATATTGAGAATTTTAAATAAAGTCTCATACTCAAGTCTTTTCTGAAAAGCCAGAGAGTTTTTAAAGATTTTAGGGCAAAGGAACTAAGGAAAAGAGTAAAAAGTAACATTGGAGTTTTTCTTTTTTTTTTTTTAATTGACTACAACTGAGAACATGGAGATGGATATGGAGATGGATACGGGGATGGATATGGATATGAATATGGACATGGCAATGGAGATAGAGATGAAGATGGATATGGATATGGAGATGGAAACGTATATGGAGATGGAGATGGAGATGGAAACGTATATGGAGATAGAGATGGAGATGGAGATGGAAACAAATATGGATGGAAACGGATATGGAGATGGAAACGAATACGGATATGGATATGGAGATGGAAATGGATATGGATATGGAGAGGGATATGGAGAGGGATATGGAGATGGAGATGGAGATGGATATGGATGTGGAGATGGAATCGGATATGGATATGGAGATGGAGATGGATATGGATATGGAGATGGAATCGGATATGGAGATGGAATCGGATATAGAGAGGGATATGGAGATGGAGATGGAGATGGATATGGAGATGGAGTTGGAGATGGAATCGGATATGGATATGGAGATGGAATCGGATATGGAGATGGAGATGGAGATGGAGATGGAGATGGCATCGGATCTGGATATGGAGATGGAATCGGATATGGAGATGTAGACGGATATGGAGATGGAGATGGAGATGGAGATGGATATTGAGATGGAATCGGATATGGAGATGTAGACGGATATGGATATGGATATGGAGATGGAATCGGATTGGATATGGAGATGGATATGGAGATGGAGATGGATATGGATATGGATATGAAGATGGAATCGGATATGCATATGGAGATGGAATCGGATATGGAGATGTAGACGGATATGGATATGGATATGGATATGGAGATGGAAACATATATAGTTATGGATATAAAGATGGATATGGACATAAGCCGATTCCCTGGTTTTGATCAAATGGAAGGGTAGACCTGACAGTGATGCTACATGGGAGTACTTCTCCGACCTTTTGTTGAGATTTCAAAATTAACCCTTGTGGGCAAGGGTTTTCGAAAAAGGAGAAAATGAAGTAGGCAAGCTAGGAGTATGTGGTGCATGCTCGGAAGACACGAGGACAAAGGAGATGAGTTCCAAGTTGAAGTTACAAACTTCTGTCTTTGAGGATGTTAGTGGGCTTGGGCCTATTTCAAATGCTGGACCTGGAGCTGATAGCCTAACCAAATGTGTTAAGGCTTTAGGGCCATAAGTTGTTATTCAATCAGCATATTCCTTACGTAAATAAATTCACTTGTTAGCATGTGGTCACTATGTAAGTTTCCATCTCCATATCCGTTTCCATCCATATTTGTTTCCATCTCCATCTCCATCTCTATCTCCATATAAGTTTCCATCTCCATCTCCATCTCCATATACGTTTCCATCTCCATATCCATATCCATCTTCATCTCTATCTCCATTGCCATGTCCATATTCATATCCATATCCATCCCCATATCCATCTCCATATCCATCTCCATGTTCTCAGTTGTAGTCAATTAAAAAAAAAAAAAAAACTCCAATGTTACTTTTTACTCTTTTCCTTAGTTCCTTTGCCCTAAAATCTTTAAAAACAGTCTAGCTTTTCAGAAAAGACTTGAGTGTGAGACTTTTTTTAAAATTCTCAATATTGAATATCTTTTAATTTTGTTAAGAATATCTTTTAAATAAATTTTTTAGTAGTAGTTTCCATTTTTATTCCAATTGTGGTGTTTTACTTATCTTTTTTATTTATTTTATGTCCGTGGAATTTTTAGGTAATTTCCTTCCTAATCAAAATTTAGATTTTATATTTATTTTACACATTAGAACTAAAAAAACTCAACTTTTGGCATTCGTGAATGAATAATTTTGATATTACCCTTTTAATTGATGTGAATCTACTGAGCAAAAACTTTCCTTTATTTTTACTTATATTTAGTTCAATGCTGGAGTGTGGCAGGCTACAAATTGGATATCAATTTGTAATGTTGTTCGAATTCGAACTGATCTCGAATACGAGATTTGGGAATGCAATGTTTTTTTCTTTTTTTGATTGATATTTTTTATGGTCACTACAATACATAATTTATAATGACAATTATAGCAAAAATTATATTCCCTGTACTAATAGGCAGATAAGTGGCACTCACACAGTGACCACATGCTAACAAACTAACTGTAATATTATAGCACTTACATAGTGACCACATGCTAACAAGTGAATTTATTTACGTAAGGAATATGCTGATTTGAATAACAACTTATGGCCCTAAAGCCTTAACACATTTGGTTAGGCTATCAGCTCCAGGTCCAGCATTTGAAATAGGCCCAAGCCCACTAACATCCTCAAAGACAGAAGTTTGTAACTTCAACTTGGAACTCATCTCCTTTGTCCTCGTGTCTTCCAAACATGCACCACATACTCCTAGCTTGCCTACTTCAATTTCTCCTTTTTCGAAAACCCTTGACCACAAGGGTTAATTTTGAAATCTCAACACAAGGTCGGAGAAGTACTCCCATGTAGCATCACTGTCAGGTCTACCCTTCCATTTGATCAAAACCAGGGTATCGGCTTATGTCCATATCCATCTTTATATCCATAACTATATATGTTTCCATCTCCATATCCATATCCATATCCATATCCGTCTACATCTCCATAACCGATTCCATCTCCATATCAATATCCGATTCCATCTTCATATCCATATCCATATCCATCTCCATCTCCATATCCAATCCGATTCCATCTCCATATCCATCTCCATCTCCATCTCCATATCCATCTCCATCTCCATCTCCATCTCCATATCCATCTCCATATCCGTCTCCATATCCGTCTACATCTCCATATCCGATTCCATCTCCATATCCATATACGATTCCAACTCCATCTCCATCTCCATATCCATCTCCATCTCCATCTCCATCTCCATCTCCATATCCCTCTCCATATCCGATTCCATCTCCATATCCCTCTCCATATCCGATTCCATCTCCATATCCGATTCCATCTCCATATCCATATCCATCTCCATCTCCATCTCCATCTCCATCTCCATCTCCATCTCCATATCCCTCTCCATATCCATATCTGATTCCATCTCCACATCCATATCCATCTCCATCTCCATCTCCATCTCCATCTCCATATCCCTCTCCATATCCCTCTCCATATCCATATCCATTTCCATCTCCATATCCATATCCATATTCGTTTCCATCTCCATATCCGTTTCCATCCATATTTGTTTCCATCTCCATCTCCATCTCTATCTCCATATACGTTTCCATCTCCATCTCCATCTCCATATACGTTTCCATCTCCATATCCATATCCATCTTCATCTCTATCTCCATTGCCATGTCCATATTCATATCCATATCCATCCCCATATCCATCTCCATGTTCTCAGTTGTAGTCAATTAAAAAAAAAAGAAAGAAAAGCTCCAATGTTACTTTTTACTCTTTTCCTTAGTTCCTTTGCCCTAAAATCTTTAAAAACTCTCTGGCTTTTCAGAAAAGACTTGAGTGTGAGACTTTATTTAAAATTCTCAATATTGAATATCTTTTAATTTTGTTAAGAATATCTTTTAAATAAATTTTTTAGTAGTAGTTTCCATTTTTATACCAATTGTGGTGTTTTACTTATCTTTTTTATTTATTTTATGTCCGTGGAATTTTTAGGTAATTTCCTTCCTAATCAAAATTTAGATTTTATATTTATTTTACACATTAGAACAAAAAAAACTCAACTTTTGGCATTCGTGAATGAATAATTTTGATATTACCCTTTTAATTGATGTGATTCTGCTGAGCAAAAACTTTCCTTTATTTTTACTTATATTTAGTTCAATGCTGGAGTGTGGCAGGCTACAAATTGGATATCAATTTGTAATGTTGTTCGAATTCGAACAGATCTCGAATACGAGATTTGGGAATGCAATGTTTTTTCCTTTTTTTGATTGATATTTTTTATGGTCACTACAATACATAATTTATAATGACAATTATAGCAAAATTATATTCCCTGTACTAATAGGCAGATAAGTGGCACTCACACAGTGACCACATGCTAACAAACTAACTGTAATATTATAGCACTTACATAGTGACCACATGCTAACAAGTGAATTTATTTACGTAAGGAATATGCTGATTTGAATAACAACTTATGGCCCTAAAGCCTTAACACATTTGGTTAGGCTATCAGCTCCATGTCCAGCATTTGAAATAGGCCCAAGCCCACTAACATCCTCAAAGACAGAAGTTTGTAACTTTAACTTGGAACTCATCTCCTTTGTCCTCGTGTCTTCCGAACATGTACCACATACTCCTAGCTTGCCTACTTCATTTTCTCCTTTTTCGAAAACCCTTGCCCACAAGGGTTAATTTTGAAATCTCAACAAAAGGTCGGAGAAGTACTCCCATGTAGCATCACTGTCAGGTCTACCCTTCCATTTGATCAAAACCAGGGTATCGGCTTATGTCCATATCCATCTTTATATCCATAACTATATATGTTTCCATCTCCATATCCATATCCGTCTACATCTCCATATCCGATTCCAACTCCATATCCATATCCGATTCCATCTTCATATCCATATCCATATCCATATCCATATCCATCTCCATCTCCATATCCATATCCATCTCCATCTCCATATCCATCTCCATATCCAATCCGATTCCATCTCCATATCCATATCCATATCCGTCTACATCTCCATATCCGATTCCATCTCCATATCCATCTCCATCTCCATATCCATCTACATCTCCATATCCGATTCCATCTCCATAGCCATATCCGATTCCATCTCCATCTCCATCTCCATATCCATCTCCATCTCCATCTCCATATCCGTCTACATCTCCATATCCGATTCCATCTCCATGTCCATATCCGATTCCATCTCCATCTCCATCTCCATCTCCATATCCGATTCCATCTCCATATCCATATCCATCTCCATCTCCATCTCCATCTCCATCTCCATCTCCATATCTCTCTCCATATCCATATCCGATTCCATCTCCACATCCATCTCCATCTCCATCTCCATCTCCATATCCCTCTCCATATCCCTCTTCATATCCATATCCATTTCCATCTCCATATTCATATCCATATTCATTTCCATCTCCATATCCGTTTCCATCCTTATTTGTTTCCATCTCCATCTCCATCTCTATCTCCATATACGTTTCCATCTCCATCTCCATCTCCATATCCATATCCATCTTCATCTCTATCTCCATTGCCATGTCCATATTCATATCCATATCCATCCCCATATCCATCTCCATATCCATCTCCATGTTCTCAGTTGTAGTCAATTAAAAAAAAAAAAAGAAAAACTCCAATGTTACTTTTTACTCTTTTCCTTAGTTCCTTTGCCCTAAAATCTTTAAAAACTCTCTGGCTTTTCAGAAAAGACTTGAGTGTGAGACTTTATTTAAAATTCTCAATATTGAATATCTTTTAATTTTGTTAAGAATATCTTTTAAATAAATTTTTTAGTAGTAGTTTCCATTTTTATACCAATTGTGGTGTTTTACTTATCTTTTTTATTTATTTTATGTCCGTGGAATTTTTAGGTAATTTCCTTCCTAATCAAAATTTAGATTTTATATTTATTTTACACATTAGAACAAAAAAAAAAAAAACTCAACTTTTGGCATTCGTGAATGAATAATTTTGATATTACCCTTTTAATTGATGTGATTCTACTGAGCAAAAACTTTCCTTTATTTTTACTTATATTTAGTTCAATGCTGGAGTGTGGCAGGCTACAAATTGGATATCAATTTGTAATGTTGTTCGAATTCGAACGGATCTCGAATACGAGATTTGGGAATGCAATGTTTTTCCTTTTTTTGATTGATATTTTTTATGGTCACTACAATACATAATTTATAATGACAATTATAGCAAAATTATATTCCCTGTACTAATAGGCAGATAAGTGGCACTCACACAGTGACCACATGCTAACAAACTAACTGTAATATTATAGCACTTACATAGTGACCACATGCTAACAAGTGAATTTATTTACGTAAGGAATATACTGATTTGAATAACAACTTATGGCCCTAAAGCCTTAACACATTTGGTTAGGCTATCAGCTCCAAGTCCAGCATTTGAAATAGGCTCAAGCCCACTAACATCCTCAAAGACAGAAGTTTGTAACTTCAACTTGGAACTCATCTCCTTTGTCCTCGTGTCTTCCGAACATGCACCACATGAAATCTTTCTGAGTTTCTTAATTTACATTGAAGGAAATCAAATTTTGGGAGAAATTTTGGAGAAAACCCTAAGATTGGTGATTTTGTGGTTCTATAATCAAGAAGAGAAGGTGCATGTAAACCTAGGGTTAGTTATGCTTTTCAGTTTAGGGTTCTAGATGATGTTGGAATTAGGTTTACCTTATGAAAACATGTTTTGAAATAGTTTTGGTTATGTGATAAGATGTTTTGGTGAAATTAGGGTTTGTTCCTAGAGCTGATTCAAGTATGACTTTACCTTGTTTGCTGCTTATGATTGCAGGTTTAGAATCTATAAATGAATCTAATGTTATATGACTTTAAAATTGAATTTTGTTGCTTGTCTATGGCTGAGTCTAGTAGATCGAGAGGACCATCGCTACTAAAGACGGCACCTCAATAATCTGTGTGTGTCATTATTTTGAGTGGATTCGTGTGCAAAGATGATTCAATTAGTCTAGGAGTGGTAAAAGTACGGTACTCAGGGTGTGTGGGAGTACCCAACACAGAAATATATATATATATATATATATATATTACTGTTTTCCATACTGGTTGATTTTACAGAGTCATGAGTCACTCCGTGTTTAGGACTATTTGCAAATGGTTCTAAACTGTGTTGTTTCTTAGCTAACCAAAGATAATAATCTATGTTTGCTACATTAGTTATTAAGTTGTATGTGAAATTGTTTGTGGTATGGCATATTGGGCCTTTATGCTCATTCCTTTCTATTTTTTAAGAACAAGTGATGGTCTAGTCGTTTTTTATCTATCATGCTATAAGGTCTACGTGGGCTATGGGTAAGATGATAGTGGATCTAACTTTCTTGATGATGTTTATATATTCTGGTTTGAAGATAGACAAAGTTGAAGATCTTAAGAGGTTTTATATGTTTTTATAAATTTAAATTTTTACGAGGTTTTTTATAATATTATAGGTTTGATTTAAGTTGGCTTCGGTTTATGCCAACTAAGTTATCCTAAAGTTCTATTATTATGAGTTGTTTTTAAATAGGTACCCTTATATGTGAGAGTTTGATGTTATATGATTGAGTTTGTGGTTTAGTGAAATAATAGTTTTAACATGTCCTTATCTAGTGAGGACACATCGCAGATTGTAATACCTTCAGATTAGGACATCAAAATAATACAAGGAATAATTAACACATAATAAGATTTATAATTCAATAATAAAATCTATACTCTACAGAGTTCTAATGTTAACAAAAAAGAACACTAAGTTACTAATAGAAGAGTATATATTGAACCTGAAAAACAATTTTAAAAATGAAACAAGTTAATATTAACAAATATTCATCGTACAATAAATATTATAATAGAATCATAAAAATATATATGGGATTTAATCAATCATCATAACAACATTTATAGTTATAAGTAAATAGTTTTATATTTCTCTAACATGGTTTAATTCAGTTTTATGAATTAGTTTGGTTTACCCCTTTAAAGCAACCATAAATTTATAGATTGGTTTGGATTAAAAATTTTCTAAACCAAATTATTTAAAAATTTATATTTCCAGTTTAATTTTATTTGGTTACAAATTGGTTCGATTCAGCTGGTTTTTTTTTACCCACCCCTATTGCTAGCATCCGGATGCCATGGCCTTAGGCATGTCTAGCATTGGATGCTAGGTGTAATATAACTAGGTTCTACAACTTTATAAATGAATGCAAACACAATGCATAATCTACACAATCACAAGCATGTTATATCACACACACATTTGATCAATGAAGTATAACTTATCCATAATAATTGAGCAGTTGTGTAATATTTTTCCTTTTAAAATTCAACTTAGGCCCAGCAGTTCAATAACAGCAGCTTGCTTCCCATTTTTATCTTAAAATCTTGTTATTAATGCATTTTTGTTATTCCATGTTTTTCATCTCTTAGAAGAGTTTTCATCTACTGCAGGGGGATTGAGTTGAGGATTTGGCTTCAATTGTCTATTAGGCCCTACCAATTCTAAGGTGATCGAAGATAAAAACACATATAAAGTTAAATTTACCTAAATGAAAAAAAAAATATATATATTAATATATAAAGTGTAATATACAGAAAAATATTTTATAAAGAAGGGCAAAGGAATGTCATTTGTTAATTAAGGAGAGGGAAATTTTGGTCATTCCTAATAAATGAGATATAATAATCATCCCTCACATTGATGATGGTAACAAGTCTTTAAAAATAGTAAATCTTCAATAAATTATGATAAAGGGCAAAAGTTGTCATATGTTGAAAAATAAGAGGGTTTTATGGTCCATCCTTATAAGTTTTATTTATATGTATTATATGGCAGTCACATAATACATGAGGTGTCTTTTCGTTTCCTTTGTTGTTATAGAATTGAAGGGTTTCTTGTCTTTTTGTTTCCTGTGCTATTAAAAATTGAAGGATTTCTTGTCTTTTTGTTTCCAAAGTACTGTTATGGAAATTGAAGGGTCACAAAAGTTTATTTATATCTTTATCCTGTTTCTCTTCTTTCTAAACCTAGAAACCTCTCTAAAAAAATCTATTGTGAGATCTTCATCAAGAGGAGATCAAGATTTTGGTTCAAGTAAGAAGAACTAATCATGATTTTTCAAGGATTCAAGAAATCTACATCTTTCTTAGGATTCTGCTTGTGATTTTTGAAGGAGCTTTCGAGGAAGAATCCTATTTGATTCAAGATCTGTTTTTTTTTTTTTAGATCTAATAGAATCTAGGATCAATTAAAGGTAAGATCTACCTTAGAATTTGTAATTTCTCAATAATAGCAAATTATAAGATTATGATCGTAGTTTATTATTTGTTTGAATTAAGGTTCTATTCAAGCGAGATCTGCACGTCTAGGTAAGTGTGGATCTAAACAAACCTTTGTGGTTCTAAAATTATAGTCTTTTCTAGTAATTGTTTTATTAATTGACAATCTCTATATTAAAGGAATTGTGGAGATAACTAAGAATTTTGGTAAAAGATGTGTTTGTCACACCCCGAAGGGTACCCTCAACGTGGCAGCCCGCCACATATAATATCAAGGCTTAGGAATGACTACCTTAGTCATGCGAAAGCCTTAGTATTACATGTAAGGCGTCTAACACGGTAATAGGAGACGCTTTTGGGAAGCATAGTTTAAGCAAGTAAAAATGAACATACAAGAATCCATAAATAAAACATATTATATCATTAATATTCAAAGGTCTATTACATGACTTCTTAAGGGCATACCCCCACTAATCCCAAGAATCGTGATAATCTTTACAACATCCAAAATACTACATTAAAGATTTCAAAGGAATTCTAATCTAAATCTTCGAGTAGATTTCCTCCAAAAGCTTCAATATATAAAACTTACACAAATACGGTGAGGCCTCAGGCCAAAAATAGGTGTTCCTGAGAATACAAATATCCATAGGGTGTAAGCTTATGGGCTTAGTGATTAAATCCCAAAATTCATACTCAAAGAAAAATTATCAACCAAGTTTATTATTCAAACATATGGATGCAACAACCACGTGAGCATACAAGACATATGACTTTCCGGGAATCATATGTTGAATGAATTACGCCCTTCATTCGGGGTTGGGTATTCAGGCCATTACAGCCACAACTTTTAAAAACACTTTTATAGATCTTACCGGCTCCTATACGCCATCAAAAACTTGTAGTTATTACAAGCTCCTACTAGCCACAAATTTTGTAGTTTTTACCGGCTCCTACTCGCCACTTACATGATATACCGGTTCTGCCTACCACCATTATTATACACTTGTCCCACCAATTGTATAGTAGTGAATGAAATGTGACTCAACATATGAAGTGCATGAATAATTTTTTAATTAAAGTCTAGTAGTTACATTTAACTTCTTTCAAGTGATCAACCAATTTCAAACACTTCAAGATATTAATGCACATACAACTTTATTACAAACAAATTGAGTTTCGATATAGTTAGTATTCTTTCAACATATTATCATACACTTCCTTTTGATTTTTTCTAAATTCTAGTGCAACTAATTTTACAAGCACAATCAAGAGTATGAGAAAATTAACGGGAAGTAAACTCACTCGGCCATGATGACACCTTTCTTGAAATGGATGAGTCATTTGGGATTTCCACTAATCGTAGTAATCTTGGGATATGAACAATCCTCCTCGAGATTATCTAAAAGAAAAACGAATACCTAAGATGAGTATTTCATGAACTTCTATTCTTGAAGATTCTAATCTTTTCTTAAAATCGCGGTAAAATCGTATAAGGGGAAATTCCAACTTAAAATGGCCATAACTTGCTCATTTTAACTCGGAATTTCGTGTATAATATATCATTTTCTACCTACTCGAAAAGATCTACGCATTTCTAAGCTTATTCTCATAAAACTAAGTCGTTTGGGTCCTGAAAAGGCAGCGACCATATTTGCCATGAATTTGCAAAAACTTGTTTTCCTTCTTGTACACAAAGCTCATTTGAAGAGATGAATATTTCAAGTATTTTTGTAACTTTTTGAAAGGTATATACATATATGTAATGACTCATAACAAATGGATGAAGTAAATGAAATTGTCTCAACTTATAAAAGTAAGGTTTTAAAAGACTTTGAACTTGAGATTTTATTGGAATATTAATTTTACTTTTGAAAGACCTTGAGTTATTTGTGATGAATATTCTTTTTCTAAATTTAATTTCTTGCAATTACTTTAAATTCCTAAGGAGTGGTTTTATTTTCTAAACTTATATTTCATCAATTTTAAAAGTAATAAAACGATTTTTGTTTCTTGAAATGATTCTTAAAAGAAAGATTTTGATTTTTAATTTCTAAGCTTAGTTTCCAACAACTTTGTAAAAGTTATGACAATTTTCTCACAAGAATATTTTAGTTCCTTGGTTTCATGGGATTATTTTATTTTAATGAAAAGGGGTTCTACTTGGAAAAAGATGAAGTTATTGTAAAACTTTTGTTTACTTCATAAGTCTTTTGTATGTTTGTAAAATCTCTTATAAGTTCCTCTAAACATTAACTTCTTATTTTTATTTCTAGAGGAAAACTTTTTATCTTAAGAAAACATTTCCTTCATTTATCTTGTTGAGACAAGACCATTATGTTCATGCATGAATATGAATCATAAGCTATGAAAATATGAATAATAACTTAAAAGAATAAGCATATAAAGAAATAAATCAAGTAACGCAATTTATATTGATAATAAATAAGTAACAAGGCAAAGAGAATACTTATCATAAAACATACATATTGCATTTCAATTCTTAGGGGCATATCCCACTTCAAATAAATATACATCACTTATCATATAGGTCATTTCATATAAAGATCCTTACAATATTACTTCATCTTATGATCCCATTTCCTTCATAGAAGCTTAACCATCCATCCATGACTTCCTTATTGTCATGATCCTCAATTTAAGCCACGAGTATACCTGTTTCAACAAAATCTATAGGGGTATAAGCTACAACTAGCTTAGTAAGATATTCCTTTTCATTCACACTATATTTTCAAACAAGTTTATTTATTTATTCACACATATGCTATGGATACAATGCAACAATCACATGATTACGCAAATATATATAGTTATCCGGAAACCATATATAGAACGGATTTACCTCTCCGTATCAAAGGTTAAGGAATCGGGGTTGAAGGTCCTCGACCTTCTACTGCTAGTCCCCATGTCCTTACCCACAGCGTTCGGTTGGCTCGGCTCCGAACCTAGAGTCGCTTTCCCTGAGCGATTTAGATTCTCTAGGAAGGAACATGGCCCGTGGCACTGCACGATCACAGCCAATCCAACTCTACGCGTAGGAGTAGCAGCCTTCCGAAATAGACGTAACTCGATGGATGCGACTCGATGGATGCTATGCGTGAGCATTTTATTTTTCTCAAGCCAATGCTTATTAAGGTTTATTAGGGGTGATCAATCAATTTAGCAAACAATAAACAGTCATACAAGTAAGTAAACAAAATTATTAAACAAGCAGTTCGAAGTTGCGATATTCTTAATTCTCATTTCATACATAAACATAGAATCACACATACATAATCCCGAATTCCCCAAATATATATCCATTTTTATCTTTTCTTAGTATACTAATGGTGCTCCTCTACAAGCATAAGCAAGGTAATGAAATTAGGAAGAATAACTCACTCGTCCATTTCGTAATCTTCTTAGTCGTAGTAATCCTCAGGTAGGGTATTCCCGTATCCTTCGTCACCTAATCAAGAGAAATACCAGAGATGAGTCTTTCATGGAATTTCTATCCTTGGAGATTCTAAACTTTACTTAAAATTGCAGTAAAATTGTAGAGGAGGAAATTCCAACTTAAAATGGCCATAACTTGCTCATTTTAACTCGGAATTTCACATATAATATACCGTTTTCTACCTATTCGAAAAGATCTATCTATTTCTAAACTTATCTTTGTCATAAAAGGTCATTTGGGTTCCGAAAACGTTAGGTGCAGATTTAAAACGATTTATTTCTAAACTTTTGCAAATCCATTTCTAACTCAACTTCATTTTAAAGAAAATCCTTTTGTAATATATATATATATATATATATGAACATATATTTGATAAATACTTTGAGTATAGATAAGCTCACTTTATATGCAAAGTTTCTAATGGTAGTGTCTCAACAATTTATTTCATAAAACAATTCAATTTGAGTTGTTAAAACTTTAACCTTGATAATTTCTTTTCAAGTATTTGAAGAAACTTTATATTTTCTTAGTTCGTTATAAATGGGTATATTCTTACTTTATTTCTTCATTCTTTTTCCAAAATAAGTAAATTTTTCTTTTAACCTTAGTCTTTCATAATTTTCACTTTTAGTGACAAAAGATCAATTCTTATCAAAAAGTATATTAGTTTGTTGAAAACCTTTTTATAATTTTGTATTTAGGATGTTTAGAAAATGAATCTTGTCTTTATATTTATTTCTAAAATATAAGTTTTTGCTTTCTAAAACTTATTCTTTTATTTCTTTCGAAAAAAATCATCTTTATTGATAAAATCCATTATTGTTAATCTTACTTTTTATTTATATTCTTTTGAAAATGAGTTCCTTTTTTTAGAAATTTGAAAATCATTATTTTTCCTAAGTGGGTTTGTAATTTTATTGGTTGAATTCATCTTAACTTTAAAAACTAGTTTGTTTCTTTTTGTTATGGAGTTTAAAAAGAGTTTATTCTTAAACTTTTTGTGAAAACTTTGAAAACTAATAAATTATTTTACTAAAACTTAGGTTAACATAATATAATGAAAATATCTATTTCTTAAGTTTCCTCGGTAAAAACATCTTTGTTATTTAAGGAAACGTTTGAGAAAAACTCTATTTATGTGTTGTTGATAATAACTCCATGATTTTATGAAAAATTACATAATCAAAAATCTAGTTTTGAGTTCCTTTAATAAAAATGAAATTCTACTTTTAGATTAGTTGAGACATTAACATTATGTAGATCCAAGTATTATCAATATATAAAGTAATAAGAAATAAGAAAATACTAGAAATAAATAATAAGCAAGAAAATAAAATATCAAGTATTGGGAACCTTAGCTTCATCAAGGTATCCCGGTCAAGTATTGGAGCCTTAGCTTTATCAAGGCGTCCCGGGACTAAGAATGGACTAGTCCCGAAAGATTAAAGAAAATAATCAAAAGTTGTTTTGACTTGATATGGACAAGTCTAAGACTAGAAAGACTAGTCTTAATAACAACATAAAATAAATAAATTGCATAACTTGGAAATAAATAAATAACAAATGAGCTTATATGCTCTAAATAAATATATATACATAATATTATATATATAATTTAGATTAGAAACAAATAATAACAATAATAATAACAACATAATAAAATAGAAGGCTTATGTACAAGAACAAAATATGAACATGTTGCTTTTACTACTCATATGAGTTTCAAAACAACACCATAGTCATGTTAAGTTACATGACATGAGTGAATAATAGTTGGAAGAAATTTTTACCTAAAGTATTTATGTGGTATGGTAGTGAATGTATGGTTATGTGGTTATGGAGAGATGGTAGTTATATTGTATAAAGAGAAATTCTTGTGGGTATTTGGTGAAAGAGAGTTTTGGTAGAGGAAAAGTTTATGGAGAGTGTTTGTGTAAAAAATTTGAGAGAGTTTTGGTAGTGAAATGAATTGTGTGAAAGAATGAAAGAGGAAAGGGGTATTTATAGAATTTTTGGAGTGAATTTTGGATGTAATAAAATAATTTGAAAAAAATAATTGAGATGAAGAGGGGAGGGGATGGCGCCGGTTTTGCTTTATGGGAGAGGGGGAAATTGATTTTATTTTATTTGTTTGTGTAATAAAGAAGTAATGTGTAAAGTTAATGTGAATAAAGTTGTATTGGAAATGAAAAAAAGTAAGAAAATAGGTATGTAGATGTAAGAAAAAGTAGAGATAGTAAAATAGTAATGAATAATAAAAAAGTACTATGAATAGTAGACTAGACAATTAAAGTACCAGTAGTAATAAAAATACGCGTAATAATGCGATATCTGTAATTTTTAGCTACCGAAAAATTCTAAAACTGATATTTTTAGAATCCTTATATTTTTACGAGTCTATTGGTATAAACGGAATATTTTTGATATTCCGAGCTCCGGGACATGCTTTTCGAGCACTGATCCCGTTTGAGTCCGAAGGACACTAGAAATTCGCAAATCTGATATTTTTATGTTACCCTATATTATTACGAACTAATTTAAGCTATTGGCTTAATTTCGTTTTCCAGGGTTTGAGATTGCGGGATTGCCGGATCTTAAATACTAGGTTCGTTATAGGCTTTATTGACTTTTAGGGTTCCGTTTTGACTTCTGATTTTATTGAGTTATTTATAAGACCGTATAATTGTCGAGTTGTGATCGTTTTATATTTTTAGCTCGACATCTATGGTTTATCTTATTTCAAATAGTTTTTAGTTCTCGGAATCGTTTAACCGAGTCTAGGGTTAAGAGTTGACTCAGTTTGACTTTTGGTGAAAATTGAAAATTGTGATTCTTAAAATTTTATTGAAGGATTTAAGATTTTATCATTCGTTGTTAAGCGGTATTTAGATCTATCGTTTTGATTTGCGTTTTAGGAATTGGGTAGATAATTTAATTGGCGTACGGACGTTGATTATACCGGCAGTTGGACTTTATATTTTGTTTCAAGGGTTCTCGTTTTCTCAAGATTCAGAAAGCTCGTTTTTAATCTTATTTGGAATTAAGTTTTAACTTGGTTCGATTTTTAGGGTTTCGTTTCCGGTGTTTGATTAGGTTTTTATCTCGAGTCAATTTTTTCGGGATTTGAATTTTGATTTTAGACTTCTAGGATTATTTTTAAGAATTATGAAATTTTTGGGGGTTTACATATATATATATATATATATGTTGTGTGTGCATTTGCATTTGCTTTAAAGGATTGGAGTTATCGTATTGGGCTTTGCAACTCACTTTTTAAAATTTCAGGTACAAGTGATGAAGACATTGTATATGATCTTTCGGTTATGATATGATCTTTGATCAGGGGGACGACGATAGTAAACCTGACTACCCAGTTGAGAGTCAGATTTGCAGTTTACAAGTTCATGGAAAGAAAGAAGTGTTTAGATATATTGAAGACTTGGAAATTATATGTTTATGTTTTATATGAAAGCTTTAGGATTTTATATTGTAGGAAGTTCTAGGTTGTAAAGAAGGTTTTCATTATGAATTGGTGGTTTCGTTTAGTTGGCTTGGTTTTGCCAACTTGTATGATTGTTTTAAATCAGAAGTTTGTTCAGAAGCTGTATTCCAAGTTATACAGGTTGTGTTGAGTAACTTATGAGATACCTTATGTGTGTTTACAGGTGATATTTGAAAATTTATGGATATTAGAGCCTTAGCGTGTCCTATTCAAGAGAGGATACGTGGCGGGTTATAATACCTTATTTTAGGGCATTACATAAAGTGTAAGGAGAAATTTAGAAAAACACAAAATCTACGAATTTTCATAACAATTTCTTTGTTGATATAACTCTAGATTAAATCATTGAAATTATAAATATTTTTTACATAAAACCTATCTCTTTTGTTACTTGGTTTCTTAAAAAAAGTTTGATAATATTAAACATAGAAGAAGATCCATGTTTTTTATATTAGTATTTTGTTAGTGAGTACGAATGAAGAAGAAGAGGAGGAGAAAGACGAAACAAGACTAATTTAAAATTAGCTCAACTATATTTTCTATTATGTAAGTCTAGGCCTTTTATACAAGCCTCAAAAGGTAACATGCTTTACTAAAAGAACTAGTTAAAGGTGAACCTAAAACTAAAAGTAACTAAAACAAGTAACTAAACAGTAACTACTAGTAAATAAATTATTTGAAACCACCCCTTCCCTTCCCCCTAAGTTGGATCTTAGAGAAGACCCAACATGTAAACTCCAACATTACTTGTTCTAAGACAATCTTGGTGAAAATGTTTGCTAGCTACTGTGTGGAAGCTATATGAAATAACTTTATAATGCTTCCGGAAACATAATCTCGGATGAAATGAATATCAACCTCAATGTGTTTAGTATGGCCATGCTAACACGGATTATTAGCAATCTAAATAGCTGACTTATTACACAGAACAATGAAATAACAAAGAAATATCAACAAGCAAATCAACAAGAATATAAGAGACCCACAGTATTTCCTTGACAATGAAGGCCAAACTACGGTATTTAGCTCCAACAAAGGACGTCGATATCGTAGGTTGTTTATTTGATTTCCATGAAACAATATATGAACCTAGCATCAAACAATAACTAGAAAACTGACTTCCTATCCATGGCATAAGATGCCTAGTCAACAGGAAAGAAGAGACCAACAGAGACTATTTGTTTCAAGTATCGAAACAAATGAAGTAAGGCGGCATAATGAGAACTGCATAGATAAAAAATAAACTGACTAAGACAGTGAACAGCAAAGGAAATGTCTGGCTTTGTCAAACTTAGGGAAAGCAGTTGAGCAATTACTTGATGATAAATGCTCAGATCTAATAGTGGTCCACCAATATGGTGATCTAAATGAACACCAACAGGTAAAGGTGTCTTAACTAGTTTACAAGTAGTTTGTAAGCCCCGAAAATTTCAGTAAATAATTCCAAAATGAACTTCTAAAATAAACCCTAAAAATCACTCCAAATTAAAACCATATTCATCTAGTCCAAAAACACGAACGAATTCAGAAACTTCTTAATCTTGAGAAAATGAAAATCCTTAAACAAAATGAGAACTCAACAATCTTCAAATTCAAAATCACGACGTATAAAAAAAAATTCCATATTAACTCCGATTTATAAAAAGGGGTAATATAAAGCCCAAAAACAAATTATTAAAAAGCAAATAACAATTGACTTTCGAAAATATAACTCAATTCAAGAATTCCGAAAACTTTAAAAGATAATAAATATTTACAAAAATGACATATAAAAAAAATTTCTCAAATTAAATATGTTGTATAAACATAAAATATCAGTTTCCAATTTGGCAAAGATCTAAACCGGAAAATCACCCGAAAACCCTAAGCGAAATACAATAGCTTAAGTCCGGCAATCTAGCACCCCTAGCCCTAGAGGCCGAGATGTAGTTTAAATATGTAGAATAACTCATAGTAATATGAGTTTGTTTAAAAATATCAGATTGGTAAATTTTTTACCTATTTCGAACCCGTTCGAATACAGACTTCGAAAAGCGTGTCCCGGGGCTCGAGATATATAAAATATACCAATAGTACCGTTAGACTCGTAATTTCATAAGCTTTCCAAATATATTAGTTATATAATTTTTCGGGTTATAAAAGTTACAGTTATAACCTTTTTATCGTATTTCCATTATTACTGGCAATTGATTAGTCTTTTGCACTATTCATTTTTATTTCATTACAAAATTTTATTATTCTTATAAAGTCTTATATTTTTAGATAAATGTTTTATATGTTATAGAAAATTTTGTTTTTCTAAAATTTAGTTCGTTTCGGGTCTTTACGGGATCAGATTCTGTTTAAGAGCCAATAATAAAAATAAAATAAATTAATTTAATAATTGAAAAATATTTTAAAAATATTTTTATTTTCATAAAATAATTTTTTAGAATTTTTCGGGTTATAAAAATATCATTTATAGTACATATTCGCGTATTTTGATCATACCAGTAACATATTTGTTAAATTACTAAAATAATTCAAATAATTATTTAATTTTAAATATGAAAAATCTGCTACAAATATTTGGAATAAATTTTCTAATTTTATTTTATTTTAATTTATTTTATTAATAAAGTACTTTTACAACTCATACCTTCAAGTACACCTTACACATATCACTTCCTTTTCACTTCAATCTTTCTACACATTAACCCACACTTCATGGCAGATTTTGACCCTTCTTTATGGCTGCCATTGTCCTTTATTTACTCCATTTTGACCAAATTTATTATTTTTCCAATCCTTAAGAAAGTTACATTACACATTAATTATACAATTCAATTTTGAGTCAAATTTCAACAAAACCCTCTCTCTCCTCTCCTTGCAATTCACGTGCAGCATGGCTTCACATTGGCTGCCTTGTTTTATTTTTTTTCTTCTTTTCTTACAATTAAAACACTCATTTTCTCTCACTCCTTCATTTACTCACTTTCCCTCTTTCATTCTTTAACTTTTCTCTCTCATTTTTCCTCTCTTTCTTTTTCATTTCCTCTTGTTCCTCCATGAAAAACAAGCTGCCCCCTTCTTCTTCCATGGCTTCCACACTTCATTCCTAAAGATTTCTAAGCAAATCTTCTTCCCAAAGCTCCATAGGTGATATAGGTAAAGTGTAATAAAGGTTTCATGCATCAAATGACCTTCCATAAGCTTAAAAGCTTAGGATGATGATGCCAAAAATGGAACACTCCTTTTCTCTACTTTTATTATCTTGTATTATAATTATTTTCTTGTTTAAAGTTTATATATATTGTAGATCTAACTTTTTATAGCTTTGATTTTCGTTTATGCCATAGATCTTGTTATTTAGGTTGTTATATTTGTTATTTCTTATAATCTATGCATAGATCTATCATCCACATGTCCATCTTAGTGATTCATGCATTTAAAACTAGTTTAGAAAACTAGATCTAGAGTTTTGAGTTCATAAAATGCATTAGACCTTGTTTTATGTTCATGGATGACTTTTGATAGCATGATGATGGTAGGAAGTTGTAGGAAACTCAAGACCTATTTTATTTTCAACAAAAACAACTTTTGAAAATTCGGATGAAAATGGAACCATATTTAGAAAAGTGGTTTTTCAACTTCAAAATGTATATTTTTCATTTAAAATGAAGGGCTTATGGTATAGATACCATAAGTGAAAGATTTTGATAAGTAAAGTTTAGATCCGTGATGTTATAGCTTATTACCATGCATTTGTTTTATGTTTATGTTCATATTAAGTATAGATCTAGTTATGAACTCAAACAAAATTGTGAAATTCGTATTTTGGCAAGACCCCCATTTAAAAACTACTTTCCAAGTGTCAAAATGTAATTTTTACTTAAGAAAATGAAGACTTAATATATGTATATCATCAAGACTTCTTTTTACAAGATAAAAGTGATTTCCAAAAGTTATTTTCAAAATAAAAATTCTATTTTCGGATTTTGGCCAAGGCCTATTTTAAAAACATGTTTTCCAACTAAAAATGAAGTTTTTATTTAAGAAATGAAAGGCTTTTAGGATAGGATATGTGAGGAATGGATTTTCATAAGCTTAGATAGATTTTATCAAAAGATATGACCAAAAATAAATTTTCTAATTCGGATCCCAACCAAGACCAATTTTAAAACCCATTTATCAACTCCAAAACTCATGTTTCATGTGAAAAATGAAGTATATAGGTAATAGGTATCATTAAGTAATGATTTTTACAAGTTAAAATGAGTTTAGGCATGAGTAATGTGTAAAAAAGTAATGGAATTAAAATGAAAATTTTGAGTTAGTGATCAAATTGTCAAATTCGTAATTTGAGATGATGCATAAGTAATCACTTAGTATTTGAACTCAAATTGCAAGTTTTATGTGTTAAATGAAGTCCTTAGACAATAGATGTAGTAAAGCTTCAAATTTTGATGCATTAAACAAGTTTTCTCATAAGAAATATGCAAGAAATGAAAATTTCCAAAATTCGGATTTTTGTGAAAAGCTTGTCTAAAAACATATTTACAAAGTGTAAAATGGAAATTTTTATGAGAAATTAAGGTCATAAGTAGTATATATAATAAAGACTCAATTTTGACAAAAATAATTATATTTTCTTAAGTAACAAATCCAAAACAAATGGAAATGATAAAAGTTAGAAAACTAGATTTTTCATAAGTAAGTTGTCATTATGATCTTGCAAAATAAAAAGTTATAAAATTTCCTTTTAGCAAAATCATCAAGATCATGCATGCAATAGGCTCATCTCATGTCATTCATGTTAGGAAATCACTCATATTGCATGTATAGTTAAGTTATACAATAGGAACATTTCAAATATTTACAAAACTATTTTCGAAATTGAAATTGTTGCTGCCCTAATCTGATCCGAACTTTTCGAAGCTTCATAGTTTTCAAAACTTGAAATAATATAGAAATAGATAGATCTTCGAAATAGATAGAAATCGATATATAATTTGCGAGATTCCGAGTTAAAATGACTAAGTTATGGCCGTTTTAAGTTGGAATTCTAGCTTAGGACGAGATTTACGAATTTGATAATTCGTATAAGATCGTTTAGATTAGTTTAAGTTGAAATACTTATTATAGTATTTCTTCCTTTTTAGGTGATCCCAAAATCGACGATTCCCTGCCACCGAATTACTATTACTAGAAGACCGGTGATCCAATGGCCGAGTGAGTTTTCTCCTTGTTTTGTTACCTTGATTATGCTTGTAGTTAGTTGCATTAGATTATAGGAACAAGATAAAAATCGATATGAATGGGGATGGGATATATGATGAGGCTGTGATGAATGTATGCCAAAGAATACTAAAGCATATCGAAACCACGATTTGATTGGATAATTGCACTATTCATATTATTTTTGTTATGTGTATGATATTGGCTGGTCACTCTAAAGAATGTATAAATATTTTGACCTAAGCAAAAAGTAAATTGGTCATGCATCGCGTCGGACATATTGCATTTGGTAGCGTGCTACTCCTACGCAGGTCGATCGGTATGGTCCGAGGACTTGTTTGGATAATGAGACCCGGGATCAAAGCTCATGCTTAGGAAACTAAGGTGCATCGGGGATGCATTCCATGTGTGAGCCTAGCCGAGGCGAGTGTTATGAGCCGAGGGCTTGGGGACTAGCAGCAGTCGTGTAGACTTCAATACCATCCCTAACCCAAGATACGGAGGGCGTAAATCCGTTCTGTGTGTGGGTTCCGGATACCCATACATAATTGCTTGCTCACGTGTTTGTTCACGCATAGCATATGATTGATTAATGCTTGCTTGTTCTGGTACGGAACAAAGGGAATTCTCACTAAGCTAGTGTGGCTTATATCCCAATAGTTGTTTAAATTAACAGGTTATCTCAAGAGTGCAAAGTGGGGATCGAGATGGTTGAAGCCGAGAATGGCTTCGAGATTCCGGCAAGAAATGAGAATGTTGAAGTTATCAGCTAGTTTTATGATTTGTCTTGTAATAGTTTATGTAGGGAAGTCTATGGATGAATGTAATTGAAGTTGAATGATTTGTATTTTGAAGTATAGTGGTTTATATCAAAAGTATAGTGGATTTTATTTCCTTTACATTGTTACTCAATTGTATCAACATAAAATGTATCATTTCGATGTGTCTCCTTTATGTGTTAGATGCCTTGTGCATAGTATGGAAGCCTTCACGTGACTGAGGTGGTCATTCTTAGGCTTTAATATTGTGTACGGCGGACTGCCACGTTTAGGGTATCCTTCGGGGCATGACATAGTTGTTCGAACATCATTATAACAACGATGTATTTATGTTGATATACATGAATACCAAGAGATGTTCTACACCATTCAAGACCTAAGAAAAATCGAGCCTTACCTAAATCTTTGATTGTAAACTTAGAATCCAAATCATGCTTAAAGGCCTCGATAGAAGTAAGACAAGTACTAGTTAATAGCAAATTTTCCACATAAACAAGAACCACATGAAAACCAACTTAGTCTTTCTTTGTAAAAAGTGAATAATCATTTTCCAACTAAGCAAATCCCTTTTTAACTAAGAAAATAGACAACTCATGATTCCATTGATGAAAAGCTTGCTTCCAGCCATATAAAGACTTCTTTAATCTACAAACTTGGGAAGGTCTAGCTCTATCATAACCTCAAGGTGGATACATATATATCTCCTCGTCCAAATTTCCATGAAAGAAGGCATTATTTTTGTTAATTTGATGCAGTGGCCACTTCTTAGCACTTGCAACAACAAGTAAAATGTGAACAGTTTCTAACTTTGCCGCTAGTGAAAAGGTATCATGATAATTTTCTCTCTTAAATTTAGTGTAACCCTTTGCCACCAATCTAGCCTTATATCTATCCATAGTCCCATCGGGTTTAAATTTTGTTTTATAAACCCATTTACAATCTATAGCCTTCTTACCCCTTGGTAAAGTAATAAGCTCCCAAGTTTGATTCTTTTCAAGTGCATCTATCTCTTTACTGAGAGCATCAAGCCATTCACTATGTTCAATGGCCTTAGAATAACAAGTTAGATCCAGAATAACAAGTACATTGGCTAATGAGATCATGTAATCTTTGGGATAATATTTAAAGGTAGATGAAGAGAATAAAGGATATACAACAGAGGTGGAAGGAAGAATAGAATTTACCAAGGCAAAGGAACTAGAAGGATCATAAATTGTATGTTCATAGTCATGTAGCCATTGTGGCGACCTACATTCTCTAGTAGATTTCTACTAGACTCAACATTTTGGTTAGAAACAAGAGACTGACTTAGGAAATCAGCTCTAATTGTAGTAGAAGGAGAAATAACAGAAAGGACCTCACAAGAAGGACATGTGACAGAATCAAGCCGAGAAGGAGAAGGACGAGACATAGAATTTCTATAAGGAAATATATCCGCATAAAATTCCACATCACAACTCACAATGACACGTTTGGAAGAAATATAAAAAGTTTATAACATTTTTGACCTTGTGTATATTATAAGAAAACACATTTAGCGCCCCTTGCATGTAGTTTATCCTAATTAATCGCATGAATAGAAGAAAAACAATGACACCCCATGGCACATGAATGAAAATAATCAGGTGCATGACTAAATAACATTTCATAAGGTGTTTTGCATCCCAAAATTGACATAGGCATCCTATTTATAAGATAAGTGGTTGTTAAAAGACATTAAGTCCAAAAGTATTTTGGCAAATTAGCATGCAATCTTAGTGCTGTAGTGGTACCTAACAAATGACAATGTTTTCTCTCAACTCTACCATTTTGATGTGGTGCATAAACTGTGGTGCATTAATGAATAATGACAAGTTTACTAAACAAAGATTGAGCCTCCAGAGACATGAACTCTGAATCATTATCAATCAAACATATTTTAGTGTAACACTGAAATGATTATGAACATAGGATAAAAATTGTGCTAAAATTGTAGGAACTTGAAATTTATTATCTAACACATAAGTTCAAGTACATCGACTAAAATCATCTAATATATTAAGACTCCATTAAAAGAAATTACCTCGTATAGTCCCCAAAGATCAGTGTGTAACAAATGAAAAGTAAAAGGAGAATGAAAAGTACTACTAGGAAAAGGCAAACAATACATTTTAGCTTTCTTACATATCTCACAAAAGAAATGAAACTTATTAAAGGATTTGTAAATATCTAAGTGTGAAAATTTTGAAGCTAAAGAGTGACCTAGCCTAGCATGAAGTAAATAGACAAGGCTATTTTTATTACATGAAAGATTAGAATTACTGAAGGTATTGAGACCTACATTACGAACAATAGAATTTGATTGAAGAACATACAATCCAAGATTTTTTTGAGCCTCCTCAGTAATGACTTTAGTTGTCGGGGCTTGAAAGAAACATGAATGGTCATTTAGTAAGATAACCAAGTTATTGTGTTTAAGAGCTTTACTTATTGAAAGTAAATTGTGAATAAAGCCTGGGATAAGGAAAACATTATGAAAAAAAGGTTTGAGTTAAGTCGAATATCTCCTATTATATGAAGTGATTTCAATGTTCCATCGAGTAACTTAACCATAACAAGATTTGGCAAAGTTGTTTGGTGAAGTAAAATTGAAGGAAAAGTCTTCATGAGATCCGTAGCACCTGCATCAACTATCCAAAAACCAAATTTGTCATGCATATTATTAAAACATGAATTTGAATGGAGAATTAGTAATACCTACACAATTCATCGTGTTGAAAACCATCCCATCATAGCTTCCTTGCTCATTTTTCTACTTCAAAAGCTTTAACATCTCTAAACACATGTTTTGGAGCATGTTAGTATCAACATCTATTCTGGCATTTTCAACACACTTCTCGGTGGAATCAAAAGGAGTTTTTGCACATGCACATCTTGATTCACATTCGTAGCATAGGACACTTTCTTACTTTACTTGACATTCCTTTTACTCTTGTAACATTTTGGATATCCAATGAATTGGAAACAATTTTCTATCAAATGTCCATCATTTTCACAATGTTTACAAATCAATTTTCCTTTTAGTTTCTTCCTTTCAATAGTATATTTATTTGCATCCTTAGATACCGCAAAAGCCATAGTCTCAAAACTCCCTAAATTTGTTATTTCTCTTTGTTTTTCAATCTATTGTACAAGGTAAAAGGCACAACGAACAGTAGGTAGTGGTTCCATAGACAACACTTGATTCTCACACTCTCATATAGATCCCCGAAGCCCATCATAATATGCATTAACCGAGTTTAAGACTAAAAATCCATACCCCTCTCTCTCAAAGTACATGGGCAGTAATCCATTTTACAACAACTACGTAGTGGATGCGCGTGTAAAGATTGTAATTCATCCCATAACCTTTTCAGCTTGTTGTAATATAAGTCAACACTTAAATTTCCTTATTTCAAATTGCATATCTCCTGTTGAATTTGATAAACTAAAAGTCCATTGGACTAACTATATTGTTCAGGAATCTCATTCCACAAGGCTAAAGAGGATTATGCATACAAGAATTTTTTTAACAAATTACTACCTATTGGGTTTAATATTCAGTACGTCACTATGTTATCACATCTAATCCATTTCACAAACTCAGGTGAATTATCATTAGGTTTAGGTAAAGTACCATTAATAAACCTTAATTTTAATTTCATACCTAATGCCATTTTAATCGCACGATGCCAGACAAAGAAATTCGAACCATTGATTTTAATGTTCCCCAAACACATATTCGGATTATTAGATCCAAAAAAAATTAAAGGATCAAAAACACTAGAATCATTCCATACTAAATCAATAGAACTTGTCATAATCGATTCAAAAGGAAATGAACAAGAATAACACTTATGAAAATAGACGAAGGAAAAAATCACTTGTAACCATGCTCTGATACCATGTAAAGTGAGCAGATCTGATGTTGAGCTTTGATGTACGAATAAAGAAGAAGAAGAGGAGAAAGTCGAAACAGAATTGATGTAAAATTACCACAATTATACTTTCTGATATGTGAGTCTAAGCCTTTTATACAAGCCTTAAAAAAGTGACAAACTTCATCAAAGGCAGCCAATTAAAGCTAAATTAAAAACTAAAAATAACTAAAACAAGTAGCTAAGTAACTAAACAGTAACTACAAGTAAATAAATTATCTCAACAACTATCTTTACAATATCAATAGTATATTTATGAAAACGTAACAATATTAGAATACACATATATATATATATATATATAACGGATAGAAGAAAAAAAAATTATATTTTCACAAAGATTATGAAAATACTATAAGATTGAAAATAACCATAAAAATAGACGAGCTGAACTCATCTCTTAGAAAGATCGATAACATAAGTTCATTTATCACATAGACTCATGTTTTAAAAAAATGAGTTAATTACAGTAATATTAAAATTATCTATTTTAAACTCATCTCTTTGAAACATGACTTCATTATCATTAAAAATAATATCTTAAAAAGATAAGTTTAATTTATCTACTTTTAGAATTATTTCTATCTATTGATATTTTGTTATTTTTTACATATTTTTTCCCTCTATCCCAATAAGTAACTTCACTCGGGCATGTTTCATTTTCCTTTGTGTGGCAAAGCGTATGGTGGAAAGCGATAAATGGAAGTGAATTATACAAGCAACAGGATCTCCTTTCCCATTAAAGCCATGAAATAGCGACATATCACATGATTGCCCAAAACTTCGTAGCTAACCAATCAAATCACCTTATTCTTTTGACTTAGAATTCACAAATACATCCTTTTTGGTCACGTTGGATAGATTAAAACAATTGTGCATCTCGAGGCACCAGTCAATCCTATCCAATCGACACGTCACCATCCAGAACCTGTTGGTCGGACAATTTTATTTCTATTTACTTGCCGTAATCTTTATTTTTTATCTATTTATTTTATTTATTAATTTCTGGTCATAACTCGTAACCGTTTTCTTGAATTCGATGCGATCTCTTTCTAACGTGTGACGTTTTTAATGAGGATGGCGACACCGACACGCTCGTGGTCCCGCATGTAAGTTGTATTATTATCTCCGCAGCGTAAGGGTAGATAATTGACATAACTAACTTGGATATAAAAAAATAAAAACAAAAATAAGCTAATTGAACTAAACCGATCCAATCTAAATAAAAAATATAATTTTTTAATGGTTTCGTTTAAAAATTTTTCAATCCGTAAATTTATGGTTTTGTTTGGAAGAAAAACCCAATCAATCCGTAAAACTGAACCAAATTATTTTTAAAAAATATAATAATATTTTACAATATATTCATATGATGAATTTTATGGATAGATAATTTTTTGTTTTAACTAAATTTATTGATAGATAATTGACTTGATGGTTCTATTAAAAAACTATAAATTATGACTTATTAGGTATTGGTAGGTAAATGTATTTTATCGATAGATAACTGATTTTATAGAGAACTATAGATTAAAAGTATGATGAATTCATAAAATATTTTGTTGTGATTTATAATATAAACTTTGTAAAATGATATAAATATTTAAGTATCTACACCAATGTAAAAAAACTAGAATAAAGAAATTCTTTAGTTAGAATTTGATTTAATCCGTAATCCAAACAATTATTTAATGATTTAAAAATTTTCTAATCCGAACCAAACCGTTATTTAAGGGTTTGGTTTGAGATGGAAAAAAAAAAATCAAACTGTAAATTATGTTTGGTTGGGTTTTGGGAAAAACCGAACCAAACCGATCTGTATTCACCCCTATAACTAACGATGCAAATGAATTGGATTTTAGAAGGTTTGAACTCGTTTTGTTTAACATATTAATATATTCAAGCTATATTAGATTTTTAATAAACTTAAAATATATAAGTTCAAGTCCAAACCCATTTAAGAATCCGTGAGTTTGAACTCGGTTCATTATACTCATTTAATTAGATGAGCTCGAGCTTGGGTTCAAGCTTATTTAGGTAAACGAGCTTGATCTCGACTTGTTTACATAATAAATATATACAATATTATATTAATATAAACATATTTAATATTGTATTAATATATAAAATGAACTAATAACAAGTTTGTTTGTGAGCTTAAAGAAAAGGTCAAACTCGGCTCATTTAGCCAAATGAAAAAGAGTTTAGGCTTGAACTTGACTTGTTTAAAACTAGTTAAGTTTGAGTAGATCGGGAATAATTCGGCTCATTTACAACCTTAGATACAATATCCTCTATACTCATAATTTTCCACCATGTGAATGTACAGATGTGTAAACTAGAACCATGGATATTATAAAATATTAGCTACATAATTAATGTCCAAATTTATCATCAAGCATAAATATCAAATTTAATTCCTTGACTTTATATAAAAATTCAATTTATTGTCTGAATTTTAAATTTGTCAATTTAATACATAATCAAACCTTTTGTATTTGCTTTTACTATCTCTCTAATTTTATTTGCTCTATTTACTAATATGAAATGTGCAACCACCCATTAATCTTTTCCTACCTCTCCATATAATTATTACTAATACTAATAGACTATCTTTTTTACATCAACAAACAAAATAAATAGCATTAATTAATGTAATAAAATTAGACATAAAAATTTTATTTAGGTATTAAATTGACCACTTCAAAGTTTATTTACAAAATTAAATTTTCTTGCACATTTCAAGTATCAAAATTGACATTGTCCCATATTAAAATCTTATTACACTTTTACAAGAAAAAAGTTAAATCACTACTTATCAATTGCCTATGTTTTTAACTATTTATAATTTAGTTTCTAAATTTTTATTAATAACAATTTAACACTTATTTTTTCATTTTAACTTCAATTTAATATTTCCATTAATAGGAAAGTTAACCACCATTATATTATCTTTGCATGTTAAGGTTTATAGGCGGCTAAATATAGATTCTAGGTCTTAAAATCTAGCAATGACTTAGATTTGATTCTTTAGGTTGAGTGATAAGCCTAAAGAGTCAAGTTCATGAAATTAGGATAATGAAGGGAAATTTTGTGTTGTGGGCTTGGACTAGGGATTGTTGGACCAAACCAACCTGTTGGTCCCGAAAAGAATAACCAAGAGGGGGGTGAATTGGTTATTTAATAAAATTTAATCTTTTTCAAATTCAACCAAATTCACTTTGCTTAGTTACTCAAATTAAATGGCTTCTAAAACTCTATTTTAAATATATTGATAAATTTTGAATAATATCAGACAAGATCAAGTTTGCAAATGATTAAAAAAAAATGTTAATAAAAATTTATTTTGCTCCCAGTTACTCTCTGACTGATCTTCTGAGTTCAATGTTCAGTAGAGCTTAAATTTCCAGTGACTCTCTGACTGGTCTTCTGAGTTTATAATGCAGCAAGAATAAACAATAAAATATGCACGAATTAAAAAGATAAGGTAGAAAAGAGATTGCAAGATCGATTTATAGAGGTTCCGCCTCGAGCGTCAATCCTCTCTTCCAGCTCCAAGCCGGGGACCCGGTATTCCACACCGGTATGTTCCACTATTTCCAAAAGAAATGAGAATACAAGCTTGTTCTTCAACAAAGAACTTCAAACACTCTGCTCAGCCTATCTAGCTTCACTCAAGCTATTTACTGATCTACAGAGACTAAATGTAACTCTCACTTCTACACAACTCTCATTCAAGATATACAATACTTTGAAACAAAAGAATAAACGTTTCTAAAATTTCAGCTCAAAGAAAATTTCGAATGACAGTAATTTTGCAAGAGATTCTCAAAGGCTTTTGATTATTCTCGTCTTTTCACACGCCACTGTCTTCATGTCTTCGAGATATTTAAATTTAAAAATTCTCCTTCTTCTTCGGTTGAAAACGGTTAGAGAATTCGAATTCAAAACAATTGGATAGATGATAATCTCCAGTAGTTCCTGATTTTGTGCTTGATATACTTCTGTGATTATCCAAATCTTATCTTGCTGTTGATAACGTTGATGTTTATCCATATCATTGTTTGACCATCTTGAAGATATACTTTCTCGTGAAATATCTTCTAAATCCCAAAAGAATAGGATAGAATCTTTCCTTCTTGATCTGACTGTCAAACTTGATAACAAAACGAATTCTATAACATCATTGAATATAAACCCAAGCCATAAATAACAGACATAATCTGATCCTTGATTAATTTAATTTTTCTGTCATAAGCTTTTGAGTTTTTATACGTTGATAAAAAAAAATCGAATCCCCTTGGATATAATAACCATCTTGTGGAACATTTGAATGTATTACCCAAATACACTCAACTTTGGAGCTGGGTCTTCAAAATAATAAAATAATTTTGAAAGATTCGAACTGTGATCTTTTTGTGCGAATTCTTTCTTGTTCCCAGTTTACCTTCTGAGTTACCTTCTGAGCAGTTTTGTTTTGTCGCTCAGCCGTTTCACTCTCTGAGTTTCCTTCTGAATTCTATTTTGTCTTTCTATTTTGTCTCTGAACTACTTTCTGATTTATCTTTAAATTTTCATAACTTCTTGCTTAGCTCTTGAAAACTCTTACTTCACTTATCACATTAAATGAGAGATTTCTGCATACTCAAAAATTCATTAGAATACTTAATCTTTTTGTTATCATCAAAACATCAAAAGAGAAATACTAACATTTCCCCCTTTTTGATGATAACAAAACCCATCTATTAAAACAAAAAAATATTTTCAAGATAACTCCATTCATTTGCATAATCTGCATAATCTCATGATAATTTCAGTAATTAAAATACGAATTATATAACTTGCACTAATCATTATATAACCTGCACAACACTTGTATCGCACATAATTTTATATAACCTGCACAAAACTTGTATCGCACATAATTTTATATAACCTGCACAAAACTTGTATCGCACATAAATTCATTAATCATCATTTGCATAATTATTTCATGATTATCTTTGTTTTAATATCTTCTCCCCCTTTTTGTTATCAGCAAGTAGAATAAATACCATAAAAGAGAATAGCAAATAGTCTGAAAGAAATGCATTAAAAGGATCATAACAACTGAGTTCTTAAAAAAAAACATAACAGACTAAAAACAGAAAAGAAAATTAGCGCTTCTTTTTGGGCTTGACTGACTTCCTAGCTGTGGTCTTCTTCCGTCCAGAATACCTAACGATAGGAAGAGTTGAGCTTTCAGGAGGTGGAGAAGATTAAATGCTGGATTGAATGATTGCAGATACTCTATCAGAACATCAGAAAGAATGATTTGAGGAGTTGTTGTGGTTCGGATGTTGAAGAGGGTTGAGAGAAAGGAATCAACTGAAAGGATTGAACATCTGGTTCCACTGTCGGTGGTGGTGGTGAAACTTCCTTGTCAGGATGTGAAGCTTCAGACTTCTCAGGAGGATCAACATCCATGTCAGCTTCAAAAACTGGTGGAGAAGGAACAGAATCATGTTGTGGAGGTGGAGATGAAACAGAGCCATGAGTAGGATCTGTAAACATGTCCTCGAACATGTGTTCTACTTCAGCCTTCATTTCTGTAAATCTTTTCTCCATCAGATCAAGAATAGCTTTCTTAAAACTTGATTTTGATGTTTCTCCTGGACCCTTAACAGAGATGCCCTCTGAGTCACTATCTGAGTCAGTGTCCAGATGTTTTCCTTTCCTTCCTTAATTTCAAACTTCCCTCCAGTCATGATTCAGGTTTCTTCCTTTTCTTTTCCTTCATAACCTCTTTTCCTGCTCTTCGCATTGGAGGTTTCTTTTTATCCTTCTTTTGGGTATCACCTTCTGACCACTGTCTGCTCTTAGTAAGTGCTCCCCCTCAACTGCAGACTTAATTTTCTCCCAATCAAAAATTCTTTTGCTGAACTTAGGATGAACATACCAAGCTCCATCCTTAGCAAACCAGAATTTGTGCTTAACATTAATATTCATTCTCATAAGCACTATTTCCCCAATTCTTTTCAGATTCTGAGGAAACTTAGCATTTTCTGGCAGCTTTACTTTCTTAAACCTCAGCAACTTCATCAACATGCTTCCATAAGGCATATTAAACTTAGTTTTCCACAGATGCTTCAGAATCAAAGATGGTAGATCAAGCTTTAAATTTCTTTTTATTGCCAGAATGACAATAGCTTCGGTTTTATTAATCGTAGTAGAACTACCATTCTTTGGAAGCAAACAGTCTACAACTATCTTGTGTAGCAGCCTTATCAACAAGCTAAACTCAGTATTAAACACATCTTTTTCAGAATATGTTCCCACTCCATCATTTATTGCACGAAACAGATCATTTTTCTTAATGGACACAAAGAAGTCATCATCTTTCTCATCTTTCATATCAAAACATGAAATAAGATCTTTCCTAGTTATCTTAACTTTTTGCCCAGCTATTTCAGACTTTAACTTCAGTCCATCCAACAAGTCAAGTTATCATAAAATTCCTTGATAACTTCTCCAGCAACTTCACTAGACAAATTACACAGATTTCTACATCCTATATTATCGAGCCAATGGTTCCAATAGAACCCATTTTTCTTAAAGAAAGAAAAATCTATGAACGAATTATCAAGAATCTTGATATTCCCATACCTTTTCTTAGAAGAACTTCCTATCTTCTTCTTTTTTGCTTCTGACATTTTCTTTGGGGATCTTGAAGACAGTTTCCTCTTTTTTGAACTCGCTTTCTTTTGTGGTGACTTAGATATTTCTTCCTTAGAACTTTCTGAATCACCGTCTGAGTCACCGTCTGGTTTAGGGTTTGAACCCTCCTTAGTCTTTCCTTCAGATTCTGGGGTAGTAACATCTAAAGATTCATAAGAAGACGAATCTTTTTCCTTTTCTTGCTCTGTCTCAGGGGTTGTTTGGTCAACTTCGACAGATTCATTTTTCTTTTTCGTTCTTCTCTCTACCTTCTTGAAGTTCAGAGAGTGTTCGTGTTGAATCAGAAGATTCATCACGAATCTCTATCGTTCCTTTAACAACTTTCCCTTTAGGACCTTTTGAGGCTAGTCTTGATGATTTTCGTGGTGCCATGTTAGGGTTTGGAAGAGCAAAGGAGAGCGCGAAATGAGAGAAATTTTGAAGTTTAGAAAAAGAAGGACGTTGGATGACGAATAGCAGCAGCACAGGGAAATGGAAGAGTCACGTCCTTGGCCGTTTGAAATGCGTGGGAAAATGGAGACGTGATTAATGATTCACTTGTCTTGCACGTTTTCCATAATCTTTTGAATTCAAAATCAAACACAGAATTTATTAATTTATTTACTATTCTTATTATTTATATATATTTTTAAGAGAAAAACATATGAATAAAATATTAAAAAGGATAGCACATTCCAATCTCATTTCTCAAAAATTCAAATCTGGTTTTATCAAGGGGTTTAGTAAATATATCTGCAAGTTGATTTTCAGTTGGAACAAAATCAATACACACATTTCCATTAACTACATGATCTCGTATAAAATGATGTCTAATTTCAATGTGTTTTGATCGTGAATGATGAACTGGATTCTTTGTCAAATTAATTGCACTTGTATTATCACATTTAATCGAAATAAATTTATTTTCAACACCATAGTCTTGCATTTGTTGTTTAATCCAAAGAACTTGAGCACAACAATTTCCAAGAGATACGTATTCAGCTTCTGCTGTAGATAAAGCAACTGAGTTTTGTTTCTTTGAAGACCATGAAATCAATTTATCTCCTAAAAATTGGCAAGTTCCAGATGTACTTTTTCTATCTATTTTACAACCAGCATAATCAGCATCAGAAAAACCAATCAATTCAAAATTTTGATTCTTTGGATACCAAATTCCTAATTTTGCAGTACATGCAATATATTTGAATATCCTTTTAACAGCTTTTAGATGATTTTCAGTTGGATTACTTTGGAATCTAGCACATATACACACAGCAAGCAAAATATCTGGCCTTGAAGCAGTAAGATATAACAAAGATCCAATAAGGCTTCTATAAAGTTTTTCATTGATTTTCTTACCTTCTGAGTCAGCATCTAACCTGATTGAAGTACTCATTGGTGTAGTCACTTGTTTGTTGTTTTCATAACCAAACTTTTTCAGAATTTGCCTTGTATATTTCTCTTGATGAAGAAAGATTCCTTCTTTAGTTTGTTTGATTTGTAGACCCAAGAAGAAATTTAATTCTCCCATCATAGACATTTCAAATTCAGCCTGCATAAGCTTTGCAAAATCTTGACAATATTTCTCATTAGTAGATCCAAAAATTATATCATCAACATAAATTTGTGCAATCAATATATCTTTATCATAATGTTTCAAAAATAAGGTTGTATCAACATTACCTCTTTGAAATCCACTTGTGATGAGAAAATCACTAAGTCTCTCATACCATGCCCTTGGGGCTTGTTTGAGTCCATATAAAGCTTTTCTTAATTTATATACATATTCAGGCTTGAAAGGATCTTCAAATCCTGGTGGTTGCTCAACATACACTTCCTCTTTAATATAACCATTTAAAAATGCACTCTTTACATCCATTTGGAATAAATTAAAATTCTTAAAACATGCATAAGCAAGTAGCAAACGTATGGCTTCTAACCTAGCAACAGGTGCATAAGTTTCATCATAATCTATTCCTTCTTCTTGAGAATAACCTTTTGCTACAAGTCTAGCTTTGTTTCTTACTATTTTGCCATTTTCATCTAATTTATTTTTAAATACCCATTTAGTACCTATAATAGATTTATTTAAAGGTCTAGGCACTAAATCCCATACATTATTTCTTTGAAATTGATTTAATTCATCTTGCATGGCATTTATCCAATTATCATCAATCAAAGCAGATTCAACACAATTTGGTTCAATTTCTGATAATAAAGCAAAGTGACTTTCAAAGTCTTTTAGTTTTGATCTAGTTCTAACACCAGTATCTATTTTACCAATTATTAATTCAGGTGGATGTGCCGTTTTATATCTCCAAGCATTCGAGTTATCTGGTGTATTAGCACTAGCATCTGTATTACCTTCTGTTTGACCTTCTGATCTAGCTTCTGAGTAATCAGGTATCGTTGTTTCTTTAGGTGATTTTTCTTTGGTGATTCTGATACAGTAGCATCATTAGTAGCATTTTTCAAAAACACAGTTGTATTATCATCATCACAATCATTTTTAATTTCTTCAACAAAACGCACATTTATTGATTCTTCAATAACTTTGGATGTTTTATTGAAAATCCGATATGCTTTACTATTCAATGAATATCCTAAAAATATTGCTTCATCGGAACGTTCATCAAATTTACCAAGATTATGAATGTTCTTTTTCACAAAGCATTTTGCACCAAACACATGAAAATAAGAAACATTTGGTTTTCTTCCTCGAAAAATTTCATATGCTGTTTTTGATGTGAAAGGTCTAATATAAACTCTATTTATGATATAACATGCTGTTGCAGCAGCTTCAGCCCATAAATTCTTTGCAACACCGCTTTCATTAAGCATTGAACGTGTCATCTCTTGTATTATTCTATTTTTTCTTTCAACAACACCATTTTGTTGTGGTGTGAAGGAGCAGAGAAATTATGACTTATACCAAATTCATCACAAAAGGAAATAAATTGAGCATTATCAAATTCTGTACCATGATCTGATCTTATAGATATAATTGAAAAACCTTTTTCATTTTGAATTTGTTTTGCAAAAATTTGAAAGGCATCAAAAGTATCGGTCTTACTTTTCAAAAACAGTACCCAAGTATATCTTGAGAAGTCATCAACTATAACAAGTCCATATTTGCTTCCTCCAATACTTGAAACTCTTGTTGGACCAAAGAGATCCATATGTAACAATTCTAAAGGTCTTTTGGTAGATATTACATTTTTACTTTTATGAGGAGCTGATACCATTTTATTTTTAAGACATGTATCACATTTAATATCTTGTTTAAAAATCATTTTTGGTAATCCAGCAACAAGATTCTTTTTGGATAACTTTTCGAGTTGATAAAAATTTACATGTCCAAGTCTTTTATGCCATAAATGCACATTATCAGATATAGAAAGAAAACAACACTCAATATCCATATCAGATGGTTTAATTAGGTAAATATTTTTCTTTCTAAATCCTTCAAACATTTTAATACCTTTATCATCATATGCATAGCATTTACTTTTCTCAAAAATCATTTTATATCCTTTGTCACATAATTGACTTATGCTTAGCAAATTATGTTTTAGTCCTTTTACAAGTGAAACATTTTCTATAGCATGTGGTGGATAACCAATCATACCTGTGGCTATAATCTTACCTCTATTATTATCTCCAAATCTTACATAACCATTTTCTTTCCATACTAAATTTGTAAACAAGGAAACATCACCTGTCATATGACTTGAGCACCCACTGTCTAGGTACCAAGTTCCTTTTATTTTTGCTCCTTGTTCCTGCAATTAATCATAAAAGGCTATCAAACCCTTTTAGGAACCCAGACAAGCTTGGGTCCTTGATAAGATAAGCTCATTTTCTCCTTATTATTTACTTGATTCGAATTGAGCTTGTTCTTTTTATAAAAGCAATACTTTTCAATGTGTCCTACTTTATTGCAGAAGAAACAAGTATAGGTAGGTCTTATATTATATCTTGCATTTACCTGGTTCCATCTATTTTGTCTAGGATACCTTGGAGTGTATCGCTGACTGGACCTTCTGAGGTTGCCTCTGACTTGATATCTTTGTTCAGGGCACACTCTGAGGTACCTTCTGTTATTGTTTATGGGTCTATTCATTGTTTCCCTTCTGATAACAGGTTGTTGATTACATGCAACTTCCTTTGCTTTCACAAATACAGTCTTTTTCATATGGTTAGAACTACTTCCAATTTCATATCCAAGTCCATATTTATTGTTTCCAATTCTTTGACTAGAAAGTAGCATATTTAATTTTTTATCACTCTCATCAAACTTATTGAAGGTGCTTGTAATGGTTTTTGACAGATCTTCAAATCTTACTTTTAGATCTTTAATTTCATCCTTCAAAACACCATTTTCTTTTCTTAGATTACCAGAATTTACATGCAATTTTTCATTGTCATTTTCAGATGTCATTTTCATCAATAAGCAATTTGTTTGTTTGTTTCAAGACATCTTTCTCATTTTTTAAAGCCTTATTTTCAATGTCTAACTTAGATATTTACATTAGCCTTTTTGAGAGCCTTTAACAATTTGTTCATTTCTACATATATCTCACTATCTGTCATATCAGCATCAGACTCAGAGTTTACCTCGGATGCTGCCATTAAACACAAGTTGGCTTCTTCTTCATCTTCACTTGCAGTTTCTGATTCAGCTTCTGACTCATCCAAGTCGCTCCAGGTTGCCATCATCGCTTTGTTCTTCTTTTTGAACTTCTTCATTTTTTCAATGAGAGATGGACATTCATACTTTATATGTCCTGGCTTCTTACATTCATAGCAAATGATTTCCTTCTTCTCTTTTCTTTGTTCTTTTTCTCTATATAGTTCACCTGCATCACCTTTGTAAGTTTTTCTTTTAGTAAATTTGAACTTTTTACCTCTTTTATTCCTGAGCATTTTATTGAGCCTTCGTGCCAGCAAAGTAATGTCTTCATCATCACTGTCATCATCATCTTCGGTTTCTGCTTCACTGACTTTCTTAGCTTTGAAAGCTATGGCTTTCGTGCTTGTTTCAGCTTCTTCCGTGGTGTCCAAGTGAGATTCATATGCCATGAGTTTTTCTTTCAGCTGACTAAGAGTCAATTCTTCAAGTCTTGAGCCTCCTCAATAGCAGTCTTTTTCGCATCCCACGTTCTAGGAAGAATTCTGAGTATTTTCCTCACCAAATCTGGTTCAGGGATTTTCTTACCAAGTGATGTCAGTTCATTAGATATGGCAGTGAATCTATCAAATGCATCCTTTATTTTCTCATTAGATTTGAACTTAAAAAGCTCATATTTCTGAAGTAATGCATTGATCTTAGTATCTTTTATAGTTTCAGTTCCTTCATATGTCATGCATAAGTGTCCCATATTTCTTTTGCAGTTTCACAACATGATATCACATAAAATTCAGATGATGCAATAGTCATGAGTAAGAGATTCTTAGCCTTGGAATTTGTCTCAATCAGCCTCTTCTCTGGTAGAGTCAACACTTCATCATCAGAAATCGTTACAGTATGATCACCATGTGAGATAACCTGCCAAGAATCAAAGTCGTTAGCTTTAATGTATGTGGACATCCGCATTTTCCAATATGCAAAATTCGTGCCATCAAAGAAAGGAGCCTTGTTCATTGCAATGTTGTTATCAGCCATTTTCAAAGATCACTCAATTAATCAAAAGAGAACCGCTCTGATACCAATTGTTGGTCCCGAAAGAATAACCAAGAGGGGGGTGAATTGGTTATTTAATAAAATTTAACCTTTTTCAAATTCAACCAAATTCACTTACTTAGTTACTCAAATTAAATGGCTTCTAAAACTCTATTTTAAATATATTGATAAATTTCGAATAATATCAGACAAGATCAAGTTTGCAAATAATTAAAAAAATATGTTAATAAAAATTTATTTTGCTCCCAGTTACTCTCTGACTGATCTTCTGAGTTCAATGTTCAGTAGAACTTAAATTTCCAGTTACTCTCTGACTGGTCTTCTGAGTTTATAATGCAGCAAGAATAAACAATAAAATATGCACGAAATTAAAAAGATAAGGTAGAAAAGAGATTGCAAGATCGATTTATAGAGGTTCCGCCTCGAGCGTCAATCCTCTCTTCCAGCTCCAAGCCGGGGACCCGGTATTCCACACCGGTATGTTCCACTATTTCCAAAAGAAATGAGAATACAAGCTTGTTCTTCAACAAAGAACTTCAAACACTCTGCTCAGCCTATCTAGCTTCACTCAAGCTATTTACTGATCTACAGAGACTAAATGTAACTCACTTCTACACAACTCTCATTCAAGATATACAATACTTTGAAACAAGAAAAAATTTCTAAAATTCAGCTCAAAGAAAATTTCGAATGACAGTAATTTTGCAAGAGATTCTCAAAGGCTTTTGATTATTCTCGTCTTTCTCACGCCACTGTCTTCATGTCTTCGAGATATTTAATTTAAAAATTCTCCTTCTTCTTCGTTGAAACGTTAGAGATTCGAATTCAAAACAATTGGATAGATATAATCTCCAGTAGTTCCTGATTTTTGCTTGATATACTTCTGTGATTATCCAAATCTTATCTTGCTGTTTATAACGTTGATGTTTATCCATATCATTGTTTGACCATCTTGAAGATATACTTCTTGTGAAATATCTTCTAAATCCCAAAAGAATAGGATAGAATCTTTCCTTCTTGATCTGACTGTCAACTTGATAACAAAACGAATTCTATAACATCATTGAATATAAACCCAAGCCATAAATAACAGACATAATTTGATCCTTGATTAATTTAATTTTTTTGTCATAAGCTTTTGAGTTTTTATACGTTGATAAAAAAAAAAAATCGAATCCCCTTGGATATAATCCATCTTGGTGGAACATTTGAAATGTAACCCAAATACACTCAACTTTGGAGCTGGGTCTTCAAAATAATAAAATAATTTTGAAAGATTCGAACTGTGATCTTTTTGTGCGAATTCTGCTCTTGTTCCCAGTTTACCTTCTGAGTTACCTTCTGAGTAGTTTTGTTTAGTCGCTCAGCCGTTCACTCTCTGAGTTTCCTTCTGAATTCTATTTTGTCTTTCTATTTTGTCTCTGAACTACTTTCTGATTTATCTTTAAATTTTCATAACTTCTTGCTTAGCTCTTGAAACTCTTACTTCACTTATCACATTAAATGAGAGATTTCTGCATACTCAAAAATTCATTAGAAATACTTAATCTTTTTGTTATCATCAAAACATCAAAAGAGAAATACTAACACAACCCATCCACCCTCTTACCTTTTCCTCAAGTAGCTCATGCACTTAAAAGCGGCCTTCCATGGGCTAAAGAGCCCATGTAAAAATCCATCAGTAGAAAGACTTATCTTATCCACTGATGATCAATATAATACGATGGACATCATCGATAATCAAGCTCATAAGTATGAAGCTACATGCAACACAGGACACGCGTTGCATGTAGGTGACCACTGCAACTGAATTTACACCATTACATTATTTTGGTGACTTCGCAAGGGATAGAGGAAGTTGACAACTTGTTGACCGCATCCACAAGGAAGAAGAAAGCTGTCTCTTTTGACAACAACAGTCAAGGATATGAGAGCAGTATTGTAATGCCTTAACTTAAAGGCATTACAACACGCCACACATCCTTCTTTTTCTAAGAACACGCCAAGGCTAAGAAATTTTATACCACAAATAAATGATAATATGAAATTCAAAACTCACATAAAGGTACTTATTTAAAGATACTATCAAAACTAAATCTTCAAATAACCTCGTTGACATAAACTATAGCCTACAATAATCCAAGCTATAACATAAAAGAAAACTCTTAAAACATCTTTAAACTCATAAAAACATATTAATGATTAAGCCTTCATCTTATTCTAAATCTAATCCATGTATCCGAGACATCAGCAGGGTAATCTGATCCACTATCATCCTCCCATTGATTAACATAGATATCATATCCATTAAGATTATAAATCACCTAATCTGCTTCTGTTCTTGAAAATTGAAAGGAATGAGCAAAAAGTCCAGTACGCCAAGCCACATATAAATGCATATGCACACACAACATATATAATCAAGTGCAACTATTTCTAATGCAACTGATACAAATTATTATCTTTTAATTTAGACAACAAATAGCATAGTTTAGAACAATCTGTAATCTAGTCCTAAACTTAAAGTAACACATGACTGCATAAAAACAAGCATATAAAAAATAGGTAATTATACATATATTGGTTTTGGAGAATCATCCACATGCCGCAGCCTCTGGGAAAACCTAATCTACCGGAATCATTACTATACACGAGTCCACTCGGGACAACCTCACACATAGATCATCAGGGTGCCTTGCTAGTATCATACTCTGCGTGGTCTTTACTAATCAAAGCCAAACACAAGCAACAAACATAATTTCTTATTATCTTATAGAATTAAGTCAATTTAGAATTCTGATCCTACATCACATATAGAAAACAAATCTAAACCTATAAGCACATACAACAAACAAGGTAAGGTCGTACTTGAATTAATTTAGAAAGAACAAGACTCTAATTGACCAGATCTCCTTTATAACACAACTCTTATTCACCAAAACCTAATAATATGAACAAAACAATTACAATAAAGTACACTGTTGAATAAATCTAATTTCATATATCATCTATGACCTTAATTTCAAAAGAAAACACAAATCCTCACCTTCATGCTTCTTTCAATCTAAAAAAAATCTCCAAAGGAAAAGATTTTCCCAAAAATACAAATTTCTCCAAAGATCATATTCCCTTAACAGATCTTACAAACCTCAAAGTTCCATTTAATGAAATCGGATAAAAAAATTAACAAAATTCATCTTTATACTATCAAAAGGATAAAGAATATATAAACTTATCTAACAATGTCATCTTTAATCCTTCTTGATTTCCAAAATCTAGATCTCCAAATCAAAACAGAGTTTTTCTTCAGTTGCTCCTTTTAAACCAATAGAAAACCCTAAGGAAAAGATAAATCTTTGAAATCCTAAAGAAAAGGCAAATATGCGATTAGCTTGATTTGATCTTTTGAATATCTTTAGATGCTAGGAACAAGAATAAAGAGAATTTTCTAGGTTTAGGAGATGTTTTAGAAAAAGAACAAAGGATGGATTATAAAGAGATTTCATGGAGATTTTTCATTTTCTGTAACGTATGCCGGCAGTTGTTAATCTTACACCAGTGGTGTAAGGTCAAAGGCTGGTGGTGTAAGTGTTAATGTTGGCGGCCTTGAACTCTCAGGCTATTTTTTCTTCGCCTTTACACCGATTGTATACCGGCAGTGTACAAGGCTACACGGCGGTGTAAAAAGTTAGGCCGATAGTGTTTAGCCAGCTTAACCTTGTGCCCATTTGATTTCCCCTCTGTCTCTTCGTCTTCTCTCATGTATCTGATAACCGACAAAAGTAATTAATTTAAACATTAGGGTTTTGATCATAAAACCCTCTTATTTTGTATCAAATGATATATTTTCCCTTCAATATAAAATATTTATTTGTATATTACATTTCTCCCCACCTGGAAGAACTTCCGTCCTCGAAAGTTACCTAAACTTCTGTAACTCTTTAAATTCCTTATTTCTAACTCCTTAATTCATGTTTACATCTACTTTTCGGCATTCAATATACTTCTATTTTCAAAATTTCTTTTCTTGTTTTCTTGGCGATTAAACCTATCAACCATAACTCAATTCAGACAATGTCTCCATAACTCATACTTTATTGTGTAGATTTGGTACACTTCACCCACATCTACATGATACGCATCAAGATTATCATTTATACCTTTTAGCAATGTTTGTTATCAACTTTGCATCCTTTTTAAAGCTTTCCTTGCACAAAATCTCCAATTCAATTTCCTCGAGCGATGTTTTGAAGGCTGAAAATGTTACCACTATAGTTTCCAATTTAAATTCCAAAGGTCAAATCTTACATTAACATGGAGCTTCAAATGTCACTGTGTCACTTGTACTTCTATTGACTCAACTTAGTTTTTACCCCTATTATTCCATAGCAAAATAATGTACATCACTCACACACCATTCGTCTAATCCAAAAACACTCATTAACTAACCATACTACTTCCAACATGTTTTCTCAATCTCTAATATATTTTCTTATATTTTTCATCAATATATACATGAGGATTTAAGATTAATACTTATGTACTTAGGTAAGCCTTTAAAATCACCGGATAACTTCTAACTCTTCCTTTGACATTACTCCTAATGTTTTGATATTTCTTTAATATTTAGATTACTAATGTACTTTGTCTCCAAAATTTTCACTATACAAATCCATTTATTGCCCCAGTATTAAGTGATTGTTCTTCACTTTGATTTAGTATCCTTCTGTAACTATTAAATCTACTTCTTAACAAAAGATCTTCTTTGATTATATACTTTTATTTCTTAGTTCATAAATCAACCATTACATCCTCCAAACAATTATATGACGTGCTTAAAAAATATATACCAATCCCAACTTATTAACACTATTTGATCAATATACCTTTTCGTTGAAACTTCCTTAAAACATAGTCACTTTATAATCCTTCAAATAACAATTAGAAAACTCAAATCATGAAATTTAATATTTTTCAACCCTAACTCTAAAGATCAAATCTCACATTGATCTATTATTTTAGATGATTATAATATCTATGTATCTATTGGTTTAATCAAATTTTTCCACCATTGTCAGATGCCATAGATAATCCACAACTTTCATTTATCATTTGTGCTATTCCAATTGTCTTCTAAAACTTGCATTGCCACTTTATATAATGATTTATATCTATGGTCCCATATATACTTTTCTAAAAATCATCCTAAAACTTATCAACATATGTTAGTTCAGATGTCATTATCGTCCGTCATTCATAGATTTCTCATACCTTACAACTCACTAAGATCACATTTCCTTCTTGCAATTGTTGTTCCACATATACATTCATATCTATATAACATTCAACTATTCTCTTATTTACTGATTATTCCAATCCTTCTCATCTAGCCTTCAATATGATCTTTTTCGTTACTTTCATTCTTCAACATGACATTTCTCACTTACTTTCATGTGTCCACTAAGATAACAATATAATTGTCAAACATCTATAAAGATTTTCTTTATACATCCACTTTTTTCTAATCAACTTTAGTTATCTTTCTTTCACCTCTAACTTCTACCTACATATATCATTTTTAATACTGTCATCTTATCTCAATAACAATCTTTATTTCTCTCCATTTCACCAATCATTTTCTTATAGTTTTGACCCTTCATTGTCATACAAATACTTGTTATTCAAACTTTACGGTAAATTGCTTTGAATACTCCTCCAACAACTATATTAGCATTTTCTTCATCCTTGCACTTGCTAATAACTTTAAGCAGTCATTTATTTCCATACTTCCTTCAAACACCATCTTTATTCCACCTCATCATATAAAAGAAATGAAAGAAAAATCATAAATATATATAATTATATTAATTTGGTTGTTATGCTCCCAATAGAGTATTAATAGATGAGTTATTCATTTGTATGTTTCATTTGCTTGTATTATCATTATCTAGACTTTTGTCGTTTTGATTCTCGATTTTTTTTCTCATAATGATTTTACATTCTTCCTTTTATTTTAGTTGATTTTATGAGTTTACCATTTCATTAACAATTTTGACCTTTTCCATAATTAGCAACTTTTATTACAATTGTTATTAATGTCAACGTTACAGTTATGAGGTCTATCGATTTTTGGTACTTTTTTTTGCGTTAAAATCTTTTATTATGTTTCTATCATGATTATAATTTTATTTTGTCTCTAATTTATTGTTCTTCATTCATTTGGTCATGTTATACATATATATTCACATATATTTTATCTTTTTACTTCTTATCAAGATTTTTTTGTTTTATTCTATCATAAATTGAATAGTGAGAGGATCTGACAAATATCAAGAATAACTAAACTGACCAGTACTAGGTTGACATACGACATGACTCTTAAGATAGACTCAAAATAATATGACTCAAAACAAAAAGGCTGGATGTGACAAAAATGGAGGTGACAAGATTTGACACAGCACAATAAAACAACAGACAATACTTACTAAACATAACATTTATCAAATAAGACAAACCATGAACTTGTCAGTCCTAGCTCACATTTTCTTATATTAGCTTGATTGTTATTACATACTTGTATACTAATTGGAGGTTCAATTTATGATATTCGTTCTTAATCCTTAAACTTCATAAATTCTTATTATAGAGTTGTTACTACTGCTATGGAAATTTTATAAGGTAATTTCTCATTTTCATTGTCTTTTATTTATAGCTTTAGTATTTAAATTTTTATCATTTAATTCAAATCATGGTTCTTTTAAATTTTTCTTTGAATTTCATAATTAACAAGCATTAAAGATTTGTTGACTATCATTAAAGATTTATTGACTATTGTAAGTTCTCTCTTGGTTGACTTTAGAGGAGGTTTCAATAATTTATTTCATTCAATTAATTTTTGGAATTTATAATCATTAAAATTGTGACGGTTGAGTTTTAAATTTCTGTATGTAAGTTATGATTATTAATTTGTGTATTTATATATTCTCTTTAACTTACTCTAGTCATTATTGTTTTGTCTGTTACATTTCATTAGATGTCATTAACTTCTTGTATAAACATGTATATGTATTATAGTAGAAGCCTAAAAGGTCATATGTTTAGTAAGAGAGTATTTTGGTTTTATAAATTATCATTTCTAGATTTTTGTTTAGCTTTATTTATTTTACTGATCACTTTTCTATGTATTTTAGGGAGCAACAACAAAAACAAAAATAAAATAACAAATGTTCCAAGAAAATATATGAAAATAATTATGAAAACATAATGAAATAAATATAATACTTATGAACAATATACTTATAAATAATAAGCTGTAATGAAAGAAATAATAATAAATCATAATGAAGAGGTCGACCTAGAAAATTTTCATTAAAAGAAACAACTTTATGCTTTCCATAGCTACTAGCTTTCCCATGATCTACCCCTCTCTTCATCTTACCTTCCTAAGGAGTTCATAACCTAATTTTCCTAAAGATCATAAACCTATACTCTGATATCATTTAAGCTGTAATGCCCTAACTTAAAGACATTACAACCCACCACGTGTCCTTTTCTTTTTAAGAACACGCTAAGACTAAGAAATTCTAAACCAAAAATAAATGATAATACGAATCTTCAAAACTCACATAAAGGGTACTTATTTAAAGATACTATCAAAACTAAATCTTCAAATAACCTCATTGACATAAACTATAGTCTACAATAATCCAAGCTATAACATAAAAGAAAACTCTTAAAACATCTTTAAACTCGTAAAAACATATAAATGATTAAGCCTTCATCTTATTATAAATCCAATCCATGTATCTAAGACATCAGGAAGATAATTTGATCCACTATCGTCTTCCCATTGATTAACATAGGTATCATATCCATAAAGATTATAAATCACCTAATCTTCTCTTGTTCCTGAAAATTGAAAGGAATGAGCAAAAAGTCCAGTACGCCAAACCACATATAAATGCATATAAACACACCGCATATATAATCAAGTGCAACTATTTCTAATGCAACTGATACAGATTATTATCTTTTAATTTAGACAACAAACAACATAGTTTAGAACCATCTGTAATCCAGTCCTAAACTTAAAGTAACACATGACTGCATAAAAACAAACATATAAAAAATAGGTAATTATACATATATTGGTTTTGGAGAATCATCTACATATCACGACCTCTGCTGTCACGCCCCGTAGGGTATCCTAAACGTAACAGCCCGCCACATACTAAGTAAGACTCTCAAGTTCCCTACCCGAGCCCTTCGGGAGTCTTAAATAGATGTAAAGCGTTCCTTTACGACAATAGAATACTTCAACAAATGGAGTTAAACAGTTTAAAGTGGCATTCATTAGCCATAGATAATAAATCAAAACGCATAATTATAGTTTACAAAATCTAAGGGGCATTCCCCTGCAAAATAATAATAAGTCCATTACATTCATCCAGAGTCCTTAGTTTCCAACGGAAGTCTATACAAAAGAATGGATTAAACTTCTATGCGAAACTCCTATCTCCGGTACCTGTGCTGTGGCTTGCCTCGGCCTAAGCCATATAAACTTGTGCTGCAATAGATAAAAACTATGGGGGCGTAAGCTAACTAGCTTAGTGAGTAATAACTTCCATAACACAATTAAATACAATCATTCAAGCAAGTGTATGCATCATACAAATGTGATCAACAAACATATGACCAATCGGAAATTATATGTGGATGGACTTGCGCCCTCCATCCCAGGTTAGCAGATTAACGAATCCTGCGGTACGACGCCGTTTAAGCTCACGGTCAACTAACTATATTTCATTTTATGGATCACGATTAACCAACAAATTCGTTTTATGGATCACGATTAACCAACATATTCGTTCTATGGATCACGAAAAACCAACCAATGCGAATGCTCCATCCCCATCATGATATGAATGGATCCAATTTACAATTGAAGTCGAATATTCATTAATTCAATTCTTTTAGGTGACCAACAAGTATTCGCAGACATTCATCATAAGACACTAGCTAATCAGTCAATAGCTTAACACCCGGTTTCGATATTCCTTAAGTTCCAATTCACATATCAGCAGTAGACAACATATATAATTCCATAAACCCCATCATGCATATACAATTTCTTTTTATCTTTGCCTACACCACTAGTGCCACTACATTACAATCACATTCATTAATTGAGAGTGGAGTAATAACTCACTCGGCCATTGGACGCCAATCTTTCTAGTAGTAGTAGTCGGGAGGTGAGTGTTTGTCCTGCTCGGGATCACCTCCAAGCAAGAATAATCCTAATGAGACTCTCATTATGTAACTAATCAAGCTATAATCTAAACTAGATGGATTCGGATTTCTCGCTATTTGCGGAAGTTCCGACTTAAAACGGCTATAACTTGATCATTTTAACTCGGAATTTCGCAAATTTTTATATCGATCTCTATCTACTTCGAAAGATCTACCTATTTCTAGTATTATTTTCAAGTTTTGAAAATAGTAAAGTCACGGACAGTCGGATCAGTTTGTTCTGCCATTTCTCAATTCCGAAAAATTTGTTTTACTTTTGATAAGAAATGTTCCTAGTTGATGATTCATGCATGAATGGTATAGGAATGAATTTAACATGAATGCCATGTAAGGATTCAATATGTGCATGGTCATGGTGAATTTTGTGATAATAAACTCTTATGAACTCCTAAGTGTTAGAAAATTCCCTAAAGTTTATTTCTAAGAAGCTATTCTTCCACTTTACACTTCTTAGGTTTCTTTGACTTGTAATCTTGTGATCCATTTGTTATCTAAATGAAAATAAGTTCTTAAAGTCTATATTAATCATGGCCTTCATTCATGCATAAAAATTCCCATTTTTCATTTGGTAAACATGTTTTTAAACAAGCTTTTTGTAAAAAGCCGAATTTTTGAATTTCATTTTCATGCATTTTTCTTATGGAAAAACTTGTCTAATGAACTAAAATTTGAAGCTTCAATATATATTTTATCTAAGGACTTCATTTAGCTTATAAAACATACCATCTAAGCTTAGATACTAGGTGTTCTTGTAGGCATGAACCTAAATACGAATTTAACCATTGATCAACATATCAAAATTTTTCATTCTAATTCCACCACTTGTTTTTACATTCCTATTTATGCCTAAACTCATCCAAGCTTATGAAAAATCATTCTTTCAAGACATCTATTACATATACCCTTCATTTTTCTTGTGAAACATGAGAAAAAATTGATTTTGTGGTTTTTAAAATAGGGTTTCCATTTTCATCCGAATTTCCAACATTTCATACTTGACAAAGTCCTTCCTTTTTCAATGTTCTTGCCTTCTATAGGTGAATATCCACTATCTAACATCTCTACACACATACAAGACTACATTTTTATGATCATCAATGCATGAAAATAAAATAACTCTATGATCATACATGTACTGGAGTTGTGGGTGTCTAAACTTTAGATCTACTATATATAATGCATGATTCATGGATCTCATGGCATGAATGACAATATATATGCAAGATCTCTACTTTACATGCATTAACAAGTTGTTGATATTTCAAACAAAAAACTCTTCAAAGACTAGATCCACTTCTTGTGATGGCTTGAGATTCTTGTAGTAGTATGTTTTCAAGTCCCTTGCTCATGCTCATTGGGATTAAAATGAGAAAACACACAAGAATGATCTTGCCATTACAAGATTTGGGATGAACAAGACTTAAATACACCCAATGAGTCTTGAAGGGGAAAGAAGAAGAAACAATTTGGAATGTGAGAGGAAGGGGGAGGGGAAGTGCTCGGCACAAAGAAGAAAGAAAAAGAGAGTTTTTACTCCTTTGTAAAAATTGAAACAAGAAGAAAGAAGAGAGAGAGAGAAAAATATGTATATAGATGAGTGAATTAGGGTTTAACTAAATAAATTGAAGTAAAAATAATTGAATTGAGAGGGAAATCCTCATTGTAAATCCTCATTCCATGGACAGCTGCTCCAGAACGGCTCGAGTTGTTCCCTCCACTTCCATTCTTCGCCGATGTAGCTCCTCCCATTGACCTAAATGGTCTAGCTGGGGCATTCTTTCTCTGTGGGCATTCATTGGCGAAGTGCCCAGTTTGCTTGCATACAAAGCAAATGGTGGAAGCCTTCTTTGGGCAGTCACTGATCTTGTGGCTAGGGTCTCCACAAAAATAGCATTTGTGTTGGAGTAAGGGGCACCTCTTTGGATAATGTTCCTCTTTATATTTCCAACATGTCACTTTGACCTTTGATGCCTCCTTGTTACCACTAGCACTTCCTGTAACTGTTGAAGGGTTAAACTTCTTACTTTGAAAACTGGGACTGTAACTATCTTGAGTCCTCTTTCCAAACACAAAGGTTCTCTTCTCAAGTGCTTTACTTTTCCTCTTCTTGGCTCCTTCTATAATGCGAGCCCTTTCAACCAATTCACGGAGTGTCCTTAGATCCAACTCTTCCAGATGCATCCTCAAGTCCTCGTCCAGGCCACTCAGGAAGACTTGCCTCTTTAATTCTTCATTGTGCCTAAAGGATTCCGACGCATACTGGAGTAAACGACTAAACTCTGTCTCGTATTGTTCCACTATCCTTCCTTTCTGAGATATGTGAAGGAAATCTCCATTGTATTGTACCCTCAAACTTCCTGGAAAATAATTCTCCAAAAACTCCCTTTTGAAGGTTGCCCAAGTCACTGGTGGTAGCAATTCTCTACTTTTAGATTCTCACCACCACTCTAGTGTTGAATCTTAACATATAAGTGCTATAATCAAAATAAAGGTGATGGGGCACTTCATATGCAGTAAACGATCTTTCTATCTATGCTAGCCAGTCCTCCGCTTCATCTGGCTTTCCAAAACTCCCATCAAAGTATCGATCACTTTTGATGAAGTCAGGCAAGGAACTTGGGTAAGGTTGAGGTGGTGGTGGTGGTGCTGGTAAAGGAACAGTTTGAGATTCAACTTCTGAGGGTACTGGTGCTTTAACTGTTGCTTCCGGTGCATTGGCGGCTGGTGGTGGCATGTTCAGTGCATGTTGCATAAAGTTATTGACCAGACCAGCTGGTTAGTTGATCACAGCTCAAACATCACCTTGTTGATTTTGTGGGGGTTTTGGTGGTGCCGCTTGTTAGCCTGCTGGTGGATTTTCTAGCTCAGTTGGGATATTATTAAATGCGCGACGTTCGCGTTTCCTACCTCTCCTACCTCGTCTGTTAATTATTCTTAGTTTTAGACTTCTTAAATCTTTATAAGGGGAAAAAGATGGGAAATATCGGAAATTTGCACAAGAAATACTTAAGGCAATCAAATAAAAAATCATTAAATCAAAACATAAGGTACTTTTCATTAAAACAGAAGAGGGTAATAACCCTTACATATTCTTTGAGAAGGTCAAAACCATTCTCAGCAAAAAGAAAGTTGTTCAGAAAAAGGAAATACTTAAAGCATAATCATTAAAGCAAGAACATTCACGCATTACGAGCAAGGATATGCCTATCCTAATCCTAGGAAAAAGGCTTTGTTGGACTCGTCGGGGTGGTGCTTATCTCCTTCACTTCTTCCTTCTTCAATCTTCCCTTCCTCACGGTGATAGTGTCGGGTTCATGCTTCGGCTAGAGGAACCTTTTTGCCTTTCGACAAACTGTCGCAGATACTGACTTACAGTCATTCTTTTTCCTCTATACTTTGAGGTGATCTCTGCCTGAGATGGCCATACTTCATCGTTCATAGAAATCCTTTCTCCTTGAGTGGTGTCGTTTGTTGCCTCCTTTCCTTCTTGGTTTCCTCCTTGCTACGGTAGGGGTTTGAGACCTGCTCCTCAAAAATCCACTTGGTTCAAAAGCATTCCTCCATTGTGGGTTATCTCTCCTTCCTTCTTCCTCTGAGTCAAAGATCATCACAGGGTTGTTTCTTGCAACTGTCTCCATGGGAACATCTTGAGTCAACCTTCACGGAGGTACCAGACTGGGAATCAGGGGACTATCTTCCCAAAGAGATGTAGATAGAGTTTCCTCAGGTTCTGGGTCTTCGTTGGGGTCTTCTTCAGGGTCACCTTCTGTCTCTCCATTTCCTTCATTCCTTTGAGCATCTTCCATGATGAAATCCTTGTCTGGGATTATGTCCAGCTGCATTCCGATAGAGTTTAGTTGGGTGCTACATTCCGATGGTATGGGGACAATACGTCTGTAGGTGGTATACCAGTAGAACCGTTCTTCCATGTCAGCCTTTAGCTAGTCGCTGTGGTCTGCCAACTCGTCATGCGCATAGATGTAAAGGGGTCCTAACTTGTTCCATGTTCGAAAGTCTGGGTCCTATCAGGTTCCTTCTGCTTTTAAGATAAGGGCCATCTCTTGCAGCATGGTCTCTCTATACATAAAAACCATCATCCTTTCTACTACGTAGATCACCTCCACATCACTCCACCTTCGTCTGCTTACGACATCGAATCTTAGTTCTCTAGGGAAGTTTCTCCATAAAGAGTGTTTCAAACCTTTCCTCCATAACTTAGACATTTCTTGGGCCGTTCGGGGTCTTCCACCTAACGCAAATTCTTCACATAGGACTCTCAACCTAAGACGATAGCTCACAAATATCTCATCTAGGTCCTTAAGGAAATTTCGGGATTTTTCCTTAACTTCGGGAAAGGTGGCTATAAATAAATAAGAGGGATGGCCTTAAGCTTAAATTCTAGCTTCTTACTATCTATCTTAAAGTCTATTTCTACTATCTTTTATCTAAAACTTACGCTGTGATATCAACTTAAACTGTCACGCCCCAGAGGGTACCCTAAACATGGCAGTCCGTCGCATATAATATTAAAGCTAATGAATAACAACTTCGTCATGGCAGGAGCTTCGATATCACATGCAAGGCGTACTTCCAAGATAGTAGGAGACTCACAGGGATATTACATTGAAGTAGATAATAAAGTAAGTAAGAACTTATATAACTGAACATGAAATCTTCATTTAAATAACAATTTTACATCATCTTGGGGGCATTCCCCCGTCTTAAAATGGTCCTTTAACAAAGTAAACATAACTATAACATAAGCCTACTATAGAGATTTTCTTAGAAGTCTATGCTCAAAACTAAATACATATAACTTCTTCCAAAAACTCCTAGTGGCTTTGGCTCATACTTGGCATACGGGGCTCCTCGATGCCAACCAAAGATAATCATACTGTAACAAAAAGCTATAGAGGTATAAGTAAATCTAGCTTAGTGAGATAATTCCCATCTATAAGACATTTCCATAAAACAAACAAGTATTTAAACAATCATATGAAAATGCACCAAACACATGAGTAAACAAAATACACAAGATTAACCGGAAATCATGTGTAGCATGGATTTTATGCCCACCATGTTGAGGGTTGGGAGGTTACAGGCCCATACGACTATCAATGCTTGCCTTGTAGATTTTTCGGCTCCTGCTTGCCCTGTAGATTTTCCGACTCCTATTGGCCCATGTAGACTTCTGGTTCCTACTAGCCACCATTACTACTTCCTCATTTCACATACAAAGATAGTAGTGAACAAATGTGACACAAATATAATATGCATGAATTATTTTCAATATAAGTTTCCAGATAATGTTGAGTTCAAGTTAAAGGCGATAAAAAACAATATTCATAGTATCAAGCAAGAATCACAATTTATTATTAGTTCCTCTTTCGATATTCTTATCTTAGTAAACCAATCATAATTCAAATCACACAATAATTTTATCTTTTTCTTATTTTCTAGTGCTACTACCTACAAGCACAAACAAGGAAATGTAACTTAGTAAAGGATTAACTCACTCCATGTCGATAGCTTCCTAATTGAAGTAGTCTTCTAGGAAAGTGATCTTGGTTCCTCCTTTCTAACAAGATGAAATACCCACAATGAGTCTTTCATAGAATTTCTACTCTTGAAAATTCCAATTCTATCTTAAAATCGCGGTAAAATCGGATTAGAGGAAATTCCATAAAACGGCCAACTTGCTCATTTTACCTCGGTATCGCATTTTATTACCGTTTTTGTCACGCCCCAAACGGTACTAAACGTGGCAGTCCGCCACATATAATATTAAAGCTAATGAATGACAACCTTAGTCACGCAGGAGCTTCGATATCATATGCAAGGCGTGCTTCTAAGATAGTAGGAGACTCATAGGGGTATTAGGTTTAAATAGATAGCAAAAGCAAGCATGAATCTTAAATAGATAAGCGTAAGATCTTCATTTAATAACAAGTTCATACATCATCTTAGGGGCATTCCCGCGCCTTAAAGTCTTTGTTCTATACTAATAACAAAATAAACATAACTACTACATAAGCCTACTATATAGATTTTTCTTAAAAGTCTATGTTCAAAACTAAAAATACATAAACTTCTTCCAAAAACTCCTAGTAGCTTAAGCGCGTACCTGGCACACGGGGCTCCTCAGGGCCAACCATAGATAATCATACTGTAATAGAAAAACATAAGGGTATAAGCAAATCTAGCTTAGTGAGATAATTCCTAACTATATGACATTTCTATATGACAACCAAGTTATTTAATTCAAGCATATGTAATGCACCAATCACATGAACAACCAATTACGCAAGATTTACCGGAAATCAAGTGCAACATGGATTTAACGCCCTCCATGACAAGGGTTGTGTGGTTACAGGCCCATACGACCATCAATATTTGCAGATTTGCCGGCTCCTGCTTGCCCTGTAGACTTCCTAGCTCTACTGGCCCATGTAGACTTACCGGCTCTTACCAGCCACCACTACCACTTCCTCATTTCCCCACACGAAGATAGTAGTGAAATAAATGTGACTCACAAGTATGATATGCATGAATAAATTTTCAATTAAACATTTAACCATATAAGTTGTAATTCATGTTAAAGGTAATCAACCATAATTTCATCATATCAATACAAGAGTCACACTTTTATTTAACAATCGTCTTTCGATATACTTAATTTTCATTCAACAATTATTTCATACAATTTGTTCATTTATCTTTCTTAAATTTCTAGTGCCACTAATTACAAGCACAAACAAGGAAATGTAACTTAGGAAAAGAATTAAACTCACTCCATACGGTATTCTAATCGAAATAGTCCTCTGGATAGACGATCTAGGGTCCCTCGTCACCTAAACAAGAGTGAATACCCAAAATGAGTCTTTCATAAAACTTCTATTCTTGAAGATCTATAACTTCTCTTAAAAATCGCGGTAAAATCATATAGAGGAAATTCCAACTTAAAATGGCCATAACTTGCTCATTTTTAACTCGGAATCACGTATAATATATCGTTTCCTACCTACTCGAAAAGATTTACGCATTTCCAAGCTTATTTTCATAAAACTAGGTCGTTGGTTCCGAAAAGGCAGCGACCAGATTTGCCACGAATTTGCAAAAACTTGTTTCCTTCTTGTAAATAAAGCTCATTTTGAAAAGATGAATATTTCAAGTATTTTGTAAAACTTTGGAATGGTATATACATATGTAATGACTATAAAACTAATGTATGAAGTAAATGAAGTTGTCTCAACTTATGAAAAAGTAAGGTTTTAAAAAACTTTGAACTTGAGATTTTATTGGAAGATTCATTTTACTTTTGAAAGCATTCTGGGGTTAATTGAGATGAAGATTTCTTTTTCTAAGATTAAATTATTTCTTGCAATTACTTTAATTTCCTAAGGAGTGGTTTTATTTTCTAAACTTGGATTCTAACAACTTTTAAAAGTAATAAAATGATATTTTTGTTTCTTGTAATGATTCTAAAGAATTTCTATATCTTGATGCAAGATAAGTTTTCATAAACCTTTTGTTTATTTAAGAAAAATCATTTCCAAGCATGTTCATGAGTTTTTAAGAAATCCATTTTCCATATTTATTTAAAAAAGAACCTTTAGTTTTAGAAAACACTTCTCATTTATTTTTTGTTGAGACAAAAACATTATGTTCATGCAATGAATATGAATCATAAACTATAGAAATATAAAGGACATAATAACTTGAAAGATTAAGCAAAAAGAAAGTATCAAGTATTGGGACCTTAGCTTTATCAAGGTACCCGGGACTAAGAAAAGACCAGTCTCGAAAAGAAAAGAAAAGGAATTGTTTTGACTTGATGAGGACAAGTCCAAGACTAGAATGACTAGTCTTAAAAACACCTTGAAATAAATTGCAAGAAAAGTAAATAAATTACAAGACAATGAGCTTATATGCTCTTAAATAATATATATAGCTATATAGATATATTAGATAGTAATAAACATAAAGGAAACATAAAGGAACATAAAAGATTTGTGATTATGAACAAAAACAAAGTATGAACCTATTGTTGCTTTCTCAACCTTCATGGTTTTAGAAAACACACACTAAGCTCATACTAAGTAGATGAACATAAAGAAACCTTGGAGAAATTTTTTTTTTACCTAAAAGAAGCTAAACTAGGAAGAACTTCTTGAGAGAATTCTTGAGAGATTTTGAGAGAGATTTCGGTATAATAACTTTAGTATAGAAGTGGTGTGAAAGAAGTGAAGGTATGAGAGAGTATTTATAGGAAAATGTGGGAGATAATTTGTGTTAATTAAATAAATAAAAAAAACAAATGGGAAGGAAAAAGAAGGGGGCCGGCGCTACTTCATGCATGGGGAGAGGGAAAAAAATTATTTTTTTTTATTTTGTTAATTAAAAATAAGAAATGAAATATGTGAAATTGTATTGGAAATGAAAATGTGTAAGAAATAGGATATGGTTTGTAAGTTTAGGCTGTAAGAAAAAGTAGAGATAGATGATCAGTGTAGAATAGTAGAAAATAGTGTAATGTAAAAGTAGACATGACAATTTAATACCGATAGTAAGAAAATACACGTATAAATGTGATATCTGATATTTTTAGCTACTGAAAAATTACGAAATTAATATTTTTGGAAATCTTATATTTTTACGGGTCTAACGGTATATTCAGAACATTTTTCCTATTCCGAGCTCTCGGACACGATTTTCAAGAGTTGTATACGATCGGGTTCAAAGGACACTCGAATTTTGCAAAACTAATATTTTTATAAAACCTATAGCTATTACGAACTATTATAGCTAATTATTCCAACTTTTTTTTCTAGGGCTAAAGAAAACGGCAATGCCGGACTTAAGCGGTTACGGTAAACTAGGGTTTTGTTGACTGTGGAAATCCGGTTGACTTCCGATTAGGGTTTAAGCTTTAATTCGGATCCAAAAATTCAGGGATTTACAGTTTTCTACCTACTCGAAAAGATATATCTATTTCTAAAACTATTTTCATCAAACTAAGTCGTTTAGGTTCCGAAAAAGTAGTAACCAGATTCACCACGAATTTTCACAAACTTGAATTCCTTCTTTTAACAAAAGTTCATTTTTAAGAGATAGATATTATAATAGTTTGTAAAACCTTTGAAATGCATATACATATATTTATTGACTCATATCAAATGTATGAAGTTAATAAAGTTGTCTCAAACCATGAATTTTTATAAAAGTAAAGTTTTCTAAAGAAAAGTGGAACTTTTGAAAATTCGTCTTATTTTTGTTAGAGAATATTTCAAGTTATGAGTAAATTCCTTTTCCTCTAAATTTTCAAAGAATGATTTTATTTTCTTTGTTTCTAATACTAACAATTATTATTTATCCTTGTTTCTTAAAATTATTTTATTCACTCACGAAAGGAATTTCTTGTACTTGATCAAATGTGAAGTTTTAGTAAAACTTTTGTTTACTCAAAGGTTCCTTCTATGTATGTTTATGAACTCCTTTAGATTTCTTAGAAAAAGTTGTTTAAGAAAATTACTTCCTACTTTTATTTCTAGAAAAGAATCTTTATTTTAAGAAAACATTTCCTCATTTATTTTGTTGAGACAAGAATCATTATGTTCATACATGAATATGAATCATAAAGTTATGAAAACATAAAGAAACATAATAACTTAAAAGATAAGTAGTAAAGAAATAAATCAAGTATTGGAATCTTAGCTTCATCAAGATATCCCAGGACTAAGAATAGACTAGTCCATAAAGAAAAAGAAAATATTTTGACTTGATGAGGACAAGTCTACGACTAAAAAGACTAATCTTAAAGATAACATGAAAATAAATAAATTGCAAAACAAACGAGCTTATATGCTCTAAAAGATATATATGTGTATATATATATATATAGCTACATAGATATATTTAGTAACATGTATAGAGAAGAGACATAAGAAATTAAATCATGAGCAAAAACAAAGTATGAACCTATTGTTGCTTTCTTTAACCTTCATAGTTTAGAACACACACATAAGCTCATACTAAGTAAATGAACATAAAGAAGACTTGAAGAATTTTTACCTAAGAGAACTAAACTTGAGAGAGCTTTGGGAGAGAATTCTTGTAGAGAATTTTAGATAGTAACTTTGCGTATGGAATGTGTGAAAGAAGTAGAAGGAAGATGGGGTATTTATAAGAAAATGTGGGAGGTTAATTGTGTTAATTAAATAAATGAAAAATAAACAATTAGAGGAAAAGGAGGGGGGGCAACGCAATTTGGAGTAAAAGGGGAAGAAATTTTTATTTTTTTGTATTTTTGTTAATGAAAAGTAAGATATGAAAGATGTGAAGTTGTATTGGAAATGAAAATTGTAGGAAATAGAGGTATGGGTTGTAAGAGTAGGTTGCAAGAAAAAGTAGAGATAGATGAATAGTGTAGAATAGTAGAAAATAGTGTAATGTAAAGTAGACATGATAATTTAAGTACGGTAGTAAGAAAATATGCGTATAATTACGATATATGATATTTTTAGTTTACCAAAAAATTATGAAATTGATATTTTTGAAAATCTTATATTTTCACGAGTCTAACGATATATTCGAAATATTCTTACTAATCCGAGCTCCAGGACACGCTTTTGGAGAACTGTATCCGGTTGTGCTCAAAACGAAACGCGGTTTGATTAATTTGATATTTTTAAGCTTTCTTAGGTTATTAGGAACTATTCTACATACTAAACTCTTACTAACTTTCCTACGGTTGCTTAAACAGGAATGTCGGACTTGAACGGTTGCAAAAGACTAAGGTTTTGTTGACTTTGAGATTCCGGTTGACTTTCTAATTAGGGTTTAAGCTTAAATTGATCTCAAAATTTAGGGGTTTGCACGAAGAGTCGTATGTGAAAATCCCAATATCATCTAGAAATGTTCTAGATCATGCAAGCATGTGAAGGATCCTTTTGAAGAATGCTCGTTCGTGTGCATACCATAGAGGCTATTGTGATTTTGCGGTACCTACAGATCCGATCTACAAATTGATTTCAAGTTTAAAGCTTTCAAAGGTACGAAAACAACTATTTGTTTTTTTTTGTTTTAATCTAATCCTATACATGGATATTGGGTAGGGTTTTCTTTTTGAATTCTGTTGCGAAAGATTTGATCTTTATAATTTTAAAACCCTGTGGAAACCCAACATGAACCTCATAATTTTTAAGGCCTAATGGAAAAAATTGCAACCTATTGAAGGATATCCCTAAGTGTCAAAAATGAAAGGCTTTTATATCCATGCAGAAGCTATAAGGCAAGTTTCTAAATAGATTTTAATTTCACTAAACCAACCATTATCTTTTTTGCAATTTATACCCAATTTATGCAATTTCAGTAATAATAACAAAGAGATAAGGGAAAGAGAATATCACACCATTATATTAACGTGAAGTTCGACCTACCCTTAGTCTCCATGGTCCATAAATGCCTTATCAATGAGGACTTCGCACATTACTCCATAACAATTTGCCTTATAAAGAAGACTTCAACAATTGCCTCACAATGAGAACTTCACCAATGGCCACAACTTATAGGACTTCACCTATTGCCTCAAATATATGAGGACTTTGCTAAACTACTTACAAACAAATATGTGAATAGTGCTTTAAAATATTAGCTCAGTAATTTCATTATAACACTATTCACACAACAAAACAAATACAAATTGAGAGAGTATTTTCACATAATCTCTATCAATTAAGCCCTTTCTATTACAAAAATGTCCTTAAACACTTCTATTTATAGGTGCATAGAACAAGCTAACCAGGCCCCTAAAAAAGTCCACCAACAATTGGATGTTAGATTCTACAACAGCTATTTTTTCATGCATTAGCGGGTCGATCTAGATTCATCAGTGAGCTAGTTCACATTTCATACCCATAATCTTTCCCTTGATATCCACTAATCAAGAGCCGTGCCTTATCTTTTTGTACCAGCAAGCTGGTGTGCTTCCTCTTTATGTACTATGCTGAAACAAAAAACAAACACAAACATATATATGTATAATAAATCTCAAACACATCGCAAACATATTTTGCTTATTAAATGCAACTTAACTAAGTTATGGAGCATTTATGCAATGCATTTTCTCATCAAAATAAGGTTATAACCTCCACATGGTTCAACGTTAAGAACCTATAAGAATTAAAAAACCTAATTCTATAAATTGCTTTTAGCAATAATAATTACCATATATAAATGCCTATACAATAATCTTAAAAACTCAAAACCTATGATAATTTTAAAACCTTTAAACCTAAAAATCAACTTAGATATTCAATTGACATTAAATACTACAAATTTTCTAACTTACATAATTTGATAACTCAATCCATATAGTAATTTTAATAATCTCACACCTATGAACATGTCATCACTTTATCTATCAAGTTCTAAATCAATTACCTAGATGAGTTAATTAATTGAATCTAACTAACCTAACTAACTTGGTTACTCCACTAGACTCCTATGCTAACTAGAAATGTCACGTCACAAAAATCACATAAGGAATGCCCCAAACCTACACCATGCCATGTTGTTGCTTAAGAAAAGCATGAAGAAGAAAATGCTCTTACATTGACTTGTTTCAAACACATGAAGACCTTACCACAAATGCGCATAAGGATATGGACATGAAGAAACTTGATTATACAAGAGTAATCAACCTATTGATTAGTGAAGGATCTATAAGTTAATAATTGACAAATCTGGCAAGACAACTTAGGTTCTTCATATTCTATCTCACCTAAGATTCCTCTTTAACCATTTGAACTCTAAAAACTTTGGCAAAAGTGATGCCACACTAATTCACTAGGCAAGGGCACCTGTTGTTATTTTAGTGTAGCCAATAAAACGAAGTGTAGTCCCTCATGGAGCATAAGCACCTTTACTCACTCTAACCATTATACAACTAGTAAATAGAAGAGAAGTTATCCAATTTATTACTCTAACTTTATCATATTAACTATCAATAACTTTAATAAGTTTTAAAGATTAGATTCATATAAATATGTACCTAGAAATTGCTTCCCTAAAATTTTATCGTGCAACCATATAGAAAAGAATGGTTAAATCCATCTTCATATTCCTATGTAGTGGAAATTCCTATTGTAGACTATGTTTGAGATTGCTCGGACCTGGTAACCTTTGATCATTCAATAATTAATTGGAATTATCCAAATTAATTGCTTATATAGCATTATCTTAAAATCAATCAATTAATTATTCTACTGTATGAATTTCTCTATTAAGTTTTATCCTAATTTGGTATATCTATGTCATCCTTGAAATACAATAAAACTAAACTGAAGAGGGCGAGGGTAAATTGAGTTTAACACCAAATTTAAATCGCTTTTGAGATTAATTAGAAATTTAAAATACAATAGGTATTAATAACAATGCATAAGGATGATAAAGTACTGGAAATCTCAAAGAGAGAGAAACATGGTTCATGCTCTGATGTAACATAGAGTTCGAATCTCCCCACACTCTCCATGGATACAACATACATCCAATCGAGGACTTCACACCACTTTCATTAATCAATAAATATTTTGCTCACTTAGAACTACATATAAATCACTCAATACAATCTCAACACTTTTCATGAGTAACTTTACCTAAGTGAGCATTGGTTGCTACTTAGTCGTTTACTGTAGGAAGTGGCACACGAGGACTAGGTTATGAGGATGATCACAACTTCAAGAGGTTCTGGTAGTTTAAGCACTTAGACTCCTTCTAAGTGCATGGTAAGGTTTGGCAAGTAGTAGATAGAGGAATTGATAGGAATTAAGATGGGAATCAAGATATAGGTACAATTAGAGGGGCAAGAGCTAAATGTTTGAGGAATCTTGTACTTAAGGACTTGAAAATATATTGGAGCCTGAGGAAGTGAAGATAATTTATTCCGATGGCATACACAATGATCATACTTTTGTTAAGTGGAATTACTTGGTTTTGAGCGAATAAAAGGTAAATTATACATGAGTGACAACATAAGTTGGGTTAGGAGTCATATTGAGAATAGAGTCGAACGTGTTGAGGAAAGAGGCTTTTGTGCACAACATGAGTGAAGTACACACCCATGTTTGGGGTCATGTACATGGGAAAATTTCATGTTGTTTTGTGGCAAGTTCCAAACTATAACCCATGCTAGCGATCATGTAGAGCTTACAAATGACGAGTTTTCTTATCTTCAATTATTTCATTATGTGTTTTTAAAGAATTGAACTACTATAAATAGTCTTTCCTTTCATAAATTCAAGATTGATTTTTAACAAAATTATGGTTATTTGAGAGTTCTCACTCTTGAAACTCTATTCTTATCAATCAAGGTTCTTCATTATAGTGAGTGCAATATGCATGAGTGATTATGAGTAATGCCAATTGTTTACGAGAGTTTATTCTCTCTTTACTTTTCCTGGTGTGTAATGTCCAAGGTAAGTAAAGGTTTATCCTTTCAATTCAAGAAACCCTAATTCTTATCTGAATATTTAATTGAATTAATTAGCTAATCCTAGGTGTATAAGGAATTTTCAACATTGATTGATCAATTGGAGATGAAACAAAGTTGCAACAAAGTTATGTGGGGGTATTGTTCTTTTTTTCCTTTGGCAAGTTCAATAGGCATGTCATCCCCTTGACGATAGATATGAGACCCCTCCTATATGTTGTTCATTTAGTGGAAGTCATGAGTACTTTTATGTATGTTGGTATTTCTTGAAAGCTGGAATTGCTTGCCGGGTGCTCTCTTAAATAATATGTTACGCTTGTGATTAATGCATTATAATAAGTACTTGTGAGGTATAGGTATGTGTTTGTTTACAATGCATTAGGCTTCGCCACACATTCTTTCAATATTTTAGGTACTACTAATGATCTATGCATGTATTTGCATTAAAACACAATGGGTCTTGGGAATAAAGACTATGAGGGGTGATGCAATTAAATGGTATTACACGGGATATGGATTTTATTAGGATTTTTTGAAAGGATTTTGTTGAAATCTCATTTTTATAGCTGGATGATTATGTCTCATTAACTACTAATTGAATTCATTTTAACTTGGACCTTTAGGACCAAAACGTTTTCTGATTGAGTTAAACTCATGTGATAGGCCCTCATAAGCCTTGTTTATGAACAAGTATTTTTATAAAATCTATATCTCGAGCAGATTGACTTTTACAGGTTTTAATATAATATAAATAATGGGAAAACAGATAGCACTTTGCCAAATTTTCCTTCCTTTTTTTTCAAAATTTAATAATGATTTCTCAATTAAAATTTAAATTGTAAGCCTTTATATTTTTGATGGTTTTATTAAATTTTCTAAGACCAATAACCGAATAAAAACCTTTAAAATCCATCTAGGTTAAAACAATGTATTATAGAGGATCTAGATCCAGTAATCCCACGCTTGAAATTCTAAACCAATAAAATTGAGATAATTATAGTCTATAGTTCGTAATAAGATAATGAAACCTAAAAAGATCAGATTCATCGAAATTTGGTTCGTTTTGGACCCAAATAAGATCGGTTTTTGAAATTAGGGTCTAGACAAGCAAAATGATAAAAATTCTGATAACATCATTAGACTTGTAATTATATAATAATATATGGATTCATAAAATATCAGTTTTAGAATTTTTCAACATTAAAAATATCATATATAGCATTTTACGCATATTTTTTTTACTACTGGTAATTTAATTATCTTGTTTACTATTCACTACTATTCATCTACCTCTACATTTTTTTACTACCTATTCTTACAACCTATACACCTATTTCTTACAATTTTGATTTCAACACCACTTCACATCTTTCGTATCTTATTTTTTCATTAACAAAAATACAAATAAATCAATTTCTTCTTCTTCATAGCCAATAGGTAAAAGTTTCAAAATATTCTTTATATTATCAAGTATTAGGAGCCTTAGCTTGCATTAAGGCTTCCCGAAACTTAGAATGAACAAGTTCCAAAAAGAAAAAAAAAAAGAAAGAAAAGAAAATAAACATAATAATAATAAGAGCATGATAACAATGATAAGAGCATAATAATATAACGACATCATAAATAAAATTATGTATGAAAAGAACAAGACATGAACATATCGTTGCTTTTTTATATGAGTTATTTTTATCTTTGATATAACTACATAATAATGTTCGTGCATGACCATAATGATTTTGTCTTAATAAAAGTTCTCATAGAAATGAAAAGAAGTCATTTCTTTAATAAAGAAAATAAAACTAAACTCTTTTTAAAAATAATTATTTGTCACTTAAGAAAAAAAAATTTCATCAAGAACTGAAGGATATGTTTTAATAAAAAAAAAATCTTCTAAAAAAATTTAGACAAGTTCATCAAGGATTTTAGTAGTGGTATCATGTTAGATTCTTTCAAGAGATTTAGCTTAGTAGTTTCATCACATACTCTCTTTCAAACGACTAAAATAGAATTTATTAATTCAACCTCAATGTTGATAATTCTTTATTATGCAAAACTTCTTCAAAGCTTAGTTATATGGTATTATTATTTTTCAAATCTAAAATAAAACTTTTGCTAAGTTTTAAGGTTGATAATTCTCCGTTATGCAAAGATTTAGATGGTTATGTTAATACATGATAAACTGAAATGATCCAAATACTAGTCATCATAAATAAAAAATTAAATAAGTTCAATGGCATCCAATTGGATTTATGTACAGATTTAAATTGCTAAATTTTTCAAAATTACTAAATTAGTTCCAGACCGAAAACCAAAATTTTGAAAATTCAAAAGCAATTCAAATATCAAGATAAATTAAAATATTATTTCATGGTAGTCCTTTAAATGAAAAGTTTTGTAAGAAAAACTGAAACAATGTCATTACAAGCTTTAGTTTTGCAAAACCTCGATTTTACTTATGTTCGGGAACTTACGCCTATTAAAAATTCAAAATTTTAAATAAATTAGATTTGGATGATATATTAAAACATTATTAGCCTAAGAGATTAATTAAAAGTCACAAACTGTTTAAAACAAAAGGTCTTGCATATGTGAGATTAGACGCCATTGGATCATGCCATGTGGCAAAAACCTAAATGGAGACCATTTTCCCTTGTCTAAAACCCTACTTCTACCCTTCCTCCCCATATAAATATTCCTTTTCTCTTTTTTCTGCCTCTTCCCCTTTCATGAAGCCCTCTCAAAATCTAAGATAAAGTACTCTAAAACCCTAGCTCCGTCTTAGTGTTAAATGAACGAGCTTACCAAAAGTGTAGTACTAATTAGCTTATGTAGTGTCTTTACATGAGGAAAATGGAGAGGATGAACTAGTGATAGAAGAGGAAGGAGACCCACAATCACAACAAAATTCGTGTCAAGGTAAGTAGAAATTTTGACAACACTAAATTGTGAGTATTTTAGTGTTTTAAACATGAAAACTGACCTGGGTATGTTGGTTCATGACATGGGTTACGAGAAATTGGGTGTTGAAGTGATTCTGGAGTCTAGAATCATCTTTTATAGCTGAAACAAGTGAAGGAAGAAAGAAAATCAATTTTGCAAGCATTTTCGATTTAGAGAATCACCCTATAGCTGCTACAACGAAGCGAAAACCCAAAACTCGACCTTTGTTGAGGTGAACCTGTAAGCCCCTAATTTTTTAAGGGAATATCAAGTTCAAACCCTAAACTAAAAAGTCAATCGGAAAACTTAAGTCAACAAATTCCTAGGAAGTCCTAGTAGTTTAGATCCGGCAATCCCGTATTCCTAAACAGAAGTCGAAATATGAATGAAGGGTGTAGTTTAGTTCGTAATAATATGAGGATGCTTAAAAAGATCTGATTAGCGAATTTTCGATCTATTTCGAACCTGATTAGGCACAGACTTTAAAAAGCGTGTCCCGGGGCTCTAAATATTAAATATGTGATATTAGTACCATTAGACTCGTAATTTTATGAGATTTCCAAATATATCAGTTTTATAATTTTTCGGGTTATAAAAGTTACAATTATAACCTTTTTATCATATTTTCATTACTACTGGTACTTTAAATATCTAATCTACTTTTTGATTTCTTTCACACTATTCACACGTATAACTACCCATAACCTATTTCTTACATCCTTACATCCTACTCTTACAATTTCATTATTTTCCTTACAATTTACTTTTCCAATATAACTTTTACTACTTAAATTACTTAATTAATGTTGAAACTTACACAACACAACTCCTTCTCTCTCTCTTGTGAAACTGGTGCAACTCCCCTCCCTCGTCCCTCTCACAATTTGTTTTATTTCCTTTTTTTTTATTACACAAACCCTAATCCACAAGTCTATATATATTCCTTTATGCCAACTTCATCTCACTCACTTTCTTTCTTCCTTCCTTCTTACTTTAGAAAATTTTTGCAAAAACTCTCTCCTCTTCCTCTTAAAACCATGACATACACATACACATACACATACACTCACACATTTTCTTCGAGTTTCTTGTTCCAAACATCCAATAGGTAATAGATCTACACTATATAACCTTAAAAACATGTAATGGCAAGATTATTCATGTGTGATTCCACACAAAAATCCTCATAAGCTTCAAACTAGGGATGTAAAAACACTTGAACATGAGATCCTTGCCATCACAATATTATAGATCTTGTTATTTGAGTTATTTTGCTATTATCTTGTTTTATTATCAAGTTATGTTATTATTATTAATGATTTGTGTATATATTCATCATCTATTCATATTCACAACCATCATAGTGTTCATGCATTTATGACTAGTATGGTAAACTAGATCTAGTTGTTTTGAGCTTATTTATACATTAGACTTTTGTTTTATGCATGTAAACAACTTGTAATAGCTTGATGATAGTAGGAAAGTATTAGAAAGCCCAAGATCTACTTTAGTTTCAACAAAATAACTTTTGAAAATTCGGATAAAAAAGAAAAACCATATTTAGAAAACCTATTTTTCAACTTCAAAATGTGTATTTTACATTAAAAATGAACGGCTTAGGAATAGATATCATAAATGAGTGATTTTGATGAGTAAAGCTTAGATCTACTAAGGAATATTTTCAAAAACAAGGAAAAGTTTACAAAAGTTATGTTTCAATCTCTAAAACAAGTTTTAAATTCGTAATAAAGGAAGCTTGAAATGTAAACACCCATTTTCAACTCTAAAATAAGATTTTTATTAAAGAAATAGAAGCCTTAAGGTGAAGGTTTGATTATGAAATTGTTTTTGAAAGAATAAATGAGTTTTACAAAGGAAATAATCTCAAATGAAAATTTCAAAATTCGGATTTAAAAATGGTCATTATTTAAACACCTATTTTCAAATGCCAAAATGATGATTTTTATGAAAACATGGAAGTCCTAAGGGATACATATAATAAAAACTTAATTTTGACAAAGATAAGAGAGGTTTATCAAAGTATAATCCTAGAACAATAATGAATGGTTTCCAAGAGTAGATTAAATCATGTTTTCATTTTCAAAAATTTTATAAAATTCGTAATTAGGTAAACCACCTAATTAAACATCTATTTTCTAACCCCAAAATGAAGGTTTTTATTTAAATAATGAAGGTGATGGCTATGTAGGTCATCAAGGTTGAGTTTTGACAAAAGTAAGTATGATTTTATAAGAAGAAAAACTATTTTTCTTAAGTCTAGTAAATTTCAAAAATTTTGCAAAGTAAAAGTTTTTCAAAAAGAATTCTTGGTACTATCTATATACATATAGATAGATCATCTCATAACCTTCATGACAATAGCTTGTAGGTATTGCATATATACATGATGCACTTGTAAAACAAAGTTAGGAAAGTAATGTCATATGCTTCTTATTTGACGTTATCTAAGTATATGAGAAATTAGAATTTACCAACACTCATAAATCATGCATGATATTGAGTTATATATGTATAAAATAGAATCTTACAAGATATAATGATAGCTAAGTATCTATCAAAGCTTTAGTATGATGTTTGGGTTGAAATTAGGAGATGAATTGTGGAATGGGAAATTCGTATAGTATTCTATACCCTACTGTTCATAGAACAAACGACCTTGTTTGTTTGAAATAATTCTAGAAATAGATAGCTCTCGTCGAATAGGTAGAAAGCGGTATATAATATGCGAAATTCCGAGTTAAAATGACAAAGTTATAGCCGTTATAATTTAGAATTTCCTTTTAGACGAATTTTGACGAACTTGATATAATAGAATATCTAAGTTCATTCAAACTTCATAGAAATACTCATTAGAGTTATTTCTTTTGATTAGGAGACTTGGGAGACGGACTAGACCTTCCCGAGGACTATTACGATTGAATGGATTTTCACGCCATGGCAAAGTGAGTTTACTATCTTTAAATTTTATGCTTATGCTTGTGCTTATAATATTAGTGGCATTAGAATTAGGATAAGATAAAAATTGACTGTATGGATATGATTTCTACATGGGTGAATTGATGATAAGAATATCGAAATGAGCTTGATGTAATTATTTGTATGACCTAGTATAGAATTGATCTGTCTAAAATCTCTATGATCAACCATAAATTGTTAAATTAATATGCCTGATCCTATAATCAAATTGACCATGCATACCATATGCAAGTCACATTGCATAGGTTATTATACCTTTGTGGGAAGAAGGCATAATAGCTGGGCAATGAGGGGCCTGTAAACTCGAATGTTGGCATAATAGCGGGAAATTAAATATTGGTATATGGGCCGAAATTGAAAATGTGTATGGGTGGGCACCTGTATCAACCACAATATAAATTAAAAATGTGTGTGGGTGGGCACCTGTATCAACCACAATAAAAAGTGAGAAAAAATTTAAATTGTTGGTCGTATTGGCCTAAAACACCAACCCCGAATGGAGGGCGTAAATCCATTCAACATAAGACTTCTGGATGGTCTTATGTATTGTATGCTCACATGTTTGTGTATTCATATGGTTGTTAATAACTTGTTTGTTATATATACTGTTGAGCATTAAATTTTGGAAGTGGAACTCACTAAGCTCGTAAGCTTATACCCCAATAGTTTATCCTATAGTATGAATATTTATGGCTATCTCCAAGAAGCCACTTTCCTCAGGTACAGTTTTTGGAATCTAAGGAGCTTTTTAAAAGTCGAGACCTAGATATAGGCATAACTTCTAGTTGAATCTCTAAATCGATATAATTATAGGTCGTTGTAAAAGACTTATGAGTACTTAAGAACTTTTAATATAGCTCATGTAATAGACTAATCTAGCTACAATGGTTGTGATTTACTTTCTTATTGCTATGTATGTCTTCTTAAGCTATTTATGGCTCCCTATATGTTGAACGTGAGCCTTACTCCGGTGTTTAAACTCATGGAGTGACTAAGGTTGTCATACTTGAGTTTAAATATCGAGTGTGGTGGACTGTTGTGTCTAGGGTACCCTATGGTGCATGAAAGTTTAAGTTGGTATCAGAGCATGGTTAAGAATCTACAATCATAGCTTTAATTAATAGACTTAAGGAGAAATAAAAAGAAAAGGACTAAGATAGGATATGAATAAAATAAAGAAGGCTTAGATAAGAATAACATGGGTAGTATGGGTTCCTCAATTCTAATTCTTTCTTTTCTTGTGAATAGCTTACTCTTGGTGAAGCCCGCGTAGCGACAAGGCAAATGCGTAAGCAACCTGATGAGTCTTTGGTTGAGTACCGTTTAAGAATTAGGGTCTTGTGTGAAGAATTTGCTTTAGCTGGCCGCCCTAAGTCAATTCAAGAGATGTTTAATTTACGGAAAAGGGGGTTAATGAACACTGAGTGGCATAAAGTAGTGACCAACATAGAGTATTGCCCTATAAGGAAGAAACGTTGGTCGGTAGCTTGAAGTGATTTATGCATTGGAAAGGATTGTTGTTTGTAAGTTGAGGGAACCCATGTTGCAAGAACTTACTTTTGTGTTAAGGAATGAAAGAGAAACCGACCTTTCTCGATTTTCAAACTTGGAACCCAATTGGATATCTGTTTGTTTATGCCCATGACTTGTTGGGGGATCACACCGATTGGCTTCGAGCGGATGCTCAAAGTCACTTCTTTTGGTGGGGAGTGTATGAGGAAATACTACCTCTACCCACGGACATGGCCCAGCCACCTCTACTAAGTGAAATTGAGTACCAACCCCATGAGAAAGAAGCGGATGAGATAGAGGATAAGGTTGTTACCCCATCTAATGGAAATAAGGACAAAGAAGGAGAAGAATTAGTCTACAAAAAGAAAATATGAGAATTCAAGGGAGGAAGCAAAACCCATGTTTTGACCCACAAGTCCAAGCTGAATTTTGTAGTTGCGACCTTGAAGGATAGGTCATAGTAGGTTTTGTTGCTCCAGATGTTGTCTATAGTTGTTGTTTGTTGTGATGTTTTGAATCAGTATGTTTTAATTTCAATTCCAATGTAAAGGTCTTTGTACCTACAGTTGAAGTTTTAATGAAAAGTTATGTTATGTTTTGTGAAGTTGAGATTTCTTCATTTAAGTTCCTTAAATTATACTTTGCCTTTATATTACTCACTTATATAAGAATTTTCGACATTTCTGAATCTCGATAGAAAATATTAATAATGTTACTGGAAGTTTACTTAACTAAGTTGATTAAAATGTAAAATATCCATGGTTGAGGAAGGAGACGCCAAGAGCAAAGCGTGCCAAATGAATCAAATATTGGGGGAGAGCAATAAGCGGCACCACCGCTAAACCCACCAATGGCCGATGCTCAAGCCGCTTTACAAGCCAATTTAGGGCAATTGGCACAAGTGCTTGAGACCATCTGATAAACTATGCCTACTCCTGCTCCTGATCCCGCTCTTGGTCCAACACATACTCCACTACCCCCAACGCAACAGGCATCTGTAGCCCTGCCAATGCCTAAAAATGCACAATCCCATACCGTACCCTTACCTCCACCACCACCCTCAAGGCCGTACAAGAGCTCTTTGCCCGAGTACATAAGGAGTAATATATACTATAAGGAAGCCTTTGGAAAACCTGATGAGGCTGAAGATTGGTTGGCCCAAATAGAATGATCGTTTGATGCATTCGAAGCACCCCACCACTTAAGGGTTAATTATGGCATATACCTGCTAAGACTGAATGCAAGGGTATGGTGGAAATCTAAGAGGAGGGAACTCGTGCCACCCGTTACATGGGAGATGTTTAGCTAAGAATTCCTTGAGCATTACTTTCCTGGAAGTCTTCGGGTACAGTACAATGCAGATTTTCTGCACATATCAAAAGAGGCTGCACAGTGGAACAATATGAGACCGAGTTCAGTAAGCTGCTCCAATACGCCCTTGACTCATACAAATATAGTGAGGAACTGAAGAGACAAGTATTTCTGAATGGCTTGGATGAGGATATGAGAGTAAGACTTGAGGAGTTCGATATCAGAACTTTTAGGGAATTGGTTGAAAGAGCCCGAATTGTTGAAGGGGACAAAAAGAGAAAAACAAAGACCGTAGATAGAACAACCTCTGTGTTTGGATGAAAGTTTCATGGGGGATTAAGTCCAAGGTATCCCCAGAAAAGGTTTAAGCCGCTTTATGGCTTCAAAGGAAATACAAGCGGGGGAAATGGAGGTTAGAACATCCCTAAAACCCTAAGTTGTTGGAAGTACAAGGGAGAGCACTACCCTAGGAGATGCCCGCAGTTAAGAGACAAGTGCTATTTCTGTGGGGAGGTAAGTCACAAGATCTCCGAGTGCCTTAAGAAGGCCACCACTACTTGCTTTGTCTGTAAGCAAGTTGGACACTTTGCCAACAAGTGCCCACAGAGGACGGGTGCCCCAACCAAGATCTTTGAAGGGTCATCCTCGATAAAACCCGGAAATGGCAATAGTGGACACCCTGGCAGTCGATCTGGATCGGTTATGCATGGCATGAGGATATATAATCTAGAGGGACAATGGGTTTGTAAGGAAGCTGAGAACAAAGGATATGAATTGGCTGCCTTAGAGGAAGACGATGACCAAGATTTTGGACTTGTGATAGGTTAGTCTTCGAATCCTTATCTCTATTTTTCAAATGATTATAAATTGCTTAGGATCCAAAGGTTATAAAAAGGAGAAGTAAGTATCGTAATCTAAGATAAAATTAGGAATGAACTAGAGCGGTTTGGGATAGTGATTAGTCATGTTGAATACATGATACATATTAGTAGATAAGATGATTGCTTACACTTTGTTCGACACTGGAGCCACATACTCATTTATCACCACCAATATGGCGAAACGAGTTGGATTACCAATAGCCACCGCCACCTTTGGCTTTCGTATCAAGACTCCAACTGGAAATGTAGTAACAACTAATGAGGTGTTGAAAGACTGCCCGCTAGTGATTCAATGACATCACACAAGATGTGATTTGATTATTTTGGAAATGAGTAAATATGAAGTGATTTTGGGTATGAGTTGGTTGACTATTGCTAAAGCTGTTGTAGATTGTAGACGGAAGAAAGTGGAGTTTAAGGACTTGGATGGAAAAGATGTCGAATTTAAGGGAGAGATAACAATTTCAGGAGGAACTGAGTTGAGTTCGTTTGAACTACTCGTAGATGAGGAGGTCGAGACCAAAAAGGAAAGTTCTTTTGGTGTAATAGAAAATAAGGAAAAGTTGCCTCGAGTTGAGGATATACTAGTTGTTAATGAGTTTCTGGATGTTTTCCCTAATGAACTACCAAGGTTACCTCTAAAGCGAGAGATCAACTTTGAGATTAATTTGGCACCAAACACGACACCGATATCTAAAGTACCTTACCGCATGGCTTCTGTTGAGTTAAAGAAACAATTACAAGCACTTTTGGATCAAGGATTCGTGAGGCCAAGTGTGTCACCTTGGGGTGCACCGATTTTGTTTGTTAAGAAGAAAGATGGATCAATGAGGTTATGTGTGGATTATCGGGAGCTAAACAAAGTCACAATCAAGAATAGGTATCCGTTCCCTAGGATTGATGATCTGCTTGAGCAACTACAAGGAGCAAGTGTGTTTTCAAGGATTGATCTTCAATCAGGATACCATCAGCTAAAGGTTAAGCAGGGAAATGTACCTAAAACGGCATTCCGAACTCAATATGGACATTATGAATTCTTGGTGATGTCATTTGGATTAACAAATGCTCATACTGCATTCATGGATTTGATGAACCAAGTATATAAGCTTTTATTAAATAAGTGTTTTAGTTTTTATTGATATCCTTATCTACTCGAAAATGCGCAAGCAACATGAAGAACACTTGCGCATGGCATTACAAACCTTAAGAGAACACAAGTTATATGCTAAGTTTTCTAAGTGTGATTTTTGGTTGGATAAGATTTCATTCTTGGGACATGTGGTATCAGGATAGAGTATATCTGTGGAGCCTGAAAAGATAAAAGCCGTAATGGATTGGAAACCACCCAAGACAGTAACAGAATTAAGAAGCTTTTTGGGTCTAGCCAGGTATTATAGGAAGTTTGTTCAGGATTTTTCCAAGATAGCTAATTAACAATTTATGGGCGATCATAGATATTGCAGACACTTGAATTCTATACTAAATCATGCAAATATTTACAACAATCCCATTTCGATATTCTTATCATTGATTCACCCAAATAGAATTCACATACACATTCCAATTTTATCTTGCCCTAATTCTAATGTCACTATCATTGCAAGCACAATCATAAGCATATAATTTAAAGATAGTGAACTCACTTTGCCATCGCGTGAGAATCCACTTAATCGTAATAGTCATTGGGAAGGTCTAGTCTGTCTCTCAAATCTCCTAATCGAAATAAATAACTCCAATGAGTATTTCTATGAAGTTTAAATGAACTTATAAATTCTATTCTATCAAGTTCATCAAAGTTCATCTAAGAGGAAATTCCAACTTAAACCAGCCATAACTTGGTCATTTTAACTTGGAATTTCACATATTATATACCGGTTTCTACCTATTCGACAAAAGCTATCTATTTCTAAAACTATTCCCGTCAAACAAGGTCGTTTGGTCCATGAACAGTAGGTACAGAATGCTATACGAAATTCCTAACCCACAATTCAACTCCTAATTTCAAACCAAGCATCATTCCAAAGCTTTGATAGATACTTAGCTATCATTATATCTAGAAAGACTCTATTATATACATATATAACTCAATATCATGCATGATTCATGGGTGTTGGTAGATCTATTTCCTCATGTACTTAGATAATGCTTAATAGGATGTATAAGATACTATTTTCCTAACTTTGTTTCTACCAAGTGTATTATATGTATACAAGTTATTATTATGAATGTCATGAGATGAGCTATCTATATGTATATTCTCAATGATATAATATCAAAAATTCTTTTAGAAAACTTTTGCTTAAACATTTGAAATTACTAGAATTGAGAAAACTAGTTCTATTTCTTGCAAAATCACACTTCCTTTTATTAAAACTCAATCTTGATGACCTATATGCCTAACACCTTCATTATTTTAATAAGATTCTTCATTTTGGAGTTGGAAAATAGATGTTTTCATCGTGGGTTTAACTAGTTACGGATTTTACAAAATTTTTAAGGAATAAAAACATTGTTCAATCTATACTTTGATAAATTTCATTCGTCCTTGTCAAAAGTAGGTCTTTATTACATGTCTTCTCTAGCACTTTTATTTTTCCATAAAAATCATCATTTTGACATTTGGAAATAAGTGTTTAAATAGTGGCCATTTTCAAATCCGAATTTTGAAATTTCCATTTGAGTTTGTTTCTTTTGTAAACTCATTTAATCTTTCTAAAATTAACTCCTAATCATATCTACTCCTTAAGGCTTCTATTTCTTTAATAAAAATTTTGTTTTGGGGTTTAAAAATAGGTGTTTATACTTCAAGCTTTCCTTATTATGAATTTCAAGTTGGTTATTGTGATTGAAACAAAACTTTAACATAACTTTTATAAACTTTTCTTATTTTGAAAATATCCCTTAGTAAATCTAAGCTTTACTCATCAAAACCACTCATTTATGATACCTATTCCCTAAGCCTTTCATTTTTAATGTAAAATATACATTTTGAAGTTAAAAAAATAGCTTTTTTAAATAAGGTTCTTTTTTTATCCGAATTTCAAAAATCCATTTTGGTTGAAGCCAAACTATATCTTAAGCTTTCTAACATTTTCCTACATTATCATGCTACTTCAAGTCCTTTATATGCATAAAACAAAATCCTAAGGCATTTATGAACTCAAAACAACTAGATCTAGTTTATTATATTAGTCATAAATGTAAATGCACTATGTTCATTATGTAGATATGGTTAAATAATGAATATATAGGCACAAAACATTAACAATAACAACATAACTCAATAATAAAACAAAGTAATAGCAAAATAACTTAAATAACAAGATCTATAACATTGTGATGGCAAGGATCTCATGTTCAAGTGTTTCCACATCCCTTGTTTAAAGCTCATGGGGATTTTTGAGTGGAATCACACATGAATGATCTTGCCATTACATATTTTTAAGATGGTAAAGTGTAGATCTATTACCTATTAGATGTGTGGAGTAAGAAACTTGAAGGAAAAAGAAACTTGTGAGAGTATGTGTGTGGTGTGTGTCATGGCAAAGGAGGAGAGGAGGAGAGAGTTTTGCAAAAATTTTCTAAAAGTGAAAATGAAGAAAGAAGGAAAGTGAAATGGTGAAGGCATAAAGGGGTATTTATAGAAAAGTGTATTAGGTTTATGTGTTAAATAAGATGAATAAATAAAAGAAATAGAGGGAGGATAGAGGGGGAGAGGCTCCTATTCCATAGAGAGAGAGGAGAGAGATGCGTGTGACAATTTTGTGTAATAATTTCATATTTTTAAAGTATATTATGTAATGAAATGTATTGGAAAAATAAATGTAAGGAAAAGGATGAAATTGTAAAAATAGGATATAAGGATGTAAGAGTAGGTTATGGGTAATTGTACTTGGTGAATAGTTGATTAGAAATCAAAATGTAGATTAACAATTAAAGAACCGGTAGTAAAGAAATACGATAAAAAGACTATAACTGTAACTTTTATAACCCAAAAAATTATATAACTTATATATTGGTAAATCTTATGCAATTACGAGTCTAATGGTACTAATTACATATTTTTAATATCTAAATCCCGGAACATGCTTTTCAAAGTCTATATCCGATCGGGTTCGACATAGTTCGAAAATTCGCTAATCTGGTCTTTTTAAGCACCCTATTATTATTACGAACCAAACTACATTCTTCACTCGTATTTTGACTTCTTAACTTGGGAACACGAGGTTAACGGATCTAAACTGCTAGGGTTTCCTAGGAATTTGTTGACTTAGGGTTTCCGGTTGACTTTCCGGTTTAGGGTTTAAGCTTAAATTTACCTTAAAAATTAGGGGTTTACAGCCTACCCCCTTAAAGAAAGTTTTATCCTCAAAGCTTGAAAAACGTACCTGATTCCTAAAAAAAAAATTAAGGTATTTCTTTCGTATCTCATTTTTTGCCTCTCAAGTTGCCTTCTCGTGCAAATGATTCCTCGAAAGAACCTTAACATATTTGATTTCCTTATTCCTCAACTTTTGAACCTTTTGATCTAGAATCTACAGCGGATGCTCTTCATAAGTGAGGTTATCCTTCAACAACACCGGTTCTAATTCCACGATTTGATCCGGGTCGGCTACATGCTTTCGAAAAATAGAGACATGAAAAACATTGTGTACTCCAGACAAATTTTAGTGGTAAAGAAAGGCGATACGCCAACTCTCCAGCTCGTTTAAGTACTTCGAATGGACCAATATACCAAGGACTTAACTTTCCTTGCCAGCGAATTCGATGAATACTCTTGATAGGATTTACCTTTAAGTATACATGATCTCCACTTAGAACTCAAGAACCCTCCTTTTCAGAGCTGCCCAACTCTTTTGTCGATCATGAGCCTCTTTAATTCGCTGTTGGATAACTCGTACCTTATTAGCGGCATCTTGTATAAGATCCGGTCCAAGAACCAATTTCTCCACATCATCCTAAAACAATGGGAATCTGCACTTTCGTCCATATAAAACTTCATACGGTGGCATCTTAATTTTCGAGTTATAACTGTTGTTGTAAGCAAACTCTACTAAGGGTACATATGCTTCCTAACTTCCTTTAAACTCCATCACACATGCTCGGAGCATATCTTCTAAGGTTTCTATGATTCGCTCAGACTGTCCATTGGTCTGAGGATAATATGCTGTGCTAAAGTGCAACTTAGTTCCCATATACTTTTGCATGCTCCCCCAAAATTTGGACACAAACCTTGGGTTTCGATCTGATATAATCCCAGCTGGTACCCCATGTAGACGAATGATTTCCTTGATGTAGAGCTTTGCCAATTTGTCCATAGAATAGGTCACACTTATTGGTAGAAAGTGAGCGAACTTGGTTAGCCGATCTATTATAACCCACATAGCATCATGCCCTTTTGGCGCTTTCAGCAATCCAAATACAAAATCCATGGCAATCTGATCCCACTTCCATTTTGGTATTGGCAGGGGTTTCAACAATCTTCTCGGCCTTTGATACTCTACTTTCACTTGCTGGCAAATCAGACACTTCAACACAAATTCGGCTACGTCCTGTTTCATTTCGTTCCACCAATAATGTCTTTTAAGATCTTGATACATTTTCGTTCCTCCTGAGTGTATCGTATACCCAGAATTGTGAGCTTCACTCATGATCTCCTTCCAAATCTCCTCATCACTTGGTACACAGAGTCGTCCCTTCATCTTTACTACATCTTCATCATCTATCGTGAAGTCAGTGTATTTTCCTTCTTGAATTTCTTTCTTTATTCTTTGTATTATCTCATCGTAACATTGAGCCTCCTTGATTCTTTCCACTAAAGTGGGTTCTATCACTAAATTTGCTATCTCCACCTCGATGTCTCCTCCCATGAACTCAATACTTAACCTCTCAAACTCCTTTACTAATTCCTTTTGATCGGTGAGTAAGGCCACTACTTCTCCATGATTCTTACGACTTAAGGCATCAGCAACCGCATTCATTCTCCCTGGGCAGTAATTAATCCCTAAATCATAATCCTTGATTAGCTCGAGCCATCTCCTTTACCTCATGTTCAACTCCTTTTGCGTGAACAAATAATTAAGGCTCTTGTGGTCAGTATAGATCTCACACCTTTGCTCGTAAAAGGTAGTGTCGCCACATCTTTAAAGCGAACACCACTACGACTAGTTCCAAATCATGTGGAAGGTAATTTTGTTCATGTGGCCTTAGCTATCTTGAAGCATAGACAATTAATTTCCCATCTTGCTGAGTACACATCCAAGACCATTTCTCAATACATTGCTATGAACCGTGTAGGGCTTCTCGGGATTTGGTAGAACTAAGATTGGAGTGGAAACGTCTCTTTGCTTAAGTTCTTGAAAACTTTGGTCTCTCTTTTTTGTCCATATAAGCTTTTCATTCCTTTGAGTTAGTTGGGTCAATGGCTTAGCTATCTTGGAAAAATCCTTAACAAACTTCCTATAATAACCAGCTATACCCAAAAAGCTTCTTACTTCTGTTACTGTCTTGGGTGGTTTCCAGTCCATTACGACGTTTATCTTCTCAAGGTCCACAGATATACCCTCTCTGATACCACATGTCCCAAAAATGAAATCTTATCCAACCAAAAATCACACTTAGAAAACTTGCATATAGCTTGTGTTCCCTTAAGGTTTGTAATGCCATGCGTAGGTGTTCTTCATGTTGCTTGCGCGTTTTCGAATAGATAAGGATATCATCAATAAAAACTATAACACACTTATCCAATAAGGGCTTATACACTCGGTTCATCAAATCCATAAATGCAACAAGAGCATTTGTTAACCCAAAAGACATCACCAAGAACTCATAATGTCCACATCGAGTTTAGGAAAGCCATTTTAGGTACATCTGGGTTGACTCTTAGCTGATGGTATCCCAATCGAAGATCAATCCTTGAAAACACACTTGCTCCTTGTAGTTGGTCGAATAGATCATCAATCCTAGGGAGCAGATACCTATTCTTGATTGTAACTTTATTTAGCTCCCAATAGTCTACACATAACCTCATCGATCCATCTTTCTTCTTAACAAACAGAATCGGTATACCCCATGGTGACATGCTTGGCTTTACAAACCTTGATCCAAAAGTTCTTGTAATTGTTTCTTTAACTCCTTTAACTCAATAGGAGCCATGTGGTAAGGGGCTTTAGATATCGATTCCTTGTATGGTGCCAAATCAATCTCAAAGTCGATCTCGCTTTGGGGGTACTCCTGGTAGTTCATCAGGGAAACATCTGGAAACTCATTAACAACTGATATATCCTCAACTCGGGGCAACTCTTCCTCATTTTCCATTGCACTAAAAGAACTTTCCTTTTTGGTCTCGACCTCCCCATCTACAAGAAGTTCAAACGAACTTAACTCAGTTCCTCTTGAAATTGCTCTTTCTCCCTTAAATTTAACGTCCTTCCCATCTAAGTCCTTAAACTCCACTTTTTTCCTTCTGCAATCTACAACAGCTTTGGCAAAAGTCAACCAACTTATACCCAAAATCAATCCATATCTACTCATTTCCAAAACAATCAAATCACATATTATGTGATGTCCTTGAATCACTATTGGGCAGTCTTTCAACACTTCACTAGTCGTCACCACATTTCCAGTTGGAGTCTTGACAAGAAGTCGGAGGTGGCGGTGGTTACTAGCAATCTAACTTGTTTCACCAAACCAGTGGTAATAAATGAGTGTGTGGCTCTAGTATCGAATAAGGTGTAAGCAGTCATCATATTCACTAATATGCATCCTGTATTAAACATGATTAATTACTATCCCAAACCATTCTAGCCTATTCCCTAACTTTATCTTAGATTACTATACTTTACTTTTCCTTTTTATAACCCTTGGATCCTAAGCAATTCATAATCAATTGAAAAAAAAATAGAAACAAGGTTTGGAAAAACTAACCTGTCACAAGTCCAAAATCTTGGCCATTATCCTCCTCGAGGGCAGCAAATTCACAATCTTCGTCTTCAATTTCCTCACAAACCCATTGTCCCTTCAGATTATATATCCTTATGCCATGCATAGCTGATCTATAACAGCTATCGGGGTTTCCACTATTCCCATTCTCATTCCTTGTTGAAGATGATCCTCCAAATGTCCTAGCTGGGGCACTTATCCTTTATGGGCACTCATTAGCAATGTGTCTAACTTGCTTACAGACAAAGAAAGTAGTGGTGGCTTTCTTCGGGTACTCTGAGATCTTGTGACTTGCCTCCCTATAAAAATAGCACTTGTCTATCAACTGGGGACACCTCCTAGGGTAGTGCTCTCCCTTGCATTTCAAGCAACTTATGATTTTAGAAGTATTCTTTCCTCCATTTTACCCGTTTATATTTCCTTTGAAGCCACAAAGCGGCTTGAACCTTTTCTGGGGATACCTTGAACTTGACCTCCCATGAAATTTATTCCAAACATAGAGGGTATTCTATCCGCGATCTTTATCTTTCTCTTTTTGGCCACTTCAATAATCCGGGCTCTCTCAACCAACTCCTTAAAAGTCCTATGTCGAACTCCTCAAGTCTCACTCTCATATCCTCATCCAAACCATTTAGAAAAACTTGACTCTTTAGTTCCTCACTACATTTGTACGAGTTAAGGGCATACTGGAGTAGCCTACTAAGCTCGGTCTCATATTGTTCCACTATGCGGCCCTTTTTGTGATATGTGTAGAAAATCTGCATTGTACTGTACTTAGAGGCTTCCGGGGAAGTAATTCTCAAGGAACTTGTAGCGAAACATCTCCCATGTAACAGGTGGCATAAGCTCCTTCCTTTTGGATTCCCACCATACTCTTGCATTCAATCTTAGCAGGTAAGTGCCGTAATTAACTCTTAAGTGGTGAGGCACTTCAAAAGCATCAAATGACCGCTCAACTTAGCCAGCCAATCCTCGCCTCATCTATTTTTTCAAAAGCTCCCTCAAAGTATCTGTTACTCCTTATGAACTCAAGTAAGGAGCTTTTGTACGGCCTTGGTGGTGGTGGTGGTAGAGGTAAGGGTACGGTGTGGGATTCGCATTTTCGTGCATTGACATAGCTACAGATATCCGTTGTGCCGAGGGTGGTGGAGTGGGTGTTAAAGCAAGAGCAGAAGAACAGGAGCAGGAGCTGGCATAGTTTATCGAATGGCATCGAGCACTTGTGTCAGTTTCCCTAAAGTCGCTTGCAAAGCGGCTTGAGCATCGATCATTGGGGGTTTAGCGGTGATGCCGCTTGCTGATCCCCTTCCACATTTGGTTCGTTAGACGCACTTTGTTCCTGTTGTCTCCTTTCTCTACCACGGCTGTTTTGCGTTTTATTTAATTTAATTAAGCAATCTTCCAATAACACTATTAACATTTTATATCGAGATTCAAAAATGACGGAAATTCTTATACAAGCGAGTAATATAAATGCAAATTATAATTTAAGAAACTTAAATAAAGAAATCTCAATTTCATAAAACATAACATAATTTTCATCGAAATTTCAAACTACAGGTACAAGGACCTTTACATTGGAATTGAAAACAAAGCATAATGATTCAAAACAACATAACAAGCAACAACCACAGACAACATCCTGGAACAACAAAAGCTACTATGACCTATCTTTCAAGGTCGTAACTACAAAATTTAGCTTGGACTTATGGGTCAAAACATAGGTCTCGCTTCCTTCCTTAAATCCTTATATTTTCTTTTTGTAAACTACTTCTTCTCCTACTTCATCCTCATTTCCTTCAGATGGGGTAACAACCTCATCCTCTGTCTCATCCACTTCTTCTTCGTGGGATTGGTAACCAATTTGATTTAGTGGAGGTGGCTAAGCCATATCAGCTGGTGGAGGTAGCATTTCCTCATACACTCCCCACCAAAAGAAATGACTTTGAGCATCTACTCAAAGCTAATCACTGCGATCCCTCAACAAGTCATGAGCATAAACAAACAGATATCCAATTGGGTTCCAAGTCTGAAAATCATGAAATGTTAGCTTTCCTTCATTCCTTAGTACAAAGGTAGCTTCTTGCAACACGAGTTGTCCTAACTTATAAACAGCAATCCTCTCTAATGCATAAATCATTTCAAGTTCCGGCCAACATTTCCTCCTTATAGGGCAGTATTCTATGTCGGTCATGACCTCATGCCATTCGGTGTTCATGAAACCTCTTTTCCACAAATTAAACATTTCTCGAATCGACTTAGGGTGGCTAGCTAAAGAAAATTCTTCGCATAAGACCCTAATTCTTAAACGGTATTCAACCAAAGACTCATCGGGTTGCTTACGTATTTACCTTGTGCTATGCGGCCTTCGCTAAGAGTAAGCTATTCACAAAAGAGGAAAGGATTAGAATTATAAAACCCATACAACCCATGTTATTCTTATCTAAATCTTCCTTTATTTTTATATTTTTACTTTATCCTAATCTTTTCTTTTTATTCATCTTTATGTCTATTATGATTGTATACTCTTAACCATGCTCTGACACCAACTTAAACTATCACACCCTAAAGGATACCCTAAACACGACAGTCCACCACACTCGATATTTAAACTCAAGTATGACAACCTTAGTTACTCCATGAGTTTAGACACCGAGTGTAAAGCTCACATTCAACATATAGGGAACCATACTTTGAATCGAAATAATTTAAGGAGACATACATAGCGATAAGATTATAAATCATAACAGTTATAACCAGATTAATTTATTACAAGGTCTAAGGGGCATACCCCCATCAAAATATTAAGAGTCCTTAGGTATGCAAAAGTCTCTTACAACAACATATCATATATAAGATTAAGGAGATTTAACTAAAAGTTCATGCTTAACATTTAGGCCCCGACTTCTTCAAAAATCTCCTTAACTTTCAAAAGATATACCCATGGAAAGTGGCTTCTCGGGGATAGCCATAAATAATCATACTGCAATAGAAAACTATAAGGGTATAAGTGTACGAGCTTAGTGAGTTTCACTTCCAATATTAAATACTTCATCATACAATAGGGTAAACAAGTTATATTATCAATCATATGAAATGCACAAGCACGTGAGCATACAATACATAAGACTTTCCGGGAGTCTTATGTTGAATGGATTTACGCCCTCCATTTGGGATTAGGTGTTTCAGGCCTATAAGACCATAGATTTCAATTTTTCTTAATTTACATTATGGTTGATTCAGGTGCCTACCTGCTCACAATTTTGTAGTTGATACAAGTGCCTACACCATTACCATTTTAATTTCGGTCATTACGCCAACATTCGAGTTTAGAGGCCCCTCGTTGCCCAACTACTATGCCTTCTTCCCACAAAGGTATAATAACAGATGCAATGTGACTCAACATATGGTATGCATGGTCAATTTGATGATAAAATCATGGCATATTAATTAACAATTTATGGGCGATCATAGATATTGCAGACACTTCAATTCTATACTAAATCATACAAATATTTACAACAATCCCATTTCAAATTTCTTATCATTGATTCACCATATAGAATTCACATACACATTCCAATTTTGTCTTGCCGTAATTCTAATGCCACTATCATTACAAGCACAATCATAAGCATATAGTATAAAGATAGTAAACTCACTTTGCCATGGCGCTAAAATCCACTTAATCGTAATAGTCCTTGGGAAGGCCTAATCCGTCTCCCAAGTCTCTTAATAAAAAAAAAAATAACTCCAATGAATATTTCTATGAAGTTTAAATGAACTTATAAATTCTATTCTATCAAGTTCATCAAAGTTCGTCTAAGAGGAAATTCCAACTTAAACCAACCATAACTTGGTCATTTTAACTCGGAATTTTGCATATTATATACCATTTCTACCTATTTGACAAGAGCTATCTATTTCTAAAGTTATTCTCTTCAAACATGGTCATTTGTCCATGAATAGTAGGGTACAAAATGCTATACGAAATTCCCAACCCATAATTCAACTCCTAATTTCAAACCAAGCATCATTCCAACGCTTTGGTAGATACTTAGATATCATTATATCTTGAAAGACTCTATTATATACATATATAAATCAATATGCATCATGATTCATGGGTTTGGAATCTATTTCCTCATGTACTTAGATAATGCTTAATAGTTGTATAAGATACTATTTTCCTAACTTTGTTTCTACTAAGTGTATTATTGTATACCAATACCCACAATCATTATCATGAATGTCATGAGGTAAGGCTATCTATATGTATATTCTCAATGATATAATATCAACAATTCTTTTAGAAAACTTTTGCTTTGCAAACATTTGAAATTACTAGACTAGAAAACTAGTTCATTTCTTGCAAAATCACACTTGCTTTTATTAAAACTCAATCTTGATGACCTATATGCTAACACCCTTCATTATTTTAATAAGATTCTTCATTTTGAAGTTGGAAAATAGATGTTTTCATAGGTTTACCTAGGTACGAATTTTGCAAATTTTAAGGAATAAAACATTGTTCAATCTATACTTTGAAACCTTTCCTGTTTTAGGATTATATTTTGATAAATTTCATTTATCCTTATCAAATTAGGTCTTTATTACATGTATTCCCTAAGACTTTTATTTTTCCATAAAAATCATCATTTTGGCATTTGGAAATAGCTGTTTAAATAGTGGTCATTTTCAAATCCGAATTTTGAAATTTCCATTTGAGTTTGTTTCTTTTGTAAACTCATTTAATCTTTCTAAAACTAACTCCTAATCAACCTACTCCTTAAAGCTTCTATTTCTTTAATAAAAATCTTGTTTTGGGGTTTAAAAATAGGTGTTTACACCTCAAGCTTTCCTTATTATGACTTTCAAGTTAGTTTTTGAGAAACAAAACTTTAACATAACTTTATAAACTTTTTTTTTGTTTTGAAAATATCCCTTAGTAGATATAAGCTTTACTCATCATAACCACTCATTTATGATACCTATTCCCTAAGTCTTTCATGTTTAATGTAAAATACACATTTTGAAGTTGAAAAAAATATCTTTTCTAAATATGGTTCTTTTTTTATCCGAATTTCAAAAATCCATTTTTGTTGAAACCAAACTAGATCTTAAGCTTTCTAATATTTTCCTACTATTATCATGCTACTTCAAGTCCTTTATGTGCATAAAATAAAATAATAAGGCATTTATGAACTCAAAACAACTAGATCTAGTTTATTATACTAGACATAAATGTAAATGCACTATGTTCATTATGCAGATATGGTTAAATAATGACTATATATGCACAAAACATTAATAATAACAACATAACTCAATAATAAAACAAAGTAATGGCAAAATAACTTAAATAACAAGATCTATAACATTGTGATGGCAAGTATCTCATGTTCAAGTATTTCCACATCCCTAGCTTAAAGCTCATGGGGATTTTTTAGTGGAATCACACATAAATGGTTTTATCATTACATGTTTTTAAGATAGTAAAGTATAGATCTATTACCTATTAGATGTGTGGAGTAAGAAACTTGAAGGAAAAAGAAACTTGTGAGAGTGTGTGTGTGGTGTGTGTCACGGCAAAGGAGGAGAGGAGGAGAGAGTTTTGCAAAAATTTTCTAAAAGTGAAAATGAAGAAATAAGGAAAGTGAAATTAGGAATGCAACCGGGACGAGTTTGGGACGGGTATACTAAAACCCAAACTCGAAGCCGATACCCAATAGGATTTCCAAAACCTCCTAAACCCTATAGGGTTTTTATCCATGAACTCAAAACCCGCTAGACAAACCCTATAGGGACCCGAACCCGATATAAAATTAGAATCATTACATAATAAAATATTTAAAAACGTCATTATAAATGTTTTTTTCATCTTTTTCTATTTCCGATCCATTCTCACTTTATAGGCCAAGTAAAAAACTCTTATCATTACTTATGCAATCCTCTTTATAAAATCTCAATCATTTTCATGAGAAGAAAATTATTGAATGAAAAATTGCGGTAACGGGAGTGCGAGGCTTGAATTTGACGAGAGTGAGCCAAGACCAAGACTAAAAGTAGAGACCATAAAATATTAGTCTATTGCCCTAGGGTTTTTTTATTTTTTCTAAATGATTTAATAAAAAAAGAAAAAAATAGCTTTACAATTAATGGAGCATAGTTGGTTAATTTCGGAGATTGAGGCTAAACATAATATATATATATATATATTTATATATTTAAACGGGTTTGGTTTCCCAACGGTTTTATGCTTGTCCCAAAGCTCATCCCAAAACCTTATAGGTTTTATTATTGATCCCAAAACCCATCCAAACCCTATAGAGTAATACCCTATAGGGTATTTATGGGTTGGGCAGGTCGGTACCCTATAAAAACCCGCTCGCTTACATCCCTAAGTGAAATGGTGAAGGCATAAAGGGGTATTTATAGAAAAGTGTATTAGGGTTTGTGTGTTAAATAAAATGAATAAATAAAACAAATAGAGGAGGATAGAAGGAGAGAGGCATTGGTTCCATGAGAGAGGGAAAGAGATACGTGTGACAATTTTGTGTAATATTTCAAAATTTTAAAGTATATTATGTAATGAAATGTATTGGAAAAGTAAATGTAAGGAAAATAATGAAATTATAAGAATAGGATGTAAGGATGTAAGAGTAGATTATGGGTAGTTGTACTTGAATAGTTGATTAGAAATCAAAAAGTAGATTAGATAATTAAAGTACCGGTAGTAAAGAAAATACGATAAAAGGCTATAATTGTAATTTTTATAACCTGAAAAATTATATAACTGATATATTTGAAAATTTTATGAAATTATGAGTCTAATGGTACTAATAACATATTTTTAATATCTCAGCCTCGGAACATGCTTTTCAAAGTTTGTATCCGATCGGGTTTGAAATAGGTCGAAAATTTGCTAATCTGATTTTTTAAGCATCCTAATATTATTACGAACCAAACTACATTCTTCACTCATTTCGACTTCTTAGCTTAGGAACGCGGGGTTGCCGATCTAAACTGCTAGGGTTTCCTAGGGATTTATTGACTTAGGATTTTCGGTTGAATTTTCGGTATAGGGTTTAAGCTCAAATTTACCTTAAAAATTAGAGGTTTACACAATAGGTGTACCGATTGTCCTGAGAGAAGTTCTAAACTATGACATGTGTATAGATTTCATAGAAAGAGGTGTAGGGATGAGGAACAATCAAATCGGTTTCTCAATTGTGTAAGTGTGATGGAAGATCAAATCTTTTCTTGACTTGTTCTTCACTGATTGTCTGCTTTGATCTTTCTTGGAAGCATTTTGTAGAGTTCCCACGTTACTCTCAATTTTAGCAGTATGACCTAAAATCCCCAAATGAGAAGAGAAACTTCTTATTTATAAATATTAGAAGCTGATGCTAGCCTTTGAATCATTCCTAAGGATCTAGCGGCTGAAATTAAAGCCTTTTTTTCTTTAGTAATATGCTAGGATTGCAAATGGATTAAGAAAGAGGCTAAGGGTGTTTATAATATAAAAGGAGTTCATTATTCATTTTGAACAGCCAATTCTTAATATAAAAATTTTGAAGACTCATTTTAATCTACATAAGCTCTATTTTAATGAAACAAAGCATAAATTAACCCAAGAAGCTATTTTTGGAGTCTACTTTTCACACACGAGAAAACCAAATTAGGTTGAGAGTGGAATGAATCGGTCCAACCATCCTTTCTTTGAGTCTATCAAGCTAAATTTTTCTATGACATCCTTTATTAGACCTGGTCTTCTAAGCTTTGCCACTAACCTAGAAGATGGGCAATAAATTAGGTTCTAAGCTAAATTACTGAAACAACCCCCTAAACATATATCACTTGAGATGATATATGTGGCAAAGCTAGTACATTTTGTGGATTCAAAACATGAAAGACATGCCAAGCGGCACAATCTAGTGAAAAGAGAAACCTTAACCCTCCTCTTTCGATAGAAAATTCATACAACTAGAGAAACCTTAACAATTGTGGTTCCATGTTATATATATACTTGTTATTCCTATTTGCTATAGGATATCATGTCAAGATATATATTTTTAGAAAAGCCATATTATTATTCATCACATTTTTCATTAAGCTTTTATTGGTAATTTTGATTTAATAAATGCAAGGAACTGTGTTGACTAATGCAAATGATGCTTTAGTCAACTCGTGGGATATTTCAATAACTTGGGGATCACTTAATGTCAATATGACTATTGAATCCAAATTTCCTTTCATGGAAGCTTCTATGATTCATTTGTTCACTTATTTTATTTAGTTAATAAAGTTATTTTAGTTATTTACTTTGTCAATATAGACTCATTTACTTAGTCATTTGACTTGATTTAGTTATATACATACGTATGTTTACATATAATGTAGTGTCTCTACATTTTATTTTTAGCCAAGGTAGTGTCTTTACATTTGAATATAGTCTTTGCATTTGAATATATATTAATGAGGTTATTTTTGGTATGTATGCCACTTTCCTATTTTCGTTGAGTTTAACTTGCCTATATGAATATTGTTAAGTATATTTTAGGGAGTGGAAACTAAAGTGAAAATATAATAACAAATTATTTAATGTAAATAAACATAAGCTAATGTAAAACACAGTAGCACAAATAATATAGAAACAAGCATAATAAGAAACTTTAAGTTGATTATAAAACGGTAGTAATCAATTACAAATAGAGATAAAATCATATATTTTTTTAAGGAAAACAAAATATATAGTCTTTATCTACAAGCGATTCCATTATCTATCCACTCTCATCATCATCTCACTGTCTTAAAGAGTTTATAGCCTAAGTTCCCTAAAAATCTTAAACCTATGCTTTGATATCACTTAAGTTGTAATGCTCTAAATTTGAAGATATTTACAACTTACCACGTGTCTATATTAAATATGGACACGCAAAGGCTTAAAACCTGATAAAAATCCATGATTTATACAAATAAACATCTTCAAAATCTCTTGTATATTGATGACTCCAAATATTATCGAATTTTGAAATATAATCATAACCAACCACAAAAGTGTCCTCTTAAAACCTATATGAGGTCAACTAGCATCAATATTACCAATACTATAAGAAATATAGATTATTATTACTAGTTACTCTAGTGTCAACTCTAAGAAAAATCATCTAGTCCAACTAAATATGACTATGTTTCGATTTTCCATTAATCTTCACATGTTCTCTATCCACCATTTAGGAGGACTTCAATACTAGTGATATTTCCAACCCACCAATTAGTTGCATCCAGTGATAGAACAATCAACAAGTTCACCGCTTGTACCTGAAAAAGATAAAAGGATGAGCCGGAGCCCAATGATATACTTATAAACACATGCGTATGTACAAATAGTGGCAAACTCACATCAATCATCATACAAATGCAACAACTAACCATTAGATTATCTTTATCTTTTAGTTAAACATCCAACAAATGGATAACTCAATATCCTAAAACTTAAAAATATTTCATACATATATATGATGTTGGGTACTCTCCACATCCGTGAGTCCAAAAACGGAACCTTGGGTATTCCCCAATATTCCTGAAACCAAAACATCTAAATCTACCCATATTATTTCTGTGCAACTCCACACTAGACAACAACATCACAAATGGATTATCGGGATGCCGCAATGATAGTGTAGATACTCTTCACCTATCATCAGCAATCATGCACAAGCAATAATCATATCATTAATGCAGGATAGTTCTTTAGTCCATTTTAGTTTCTATCCTAAATAAATACATGCACAAACATAGTATACACATACCTGGATCTTTGACTCAACTTAATCCAATTGCTAGAATGCTCTAACTTAGATTACGACACATAAAAGTGTTTAGGCTCGTTTATATTTCCCAACTCAATCCTAGATAACATGCCTTAGAATCTCCACTCTTACTTTACTGTTGATGTGGATATTTATATAAAATATTTGCATATATATATTAAAGTTTTAAATTGAAATATTATAAGAAAATAGTAATTAACTTGATAATAACAAGGTCTGAGGTTTCTAAAAGTAGTAATAAGTCTTTAAGAAGTAAGGTAAACAAGTTTTAGGTATTTTTGAGAAGAATAAATCAAGTTTTGAAAAAAGTTATGTTTGAACACAACTATGTAGGGAAGTAGTGTATAAAACTGATAAGTGGTAGAAAGTAATTCTTAACGTACACAACTTCTACACAAGCTGTGTGGGAAGTTGTATAGAAAATAAATGGAGGGTAACTTGTATAAAATCTAAAAATTACAATATTTTCTTGCTACAAACACCCATAACTAAATTAAATTCAAATCCAACCCTTTTCAAATGCTCATTTACCCATTTCAATTAGTATTGCAAACAAAAGATCTAACTTTTGAGAAGAACCTACATTACCTTCAAATTTTATCAATCCTTTATGTTCCCACTTCTCAATTCTCTTTTTGGCATTAAAGATCCCTTAAAATCTTCCCAAAAAATATTTGTCCTCCCATCAAATCTTAGTATTAATATAAAAGTGCGAAATCTTTGCCTTCAATTATTTGTTTTGTTGAAAATTACAAGAAAAAGAAGGAGTTCCCTTACCGTAGCTAGAATTTCTTCAAGAATTTTTAATGTTGGAACATAAAAGAAGGTTTTTCTCTTTTTGCAAAATAAAATGGGAAGGAAAGTAGAAAAGAACATAAATAAACATATTTCTAAAATGGATAGATCTAAACCTACTTATTAAAAAAAAATTAATCCTTTACCCTTTATTAAAATTTATTTATTAGTATTTCAATAGTGATGCTAGAGGTCCCATCAACCTCCGATTAATAGAAAGTGAAGTTAAACCTCTTCCATTCCTCTTCATTTTATTTGTCAAGGTCACGAGTACTCTTATATTGCATGTCTTTAGGATGTCGAGAACACATTAATTGCTTAACTTCTATTTAAATAATTTTTTCTTTGCCAAAATCCATTTGAATAACTTAAATTGTTCACTCATGCATTAGAACTAAGTGTGCATGGCATGCGGGTGTGTGTTTAATCTTACTACCGTATTAGGTTTCACTACTCATTTTTTATCATTTTAAGTATTGATGATGGTGTGTCTCTGTTGATGTTTATGACGACTCTTTAGGATACGAGTTTGAGGATGGTACTTGAAGATATAGTTGGCATAAACATAGTTATTTTGAATGAATTTTGCTATATTTGAAACATGTTTTTAAAACTATTTATATACTTCGAATAACTTTAATTAATTATCTATTCAACTACTTGAAGTTTAACATTGGAAGGACTTATAGCCCTAAGATTCTGATATGGTCTAATCCTCCTTGATTAAAGGGTTTATAATAAGTTATTTTTAGAAAATTATATCTATTATAGGTTTAATTTAGAATTTCATCTAAACTTAAAAATATATTAAAAAAAACATATAGAACTTTGTTGAAATTAAAAAAAAAATTAAATTACGATTTCATAAATAAAACTGGATGGAAACCCTTATAGGAAATGTAAGCATTACATATATCGCTTAAGTGATAAATGTGACAAACCAATATGTCTTATGCGTTCGAAGGATGACATTGGTTTTCAAATTTGACATAGATTTAACCTATAGATGTGTAAAATTTCATTTGAATTTTAAAATTTAGAAAACCAAGTTAAATTTGAAATTATTTAGGAGAAATCTTGGTTTTAGGTGATGTAATTTTTTGAGAAAATGTCCTCATACAAATTTAATTTGTTTTATGTTAGGTTTTGGTTTATTTGTTTTATGTGGATACCAAGTATATGTTTACTCTTGTTTATGAATATATGTTTATTTTCCCAAGTAATGCTTATGTTGAGATTAAGGAATTGGAACTGTGAATGATTATTAGTGCAATTGGGATAATATAATATATTTTCTTATGATGGAGATTTTTTATGTAAAAAAATGTGTTAACAAAAAATATTATAAGATCTACATGAATATATTCTCCTAAGGAATTAGTGGCAATTTTGAGCTTTAAATGCATTTATTGGGTATAGCGGGGCATAGTATCTCTTGGGCTTGTTTGATTGTCGGAATTTTATCTGTATTGAATCAGTATTGGTTCAGTATCAGTATATTTAGTATTAGTTCAATTTGGTTAATTTATGAGTAAAACTGTTGTTTTTTCATTAGTCTTAATCTATATCGGTTCAGTATTTGTTTGGTTTGAAAATGATACCAAAATGACCAAAATGACACCAAAATGACGATCCAAACAAGCTTTATAATGGCATGTTTGGTACGTAGGAATGGACCGAATGGAATCGTGATTCTAGCTTCCATTCCTTTCCTAATGTTTGGAAGTGTTTTTAGAAACCGAAGTTACAATTCTTTAGAATCGACTATTCCAGCTTTGAAGGAGAATTCGATTCCTTTAAAAAGAAAGAATTGCAATTGCATTCATCCTGTTAATTATATGTAGTATAATTATTTTTTTATCCTATTATAATTCATATTTTGTATTTGACTAAAGACATTTCAACAATTATACTTTTTAGTTATTTCATTCCATGTAATATTCCAAACATAGAATGGATTTGTCATCTCTAAACTTATTCCATTCCAATTCGATCCAATTCATTCTATTTAAAATCATTTTTGCATACACATAAAAGTACTATTGTAGTTGTAGTCCTTTTAGAAAATAAAAAAGGAAAAACTTTATGCATCTTTTAAAAATATTGCATACTTTATCTAAAAGTAAGTAAATAAAAAAGAAGAAAATAAATTTCTAATAATGTTCCAAAATTACTGTTTAAAAAAATTTTAATACTAAAAATATTTGCCTAATTAATTGCAGCAATAGAGAAGTATGTAATTAGAGTAAATCCAAAACAATATCCCGCCAATAGTGGTCAAAGGGAAATGAAATTTTACTAATCCCCATGAAACCAAACCAGTAAGCAACTAACTGAACTGAACCGAAGCCATTAATTCACTTGCCAAAAAAAAAAAAAAGCTGTATCTGCATGTTCTTTTTTCTCAAAACTCTAGAGAGAGAAAAAGAAAGAGAAAAAAAAGAGAGAGTATGGGAGAGCAGAGGATTTGCAGAGAAAGAGAGAGAATCCTTCTTCCTCTGCAAACCCACCAGACGAAATCTCCCTCTTTCTTCACCAAGTCCTCCTCCGTTCTTCTGTTTCTTCTTCTTCTTCTCCATCACCATCCCAACGAACTCAGACCATCAACAACCCTTCTCATTCCCATTTCCAATCTCTCCTCTCTCCAGGACACCACCAACATCAACACTCTAAATCCTAACAACAACAACAACGTTAACAACAACAACATGATCGATTCCTCAGGCGGTTACATGTTTACAAATGTTGGTGTGAGTGGTTCCAACATTTCGTCTTCTTCAGTTGGAGGAGCTAGCGAGAACGAGGCTGATGAGTACGACTGTGAGAGCGAGGTGAGTCAAGAATTTGCTTTTGAAAAAAAGTTCGGTATATCTTTGTCTGTTTGGTTGCTTCGAAGATATAAAAAATATAAACAGTTGGAAAAAATACTTTGGTATCTGAAGACTTTGATTTGACGGTTGTTCATTGTGCAGAGAGATCCTGAAACTTTATTGGAACCTCCTTCCAAAGCTAATAATAACCCTTCTCGTGCCTCGTCCAAAAGAAGTAGAACCGCAGAGGTTCATAATTTATCAGAAAAGGTTTGGTCTTTCTCCCCCTCCCTCTCTCTCTCTATTTGGTTTTCTTTTATTTTTATTTTTTCCCAGTAGTTGTCTATTGCTTGCCTGTTGTTTCTAGGGTTGTGATGTCATGTTGGTTTTATGATCCAGGCTGTTTTTGATTTTTATGTCTAGAATTTTAGCTGATGAGCATATGTGGTTTGTTATGGCAGAGAAGGAGGAGTAGGATAAATGAGAAAATGAAAGCATTGCAAAGTTTGATTCCAAATTCTAACAAGGTAAGTCCTTTTCTATGCCATTTATGGCTCGATGGAACTGAATTATAGTTGAACTTGAATGAGAAGTAAGAAGTTGCTTTAACGCCCAAGTTTAAGTTATAAAGTTTGGGCTCCTATCCTAATTGTATTTTTCTTTTGGATGGTAGACCGACAAAGCTTCGATGCTGGATGAAGCCATTGAGTACCTTAAGCAGCTTCAGCTTCAAGTTCAGGTTTGTGATGTATCTTTTTGGTGTTGGATTTCTCTTGTTAACTAAATCATATGGTCTGGCCATTTCACTTTTAATCTTAATTATTCCTTGTATTCTTACTTCAACCATGTGTATGCTTCAGAAATATCCACGTATTTCTAGTAGCAATCTTTAATTTCCTTTCAGTAAGCATGGCCTACTTACTAATTAACACTGGTTTATGTATCACCTGACAAATAGTGCTTGGTACTGTATCGTGCACCTATGTAGTCCATTGCATTATCCCCCTCTTGGTAATTTGGATATTTTCCCATTGGCTTTGCGTTATTGTGGCAAATTTGGATGAAGTTGGATGTGTCAATGTTTGGCAGCTGTACATATTCATCATTTAAGAAATTTGATTTCTTTCAGAAATTTCTTGAAAAACAATTAGCATATTTCTGAATTTGGAATGACCTAAAAAGTAAAAAATTCTGAAATTTTCTGCTTTGATTAAATTCTGGAGTGAAACAATGAATGCCATCTTGCAAATTTTTTTATTAGAAGATGCTTGCAAATTTTCTGATAAGCCAAGAAGATAAATAATGTTTTAGATCATAATCGTTCTTTCTTAAGAGTTAGTGAGCTGGACTTAAATACATTCTGCTTTTTATTCAGCGCTGTATTACTTTAGTTTGCACCTTCTCTTGGAAGTTGTAAATTTAGTGTGCTTGTTTTGTAAATTTCGATGAAACAAGATTCCGTGGAATGTAATCTACTATTAATTTATGAAAGCATGGTGAGAATGTTTGGTTGGAAATTAAAATATTACATGATATCATGGAACAAAGTTCCCACTTCCAATGAGTTTGAAATTTTTTAATCTTCACACCAACATTCTCACTAATATAGTAATATCTCCTTGAAAACCATATTAAATTAGATATTGAGGAATTCTACTTAGTGGAATAAAAAAGATGAAAATGAGGGCAAGAGAACGTGCTACGGTATGCTTCTTTAATCAGATCTATGGGCCTATTTCAGATGCTATCCATGAGAAATGGATTGAGTTTGCATCCAATGTGCGTACCGGGGGTTTTGCAACCCATCCAACTTCCAGAAATGCGGATAGGATTTGGTAATGAAAATGGGCCTGTGCATATTAACATGGCAAACACTCTTCCTACTGAGCAGAAGACCACAGCGCAAGCTGTCTATGGTTCATGTAATGCTCATGCATCGACAACTGAGCCATACTTGCCCAGCATATCAAATATAATTAATCCAGAAAACCGATATGGTTTAGAATCCCCAATCCAGGCTCACACTGGTGGCTTTCAGTTGCATTCTGCTTCCGAGGTATGTTTAACTAATGTTTTTCTGAGCTTTCACTTGCTAGTAATGCAAATGAAAATTGCCAATTTGTTTTGCACGTGAAGGAAATTTGTGGAGAAGTATTACCCCATCTTCAGTCAAATTCTAATCGTTCAAATGCAGATGGATTTGGTGCGCCATCAAAACCAGCATATTCTTTAAGCAAAACTGGTATGCTTGCGATTCCAATCGAGGAATCTATGAAATTATTTTATCAGATATTCAGCTTCATTTGAACCATTGGTTGTGCTTCAAAGTTTGAAAATGCATCTTTGTTGCACATCTGATGCGAATTTCCTCTCAATCCCCCTTAAATTTCTGTTTAATCCCCATCGATTCATGATTGTAAGTATTTTTCCTCACCAATATTTTTGAAATTCATCACGAACACCTTTTTGTTAAGATAATTGCACCAAAAAACTAGATCGTAATTTCTATCATGCTTTTAAGATCTGCATTACTGGTTTTTACTTTTATCTTTTAATAAACTTGTTAATCAGCTTCTTTTGGACAGGCTAGGTAGGAATCTATTGGGTGACAAAGGTACCATGGCAAAAATTATGCTATCTTTTTGCAAGTTGATGAGGATAGAACCTGTCCCAGTCCCAGCATTATATCTGTTCTGCAATGCGGTATGGGTGAGCTAAGCTGAGCTGTGATTCACCAGAACTTTGCTCTCCACTTCTTACACCGTTTATACAATAAAGTGGCCGGGGCTTGGGATAACATTTTTTTTTTTTTTAAATCTTTCCTTTTTGGAAATCAGCAAAAGGACAATATAATATATATATATTTAAGGTTACACCCATAACTCATTTGTTCGCTCGCATCTACTTATGTGAAGGTGTCTTGCTTTAATGCTTACTCCAAGTCCAAGTTTAATGTGAGGATGGAATGAGCTGGATGATGGGTACTATATGTAATTGATGGACAAATTATTTGTAGCTTACTTAAGGACAGCGAAAGGACCGCTGCCGTGTTAACCGTAAAAACATTGACATTCTAGTCCACAAGATGGGATTATCTTCCCTGACTCTAGGGCAAGCTATTTTATTGGATATGATAACAAAGCAAAATTGGGTTGTTGTTGTCTTCCAACAGTTTCCGAATGCGAAAGACTTCAATAATTCTGAAGGGAATCCTAATATGACTCGGACTTGAGCTCCATGTACAAACTCAAGTGCTGCTCATGTAGAATTAGCTACCTTAAGAAATTATATTCTTTCTAGTTAATCCCATACATGGTTGACGTATTTTCAAAATTAAGATTCCAGTTAAGTTAAGCTTAAGAAATTAAATAAATGGTTTTGAAGGAGGATGTGATTAAAGAGGTAGGGGAAGAAATGCGTAGTTTCTTGAGCTTGCTAGTGCACGGGACAGGTGAAGAAATTTGCAGCATTTATTTCACTGTTACTGAGCGAAAACAGAGCAGCGTCTACTCAATCGTCTTTAATATATATATATATATATGTATGTATATGTATTATGTATGTATATATATAATGTTTATTGTTGAGGATCTTATTAAAAGTAACTATATAAATGTGGTCTAATTAAAATTAATTATTAAAATTAGTGTTGCCAAAATCAGATTGGGGTTTGAGCCGCACATGTTAGGAAGATCAAGGGTTGAGAGGTTGCTGGATCAATGAAAGATAAAAATTTAAGTTATATTTCTAATTATGAAAAAATAAACAATTGTTAAAATATGCAGAAGTGGTGGATCTTACTTATTTAATATATATTTTTTGGAAATACAATCATCCATGAGATCAAATATTATTATTTTTATATTCGTAAATTTTTTTTTTATTTAATTAAATTTAATTTTTTCATTTGTGTGTCTGGTGTAGTGAGATAATGGATCCAATGTCGTAATTGTAACAACAACGGTCAACAACAAACAAAATAATTAATTAAACAAAATGTAACAAACCAAAAACCATAAAACCATGAAACTTCCAATGAAAGGAATTCAAATATGATGTTAACCCACGTATCGAGTCCTTAATGCATTGGACTTAGGAGACATGCTTGGCTTTCTCTCCTCTCCAGAAAATCCTGCACATCTTTGTTCTCTCTCTCTCTCTCTCTCTCTCATTTCTTTCATATGCTTTTCTCCAAATAAAAAACTTAAATCTGAAAAATGCCATTTTTCCCTACAACAGTAGCACCGGCAACTTTACCACATGACACACTAACAGAACCCCAACTTTCACTGCCACGACTTAAATACTAGTAGTTTAACGCTTTTAAGCTTAAATTTCAAATGTTATTTTGCAAGAATGAATGGAGGTGCTGAAGCATGCATCCAACTATTTGGAACCAGCGGACTCAGAGATGATACTTGAGTCCACTTGCCAATACTCCAGTTAAAGTGGACATACCAACCTTTGATTGGGGATGAATTAGCTAGCTGGCATCACATACATATCGTAATCTACCTACTCTTTAAATATCATAATGTTATAGTTGAAAAATATCCATGCTTGTAATGGATACAGAGCTGTTCCCCACAGAATCTTTCGTCTTCATCTCTTCCCCCATTGTGAGCATTTGCACCTCTTATCAGGAAGGGATTATGTTCACAGATGCATATTTGCTTCTCGAATCACAAAGGACCATGAGGAGCATGCAATGACCTATGGTCTTCAGGAGTTAATGTCCGAATATCTAGTTTTTTCAATCTCTTCGAGCTTTTTTCTTGAGCTGTTATCATAGAACTGAACCAAAATTTATCTGCTTCTCAAGTCTAAACCGATTTAAATGTAAGAAGCTGCACTTTCCTCATCATGGCTGATCTTGTCGCTTTGAACCACTACCTGATCATCACCAAACCAACGATTAAGCGTGGGTATGGTTTTGGTTTTCTTTCCGAATTGATTGATTTGTTAGATCACCAATCAGCTTTCTATAGTGATGAATTGAACCGTATGGTTTATTATGAATTCTTCCAACATGTTTTGTTATTTGGGATAATATATTTGTATACCATGTAATATCATAAATATTGTATTAAATTTATTTGATTACAACAAGTATTTATATATCTATATATATATATATATATATATATATATAGAGGTTAAAAATTTCTAATGTCTATAAACTATTAGTTCCATTCCTAATGCAAATATGGTATAAGTTTTGGTAGATATTTGGTATTTTAACTTTACCACATGACACACTACAAAAGTAAGAATAGATTGCACTTAGATCTAGTTAGTTTAATGCTTTTAAGCTTTGAGTGTTATTTTATTTATTTTATTTTATTTTTCAAGAATGGGCATTCAACCCAATGGAATTAGCCAGGTCAATCAAGTCACGGTTGAATTAGTCAGGTGAAAAATAGATTTTTATCATGGATTGACCCTTTTTAAGCCGATTTGATTGAACCTAATTGAACATGCTGTCTGGTCTAATTTTGACTGCATTGATTAAAATATTGGAATAAAATTACATTTGTGAAACGGAATATGTGAATAATGCAATCCTAGCCTTATAACACATTATATATACAATATACACACGTATCCAATTTGTAAACATGATATAGACATATATCTCATCTTATAGACATGTTTTCCTATGGTCATATCCCATCTTATATATGAAATATATGTACTAAAACTATATCCTGTTTTTAGATGGGGTTTTGCAATAGATTTTAGTAATTATTTTCAATTACCTATATTTTAGCAATTTTCTTTTTTATGTTTTGTAAAGATGCTGTTCACCCCATAATATATACACATATATATATTTTGCTAAAAAATTGTGTTAATATTTGAAAGTTAGATTGCAATAGTAAGGCATTGGCAATTTAGGATCCGATCCATGAAACTAGACACGACACGACACGACACGACATGATTATAAAAAGGTTTAGGTAAGTAAAAGTTGATACGGTTCATAAATAGGTCAAACCTGAAAATGACACAAATTTAAACGTGTCCACGAACTCGTTAAAATATATTATTATTTTTTCGTATTCTTATTTTATGAAAATATAACATCATTCATAACTAAATTATAAAATGACAGAACCATCCATATATGAAATAAATATATATATATATAAGGTATAGTATATTATAAATTATATATAAAACATGCATATAATACATAATAAAGATCTCATCTAATAGATAAAATATACATAATTTATATTTAATATACAGTTGATTTATTTGATACATATATACACAAAACATATAAATCATATAGTATGTAAATCAAATATATAACAATTTTATGTATTGATATAACATGCACATATATTAAATTTGCAGATTATAAATACATAATCTATATGTTATGTGAAGATTATGCATATAATATATTATATAAATGTCTGTATTCAAATAGAAATTGCATACAAAATATTTATAAAATGGTTAGATTGTATATAATATAATTATATGTAACTTATAGATTGCATGTAAAGTATGAATTACTCTTAATGTATATCACTTAAATATATGTGTGTGTGTTAGTGTGTGACATAACATATATACAATAGATATTTATAATGTATATGTTTATGTATATACTTATCAAATCATATAAAATATCAACATGTTATAAATATATAATTTATATGTTAGATATGTATATTTATGTTATAATTCATTTGTTACTCGAAATAAATATGATATATATAGATCATATATAACATAATATATAAATATAAATTGATAAATAGATTATATATCTACATGATTGAACTATCTATTATGTATATAACTTTTATAGTTTGTAGTAATTATATATATAATGTAAATAGTACATATAAACTAAAATTTATGCATAACATTATAATATATATGTTTATATATATAAATATTATATATATATATAATCTATAAATTATAAACATATAATATATATTATAATTCATTTGTTACATAAATTGAATATGTTAGATGTGTATATTCGGAACATAATATATAAATCACATATAACATATTATAAGAATTTATATTAATATATATATATATATAATAATAAATAATGCCTAACATGTTGTGTTTTAATATGATTTAGCTTTTTAATATGTTATTTTCTTATATTATGGGTTTCAAACATGTTGTTGGTTATAATGGCATGGTAATATGATTGTTAGTTAAAAATATTGATCCAATTTTTTTTTTTACCATTAATTATTATCCACTAACACTACGCTTATTTAACAACATATTAAGCCACGTATTATAATTTCTTCCTTTTAATTATATATGAATAATATGTCATATGTAATTTATCAACTAAGTCTCCTTGGGATAATAATTATTTTAATATATTAACTTTCCAAAAATTAAATCTTTTTTATTACGTTAATAAATAATACTAAATTTTTCTTATCAATTAATAAGCAGTTTGATACAAGACATGATATAAATGAATTGGATCATGAATTTAGGTTTTCATACATGATTAATAAATGAGTCGGTTTTTAAGATAAAGTTTGTCAAACATAAACTTGTTTAGACATGTACATAGGATGCAACATGGTGAAAAGAATTGTCAGCGCTACAACAGTACATTAGCATGTTTTTGAATTTTATGAATTTTTAAATGATGAAGCATCATATACAAATAGATTTTAATTTCATAGTTCATTCAGGATGCAAAACTCGATGGACCAGATGAGATTTTATGGATATCGTCGATATATATGCTCTTCGGCCTATGAAAGCCCACACCCATGCTGAGCTCAGGCCTTTTTTCTTTGTGCCATCGCTGAGCTCGGGCCTAAGTTGAGCAAATTGGCAGAAGAATCCTGCTCTAGATTTACCAAGTTAAATATTCCTAAAAGATTCAAAGAAAGAGGTCTAATTTCCTAAAACATTCGAGTGTGTTAGCCCGTGATGTAAATTTGGATCTTAATCTATTCATAAATAAACCATGTTCATAGATAAATATTAAATTCATAAAATGATATGGGAAAAAAAGAAGAAGAAAATATCCACAAAATGATGGAAAGGTCTAACTTGCTTTAGTGTCTGGCCCAAAGGGAACAAATCCACATTCTAGAACCATCATTTGTTTTACCTGAGTCCATGCCTAGGCAGCGTAGGGTTTGATTTGACTCACGAAATTTTCATAAGTTTGAAAACAATATTCTAATGCTGTCAATTGGATATTTGAGACTGACTTTGAACAGATAAGACCGTAAGAAGTAGGTGCACTTTTAACAATTTTTGAACAATCGTGGATTTTTTTTCAAGGTAAGAAAAGTTATTATAATAAGGTTATATAGCGTTATTATAATATATAAATATAAAAAATTAAATTTAATATTTTAGAAATAAAAATTTGAACTGAATACTATTAAGTTATAAAACGTTAAAGCCATTCTTATAATAGTAGATTTTTCCATCATATAGTTGATTTGATGGTTTTACAATTTATATCTTGGTTTTCCCCTCATTCTCCATGCCTTGAATTCAATTTGTCGTTTTCGCTCAATAAAAATTAATTAATAATTAACAAATAATTCATATCTGTTTACCATCCATTCCAGAGTGGCAAAATAAGACCCGTAAATGTTAACATCACAAAACCTAGTTGAGCTAATATGAATTTGGTTTATACTAATGCCCATATTCACTTAGAGATTGGAAACACGGACCCCTACAGAGACACGGATTTTTCTTGTCCACTAAACTTGTAGATATATTAACCCAAAAAAAAAAAAAATATAAAAAAGGAAAAAGAAGAATTAGCCACACTCAAACATCACACTCAAACATCCATTATAAGAGCATTAGTGGAAAATAAACTATTTCAATCCTCATAATTTAGTTCAATCCTTCTAGAGATGAGTGGATAACCTTATTCCACATGATAACTATTCGTACCTTACTTGATCAAGTAGGATCTAACTAGATATTAAGAGTTATAAGATATGACACAAGTATAGATATTTTAGAACTTGTTTTTACTGGGTGAGATACGAGTTTGAGGTCTTCCCAAGCTTGGATCTTGTTTAACATATAAAGGGTATCGATTTCAGGATACTACATACCTATCCTATTGAATATTATAGAAAAAAGACAGATAAAAAATAAATAATAATCTTTTTATTTTATTTTATGATCATTTCTATTCAAGATTATCATTTATAGACAACCTTTTAGAAATTTTTATTTTGGAAAAAATTTACATTATTTTATTTCACAAAAAACTTATTGTTTTTCTATTTTGGAAGAAATTAACTTGTATGTACTTGTACTTTTTAAATTGTATAGAAGTTTTGTTTATCTTTTAAAGCTAATCAACATAGAAGTGTCTCTAAAATTTTTAATTTTAAAGTTTACTGCATAATTATGTTTGGTATCACATAAATAGGTTCTACAAATGTTTGTAATAGGTTTCAATTTGCACGTATGACAAATTTCTATACTGTAGAACTTGTGATACTAAGAATGTACTTTTTTAATATTTTTTCCACATATTATTTGTAGTGAATATGTGAAAATAGTAAAGTTTTACGTATTATATTTGTTGATGTTCAATTATGGATCATGGGCTTCTTTAGCCCATTTTGACCAATTACATCTCAAGGTTGACCCATTGGGTCCATGCTCAATCTGTTCTGACTCATCTCGAACCTCAAAGAGTCTTGACTCCTTTGGCTTAGGAGACTAACCTATCAATCATATGTCAGATGGACTCTAAGTAGAATTACTCAGTATTGTCACGCCCCGAATGGTACCCTAAATGGCAGTCCGCCACATATAATATCAAGGCTTAAGAATGGCTACCTTAGTCATGCGAAAGCCTTAGTATATATGTAAACGTCTAACACGGTAATAGGAGACGCTTTTGGGAAGCATAGTTTAAGCAAGTAAAGATAAACATACAAGAATCCAGAAATAAAGTATATCATATCATTAATAACCAAAGGTCTATTACATAACTTCTTAGGGGCATACCCCCGCTAATTCCAGGATCGTGATAACTTTAACATCCAAAATACTATATTAAAGATTTCAAAGGAATTCTAATCTAAGTCTTCGAGTAGATTTCCTCCAAAAGCTTCAATATACAAAACCTACACTGATACGGGAGACCTCGGGCACAAAAACAGGTGTTCCTGAGAATACAAATATCTATAGGGGTCTAAGCTTATGGGCTTAGTGAGTAAATCCCAAAATTCATACTTCAAAGAAAATTATCAATAAGTTTATTATTCAAACATATGAAATGCAACAACCACGTGAGCATAAGACATATGACTTTCCGGGAATCATATGTTGAATGAATTACGCCCTTCATTCGGGGTTGGGTATTCAGGCCAATTACAGCCACAACTTTTAAAAACACTTTTATAGATCTTACCGGCTCCTATACGCATCAAAACTTGTAGTTATTACAGGCTCCTACTAGCCCCAAATTAAGTAGTTCTTACTGGCTCCTACTCGCCACTCACATGATATACCGGTTATGTCTACCACCACTATTATACACTTGTCCCACCAATTGTATAGTAGTGAATGCAATGTGACTAACATATGAGTGCATGAATAATTTCTTTAATTAAAGTCTAGTAGTTACATTTAACTTCTTTAAGTGATCAATCAATTTCAAACATTTCAAGACATTATTCACATACAACTTTATTACAAACAAATCGAGTTTCGATATACTTAGTATTCTTCAACATATTATCATACACTTCCTTTTGATTTTTCTTAAATTCTAGTGCAACTAATTTTACAAGCACAATCAGGAGTATGAAAAATAACGGGAAATAAACTCACTCAGCCATGATGACACCTTCTTTGAAACGATGAGTCGTTCGGGATTTCCACTAATCGTAATAATCTTCGGGATATGAACAATCCTCCTCGAGATTATCTAAAAGAAAGAAAAATACTTAAGATAAGTATTTCATGAACTTCTTTTCTTGAAGATTCTAATCTTTTCTTAGAATCACGGTAAAATTGTATAAAGGGAAATTCCAACTTAAAATGGCCATATCTTGCTCATTTTAACTCAGAATTTTGCGTATAATATACCGTTTTCTACCTACTCGGAAAGATCTACGCATTTCTAAACTTATTTTCATAAAACTAGGTCGTTTGGGTCCCGAAAAGACTGCGACCAGATTTGCCACGGATTTGCAAACACTTGATTTCCTTCTTGTAAACTAAGCTCATTTTGAAAAGATAAATATTTCAATTATTTTGTAAACTTTTGAAAGGTATATATATATATTTGTAATGACTCATAACAAATGTATGAAGTAAATGAAGTTGTCTCAACTTATAAAAAGTAAGGTCTTAAAAGACTTTGACTTGAGATTCTATTGAATATTTATTTTACTTTTGAAAGATCTAAGTTATTGGAGATGAATATTCTTTTTCTAAATTTAATCTCTTGTAATTACTTTAATTTCCTAAAGTGTGGTTTTATTTTCTAAACTTAGATTCAAAAGTAGTAAAATGACATTTTTATTTCTTGTAATGATTCCAAAAGAATTTCCACTTCTTGGTGAAAGATAAGTTTTCATAAAACCTTTTGTTTATGTAAGAAAAATCATTCCCATGGATTTTTAAGAAATTCATTTTCCATATTTATTTCTTTAGAAAGAATCTTTAATTCAAGAAAACACTTTCTCATTTATTTTTGTCGAGACAAAAACATTATGTTCATGCATGAATATGAATCATAAGCTATAGAAATATAAAGTAACATAATAACTTGAAAGCTTAAGTAAATAAAGTAAATCAAGTATTGGGACCTTAGCTTCTTTAAGTTACCCCGGGGCTAAGAAAAGACTAGTCCCGAAAGAAAAAAAAGAGAAATTGTTTTAACTTGATGAGGACAAGTCTAAGACTAGAATGACTAGTCTTAAAATCAACTTGAAATAAATCGCGATAAAGTAAATAAATTGCAAGATAATGAGCTTATATGCTCTAAATAGTATATATAGTATATAGATATGTTAGATAGTAATGAACATAAAAGAAACATAAGTGAACATAGAGAATTATGATTATGAACAAAAACAAAGCATGAACCTAATGTTGCTTTCTTAACCTTTATGGTCTTAGAAAACACACACTAAGCTCATTAAGTAGATGAACATGAAGAAATCTTGAGAAAATTCTCACCTAAAGGAAGCTAAACTAAGGAGACTTCTTCTTGAGAGAAATTGGAGAGAAATTTTTGTAGAATAACATTAGAGAAGAAGAGGTGTGAAGGAAGTGAAGGTATGAGGGTGTATTTATAGGAAAATATGGGGGATAATTTGTGTTAATTAAATAATTGAAAAATAAAACATTTGAGGCATAGAGAGGGAGGGGCCGACGCCATTTGATGCATGGGGAAGAGAAAATTTTAATTTTTTTTGTTATTTTGTTAATTAAAAGTAAGAAATGAAAGATGTGAAGTTGTATTGGAATTGAAAATGTGTAAGAAATAGGGTATGGTTTGTAAGAATAGGTTATAAGAAAAAGTAGAGATAGATGAATAGTATAGAATAGTGGAAAATAGTGTAATGTAAAAGTAGACATGACAATTAAATACCGGTAGTAAGAAAATACGCGTATAAAAGCGATATCTGATATTTCTAGCTACCGAAAAATTACGAAATTGATATTTTTGGAAATCTTATATTTTTACGAGTCTAATGGTATATTCGAAATAATTTTCCTATTTCGGGCTTCCGAATACGTTTTTCAAGAATCATGTCCGATCGGGTTCAAAGAACACTTGAAATTCTTCAATCTGATATTTTTATAAAACCTATAGCTATAACTAACTATTACAACTAATTTTTCCAACTTCGTTTTCGAGGGCTTGAGAAAACGGCAATGCCGGACTTAAGCAGTTACAGTAAACTAGGGTTTGGTTGACTTTGGGAAATCCGGTTGACTTCCGATTAGGGTTTAAACTATAATTCGAATCCAAAAATTTCGGGGATTTACAAGTATACTCTCTTTATCCACCATTAGCTCCACTAGGGAAAATGATTGAAGGTGGATTAGTGACCTAATCCCTATGTCCACAATAACTAGTCTCAACTTCATCATTGACTCACATCACTGGTGGAGCTCACCTCTTATAAATATCTCTATCATGCATTATGAAATATAAGGATGTTATTTTGATAATGCTAAGACTCTTTAACCTCTATAAATTCAGGATGCAATTTGACTTGAGTGTTGGAGTGATAATGCTAAGTGACCCCTCAAACGCACCACTAAGCAAGTTTTGTTTTGCAAGCTTAGTGCACAAGTTTGAAAGTCTAATCCTAACTCTTGCTTTTGTAAACTCCTTGATTTTTTTATGTTAACCTTATAATAGAATTCATAGAATCAAAAGTCAAATTGAAACCCTAAAGTCAAGTAATTCAATAACAAGCCCTAAGGAATCTAGATCTGGCAATCCCGTGCATAAAACTTGAAAATAGTAAAAATGGGATAATCTTAGATTATAGTGCAGAATGATGTCACATAACCTAAAAAGATCAGATTCGTCTAAAATTCAATCATTTCGACCTTGAATGGGATCAGTTTATGAAATCAAGGTCCTGGCACGCGAAATGGTGAAATATTTCGATAACATATTTAGACTAGTAATAAGATGAGGATTCATAAAATATCAGTTTTGTAATTTTTCGGTATCTAAAAATATCAAATAAAGCATTTTTATGTGTATTTTCTTTACTATCGGTAATTTATTTGTCTTGTTTATCATTTATTGTACTATTTCTACTATTCATTACTATTCATCTATCTATACTTTTCCTTACAACCTATTTCTTATAACCTACATACATATTCTTACATTTTTTATTTCCAATTCTTTTTTTTTTATCAAAATTAATTTTTTCACTCTCTCCCTCTCCCTCCTCTCTTAAAATCGGTAGTATACTCTCTCTCCCCTTCCCAAATTCTTTTCTTTTTCAATTTATTCTCTATAAATATCATCTTTTTCTCCACTTCTTTCACACATCTCATTTTACATACCAAAACTCTACCAAATTTTCCTTTCAACTTTTCTCTCCAAGAAATTTCCTTCAAACACTCTCTACCATCCACTTCTCTTTAGGAAAAGTAAACACATCCATTTGTTTCTTTCATTTCCAAATCCTTCATCAAACTTAGGTAAAAATCATAAACCCTCTCTTTTCTTCATGTTAACATAATGAACTTAATGTGTGCTTTGATTTCTAAAAACCCCATGAGCATTATGCTAGGGAGGAAATCATGAAAGCAATAATTTGTTCATGTCTTATTCTAGACTATGTTCGTTTATAATTATTGTTGTTATGCTATTTCATTCATGCTACTAATCAAATTTCTTATATGTATTATGTATATCCATATATTTGATCTGAAAGCCTAATGCTCACTAACCTAACTTTTATCTATGCTTTCTATGTTCTTGCGATTTATTTATTTATTTATTTCTTTCATGCAAATAAATTAAGACTAGTCATTCTAGTCTTAGACTTATCCTCATCAAGTTAAAACAATTTTCTTCTTTCTTTTTTGGACTTATCCATAATCTAAATCCGGAGAGCCTTGACATAAATCGAAGACTCCCATGATTTTTCTTATTTGTTTTCTTGTTTTTCTTAAGGGACTTACCCATGTTTAAGTCCGAGAAGACTTGAATAAAAAATCTAAAACTTTCCAATACATGACTTTACATATAAGTTGATTTAATTTTCTATGTTCTTATATTCTATATGAATTATTTTTCTTTTATCATACAACATAACTATAAATTCATATTCATGTATGATTATGATGTTGTTGTTTTGATAAAATTTTAAATGAAATAAAAGGAGTTGTTTTTCTTCACTTAAAAATAAGAACTAATCTCTTTAGAAACATGATTTTAACATTTTGGAGAAATTTTCACTAAAACATAGGATAATAGTTCAACTACATTGTACCAAAATTTGTTAAAGTAAATTTTTATAAATTTTAATGTTGACAACTTTTCGTTACGTAAACTTTTCTTAAAAACTTATTTAAAAGATTTATACCAAAACTTTGAAAAATACTAAGAATCCAACAATCTTTCTAACTCAAGTTTAAGAGCAACTCACTAGTTAAAAATATACTTAGAAAGTAAAATTGGTAGACAACTTAAAGTACCAAATTTCAAGAAGTAAAGAAAATATAAAAATAATAGAAATGATGAGTAGGCACTCCTTTGTAGTGAACTCAAGATTTTGATTTTCTTTTCAACAACTTAAAGAAAGATTTTGTAAACTTCATTTTCAAACTCTTAAAATAAACTGTTTTATGAAAAATCATTATTGGGACAACATCACTAGGATCATGCATATAATATGGTTTATATATACTAAAATGATTTTTCAACTATGAAAATATCTTTGTGCTTGCTATAGAATTTATGGTGAATAAAACTGAAAAATTAAATTTTAAGGCCTGATATTTTCACGTTAAATTTATACCAACCTTTTTTTTTAACCCAAACGGCTTTAAATTTTAAAAATAACATTCGAAATAGATAGAAATTTTCTAGTACATAGAAAACGATATATAATGTGCGAAATTCCAAGTTAAAATGGGCGAGTTATGACAATTTTAAGTTGAAATTTGCTTTCATCCGAATTTCAATGCAAATACTAGAATAGAATTAGAAGTTTAAGTAGAACTTCCATAAAATACTCATTTCAGGTATTTTTTTCATTTAGCTAACGGAGCTTTGGAGGAATCCATACTCGGAGGACTGTTACAAGTGAAGGATTTTGGCAACAATGAACGAGTAAGTTTATGTCTTATTTTTACGTACTTATTTGTTATTGTAGCTAGAGGCATTAGAAGTAGGAAAATATGAAATGAAATATGCATGATAATGTTGGTTGAAAGAATACTAAGCATATTGAAGCATGAATTTTTGTTAATTAATTTTGTGTTATATTATAATGATGGACAGTCTGTAAATTCCATGACTGCCTTTAACTTACTTTAATTACATATCAAGAATTATATTAATTGATTCATGCATAACACGAAGTGACTCATATTGCATTAGCTACTATGCCCTTGGTAGGACAAGCATATAGTAGTGGGATCCGCAATGTTTGCAAGGATGGGCGAATAGGAGCTCGAAAGAACTATTTAAGGATGAATGAATAGGAGCCCAAAAGAACCATTTAAGGATGGGTGAATAGAAGCCTAAAAGAACCATTTCAGGATGAAGCGAGTAGGAGCCCGAAAGAACTACATAATTGAATTATGAAGCGGGGTTTTAAAGAGCTCGAAACACCTAACCTTGAAATGGAGGGCGTAAATCCATTCAAACATATGATTTCTAGCTGATCATATGTATTGCTTGCTCACGTGCATTTTAAAGCCTATTTAATAACTTGTTTGATTTTCTTGATACGAATATGCTAATTCTGGAATATTCTCACCAAGCTAGTTGAGCTTACACCTCAATAGATTTTTGTTAATGTAAACCCTGAAATTTTCATAATTCTTAGAAAAAAATCCTAGAAGTCTAACACCAAAATTGAAAACCCAAAAATCGACCCAAGTTAAACCAAATCTAAATAAGGTCAAACACGAGAATTCTTAATCTTGAGAAAAAGAGAACCTCAAAACGAAATAGAAAATTCAATTATCGGTTAATTTGACATTGGTACACCAATCAAATCATCTATCCGATTCTTAACACACAAATCAAGACGACATATCCAAATAATGCTCGATAATAAAATACTAAGATCTTGAATCATTCGGTGAATTTTAGAATCAAAAGTTTCAATTTTCACCAAAAGTCAAACTGAGTCAACCCATAACTCTAGACTCGGTTAAACGATCTCGAGAACTGAAAAATATTAAATAATCACAAATAAAATAAGATAAACCATAGAAGTCTAACTAAAAATATAATACGGGCAAAAATCCAAAACTTTATGATCTTACGAATATCTCAACAAAACAGGAAGTCAAACGGAACCCTAAAAGTTAACAAGCTTACAACAAACTCTAGTGTTTAAGATCCAGCAATCCAGTGCTCTTAAACCTTAAACAACGAAATGAAATAATTGTTGATGATAGTTCGTAATAATATAAGGAAGCTTAAAAATATCAAACTCAAAAAATTTTAACGTCCTTTAGAAACAACGAGATCAATTTTCGAAAACCATGCCCAGAATACCAAACGAAAAAATATTCTGCTAATACCAATAGACTCATAAAAATATAAGGAATCTAGAAATATCAGTTTTAGAATTTTTCGGTAACTAAAAATTACAGATATCGCATTTATACACGTATTTTTATTACTACCGGTATTTTAATTGTCTAGTTTACTATTTACAGTACTTTCTACTATTCATATTATTCTCTATCTCTACTTTTTCTACTACATATTCTTACACATACATACCTATTTCTTATAATTTTCTTTTCCCATAAAAATTCTACACCACATATTACTAAACTTCTCTTATACTTTTCTTCTAAAACTAAGTTTTAATCAAATTTCTCTCTCTTTCCTTACAATTGCTGTCCACTTCTCTCTCTCTTGACTCCCCATTTATTTTCTTTTTCAATTAATTTAATTACATCTAATTTTCACTCCAAAATTCTATAAATAGCCCATTCCTCCTTCATTCTTTCACACAACTCATTCTGCTACCAAAACGCTCTCAAATTCTCTACACAAATACTCTCCACAAAATTTTACTCTACCAAAACTCTCTTTCACCAAATACTCACAACATTTCCCTCTATACACAATCCAACTACCATTTCTCACTAACCACATAACCATATATTCACTACCATCTTCATGCCACATAAACACTTTAGGTAAAATTTCTTCCAACCATTTAGTTTATCCACGTCATGTAACTTAACATTACTATGGTGTTATTTTGAAACTCACATGAGTAGTAAAAATAACAACATGTTCATGTTTTGTTCTTACATATGAAAATCCTATTTTATTATCTTGATATTATATATGTTGTTATAATTCGTTATTATCATTATTATTATTATGCTCACTTCTTATTCATATCTAACTAAATATATTTAGTTTTTATATATCATCTTTAAAGCAAATAAGCTCACTTGTTATTTATTTAAGTTCATGCCTTGCAATTTATTTATTTCATGTTATTTTTAAGACTAGACTTTCTAGTCATAGACTTGTCCATATTAAGTCAAAATAATCTTTTCTTTATTTTCTTTATTCCTTTTGGGACTAGTCTATTCTTAGTCCCGAGATGCCTTGATGAAGCTAAGGCTCCCAATACTTGACCGGGATACCTTGATGAAGTTAAGGTTCCAACACTTGATATTTTTATTATCTTACTTATTATTATTTGTTTCTAGTATTTTCTCATATCCTTATTGTCACGCCCCCAGGTATCCTAAATATGACAGCCCACCGTACACAATATTAAAACTTAAGAACGACTATCTCAGTCACTCGAAAGCTTCTATATCGATACAAGACGTACATTCACATCGAAGGGAGACCGGTGGAGTAATGCATTTTAAGATATTGGCAGCGGAACATACAAAACAACATTTCATATATTTCACTGAAATATAAAGTCTTACAACTTCTAAGGGGCATTCCCCTGATAATTTCCATAACAACATGGTCTTACTAATATAAATAACTAAAGGTAGAAGATTTTAGAAGAAATCTACTCTAAGACTTCAAAACAAAGTTCCTCCAAAAGCTTCCCAAAAAAAGATTCTACTCGGATGATCAAGATGGTCTCGTGTGCAAAATACAATCCTACAATATCAAAAGTCTATAGGGGTATAAGCATAACTAGCTTAGTGAGATATTTCTTATGCAAAAGTACTCATAACAGACATTCAACTAAGTTCATTAAACAAGCATATGAAATGCAACAACCATATGATTAAACAATACATACGACTATTCGGTTTCGTATGTATGATGGATTACCCCATCCATCGGTGGTTAGGGAATGATTTAAACTGGGCCCCAAACGACCTCCTTAAAAGTTACGCACGTCTTGAAGTTCCAACGAACTGTACTACTAGTTTCCGGGCTTTCCTTATCTAAAGCGATCGATCCGGCTTAGCTACAACTTGAGATCGTATTCCTTAAACGTCCTAAACCTTCAAGATGTAGCTAGGCAGCTTACCTTTTCGGTCCCATGCTAACGAGTAGTAGCAAAATTTCGAAATGATATTCTAAGTGATATGCATGAGCAATTTATTATATGGGGATTCCAATATGATATTAAATCATTTAAAGTGTTCAAGCAATGATTACACACATAGCAATACATACATAGAAACAATTATATCAAGCATAGATTGGGTTCTGATATACTTATTGTTCATCGATCGCACATAACAATTCACATACATAATTCCCATGATATCCCACATACATATCAATTTTATCTTTTCCTAACATCTAGTGCTCTATTCTACAGGTACATGTGCGAATACATAAACATAAAGGAAACTCACTCGTCCATGACGATCTTCTATGAGTCGAAGTAATCCTTGGGGAAGAGAAGATCTTGGTCCTCAACATCTAAACAAAAGAAATACCCGAAGTGAGTATTTCATCAAGATCTACTCAATTTCTCTAATTCTATCTTATTGAATTCATAAAAAATCGTATGAATGGAAATCCCAACTTAAAATGGCAATAACTTGCTCATTTTAACTTGGAATTTCGCATATCATATACCGATTTCTACATACTCGAAAAGATCTATCTATTTATAAGGTTATTTTTATCAAAAGAAGTCATTTGGGTCTCGGAATTGTGATGTACAGAATTGATACGAAATTTCTAGATTTTAAAACTCAAGTTTTCAAACTTTTCTCCATCAAAAAATATAGATATTTGTTTGGTTGAAAAATCCTTTGAATATATATAAAGACTCAAATTATATACATGAATTTAGTGGTGTTGTCTCAACAATGATTTTTGTAAAACAATGTGTCTTAAAGTGAGATTATGCTAAGACTTGAAAAAAATTAGTTTTGTTTGGAAAATTTCCTAAATTATCATAAGTGAGTATTTCCTTCTTTTAACTCCATTTCTTAGTTATTGAGAATAATTAAATTTCAAAAAGTAATTTTAATCTTTTAAGATTCCTACAACTTTATTTCTAATGGCTAGAAAATGTAGTTTTTAAATATTTCTTGGTTATGTGTTCTAAAGTTTTTCTAAAGTTAGATCCATTTTAGATAAATAATATCAATGATCTTATAAGTTATTTATTTTTATTTCCTAAGTAAGGCTTATCTTTAGAAAGGTTATTCTTTAATAATTTTGTAAAACTTGTCTAGACTTTAGTATTTTAGAGTGTTGGTAGAAAACTTCGATAAATGAGTTTAAGAAAACCTTTATTGAACAATGATTTAGCAATATTAATTTTTTAAAGAAACTTTCCTATTTCCTTTGTCACGCCCTGGAGGGTATCCTAAACGTGGCAGTCCGCCGCATATAATATTAAAGCTAATGAATGACAACCTTAGTCATACAAGAGCTTCGATATCACATGCAAGGTATGCTTCCAAGATAGTAGGAGACTCACAGGGTATTACATTTAAGTAGATAATAAAAGCAAGCAAGAACTTATATAAATAAACATAAATCTTCATAATAATATCCTTACATCATCTTAGGGGCATTCCTCTTTAGAAGTCTTTCAACAAAATAATAGCAACTATAATACAAGCCTACGATAGAGATTTTCCTAGAAGCCTATGTTCAAAACTTAAATACATATAGCTTCTCCCAAAAACTCCTAGTAGCTTAAACTCGCACCTGGCATACGGGGCTCCTTGGGGCCAACCAAAGGTAATCATACTGTAACAAAAAGCTATGAGGGTATAAGCAAATCTAGCTTAGTGAGATAATCCCATCTACAAGACATTCCCATAATTCAAACAAGTAGTTAATTAATTATATGAGAATGCACCATACATATGAACAAACAAAATACACATGATTAATCGGAAATCAAGTGTAGCATGGATTTTACGCCCTCCATATCGAGGGTTGGGAGGTTACAGGCCCTTATGACCATCAATATTTGCAGATTTACCGGCTCCTGCTCGCCCTGTAGACTTCCTGTCTCCTACTAGCTCATGTAGACTTTTCGACTCCTACTAGCCACCACTACCAGTTCCTCGTTTCCTCACACGAAGAATAGTGGTGAAATAAATATGACTTACAATTATGAGATGCATGAATTAATTTCAACATATATTTAACCAAATAATATTTAGTTCAAGTTAAAGGCGATCAACACAATTTTCATCATATTAATACAAGAATCACAATTTATTTATCAAACCTTCTTTTGATATTCTTAAATTATATTCAACCAATCATAATTCCAAGTCACACAACAATTATTCATTTTACTTTTTCTTAATTGCTATTGCTACTACTTACAAGCACAAACAAGGAAATGTATCTTAGTAAAGGATTAACTCACTCCATGTTGGTAGATCCTAATCGAAGTAATCTTCCGGAAAGTGATCTCGGGTCTCCTTCACCTAAACAAGATGAAATACCCAAGATAAGTCTTACATGAAATTTCTATTCTTGAAGATTCTAAATTTTTCTCAAAATCGCGGTAAAATCGTATAAGAGGAAACTCCAACTTAAAATGGCCATAACTTGCTTACTTTAACTCGGAATTTTGCATATAATATACCGTTTTCTACCTACTCAAAAATATCTATCTATTTCTAAACTTATTTTCATCAAACTAAGTCGTTTGGGTTCCAAAAAAGTGGTGAACAGATTAACCACGATTTTTAAAACTTGTTTTCCTTCTTTTATCCAAAACTCATTTTAAAGAGATACGTAATATAATAGCTTGTAAAACCTTTGAAATGTATAAACGTATGTTAAGTGACTCATATTGAATGTATGAAGTTAATGAAGTTGTCTCAAACTATGAAAAGTAAAGTCTTTTAAATATTTTTGGAAAGTAAGAACTTTTGAAATATTCCTTTTTATCTGCTTTGAAAATATCTTAAGTTATTTCAAATAAGTATTTTCTTTTCCTAAATTTAATTTCCGTAATCTCTTTAAATTCCTAAGGAATGATTTTATTTTCTAAGCTTAGTTTTCAACACTTTTTTTGAAAGTAATAACAATTCTATGTTTAGAAATAATTTCTTTGTTTCTCGAGATCATTCCATTTTGATGTAAAGAATTTCTAATACTTGATAAAAGGTGAAGTTTTAGTAAAACTTTTGTTTATTTCAAAAAGTTCTTTTCTATGTATGTTTATGAGCTCCTCTAGATTTCTTAGAAAAGTTTGTTTAAGGAAAATTACTTCTTATTTCTAGAAAAAACTTTATTTTCAAAAACATTTCCTCATTTATTTTGTTGAGACAAAAATCATTATATTCATGCATGAATATGAATCATAAAGTTATGGAACATAAAGAAACATTCTAATAAGCTAATAAGGAAATAAATCAAGTATTGGAACCTTAGCTTCATCAAGGTATCCCGGGACTAAGAAAAGACTAGTCCCTCAAGAAAAAGAAAATGTTTTGACTTGATGAGGACAAGTCTAAGACTAGAAAGACTAGTCTTAAAAACAATATGAATATAAATAAATTGCAAAACAAATGAGCTTATATGCTCTAAAAGTTGTATATAGCTATATAGATATATTAGATATAAAAGCAACATAAAGGAATTAGATGATGAACAAAAATAAAGTATGAACCTATTGTTGTTTTCTTTAACCTTTATAGTTTAGAAAACACACACTAAGCTCATACTAAGTAGATGAACATGAAGAAGACTTGAAGAAAAATTACGTAAAAGAACTAAATTAGAGAGAACTTCTTGGAAGAGATTTCTTATAGAAATTTGAGAGAGTAACTTTAGTATTTGAGAGGTGTGAAAGAAGTGGAAGTAAGAGGGGGTATTTATAGAAAAATGTGAAAGATAATTTGTGTTAATTAAATAAATTGAAAATAAAACAATTTGGGTAGAAAGAGAGAGGGGCCGACGCTAATTAGGAGTAAAGGGGGAGGAAAAATTATTTTTTTTTGGTATTTTTGTTAATTAAAAGAAAGATATGAAAGATGTGAAGTTGTATTGAAAAAGAAAATGTGTAAGAAATAGAGGTATGAGTTGTAAGAGTAGGTTGTAAGAAAAAGCAGAGATAGATAAATAGTGTAGAATAGTAGTAAATAGTATAATGTAAAGTAGACATGACAATTTAAGTACCGGTAGTAAGAAAATATGCGTATAAATGCGATATCTGATATTTTTAGCTACCAAAAAATTATGAAATTGATATTTTTAAAAATCTTATATTTTTACTAGTTTAACGGTATATTCAAAATATTTTTACTATTCCGAGCCCTGAGACACTTTTTTCAAGAACTGTGTCCGATCGGATTCAAAACGAGTTACGGTTTTACTAAACAGATCTTTTTAAGCTTCCTTGGATAATTACGAACAATTCTATCGCCTAAACTCTTTCTTACTCTTGTAGGGTTTCTTAAACAGCAATGCCGGACTTGTGCGGTTACGATAGACTAGGGTTTTGTTGACTTTAGAAATCTGGTTGACTTCTAATTAGGGTTTAAGCTTTAATTTGAATTCAAAACTTAAGGGTTTACATCCTTGGTTTTAAAAAGAGAGTATGTGATATTTTACTCTATGTATACTTGGATGTAATCCTATGTACTATTATTATTAGAAACTTGTGATGAGCTTTTCTAACTTTGGAAAAGATTTGTTAAGATAAAACTTTGTGTCTTTATGGGAAAATCATTTCTTACATGACAAAGATCTAGTTTTAAAGAGATTTATTATTATTTTTGCTTAAGAAAACTCTTTTTCGTAGTTGTTGAGACAATATCAACATGTTCATGCATGAATAAGAATATGTAACTATGAGAAAAACAACATAGTATGATAAATGTAATAAGAGCATAATAGCAAAGTCAAGTATTGGGAACCTTAGCTTCATCAAGGTATCCCGGGACTAAGAATAGACTAGTCCCAAAAAAAAGAAAAGAAAAGAAAAGAATAAAAATTGTTTTGACTTGATAAGGAGAAGTCTAAGATTAAAAAGACTAGTCTTAATAATAGCATGAAATAAATAAATAAATTGCAAAGCATAAAAATAAATAAATAACAAGTGAGCTTATATGCTCTAAATAATATATGTATATATAATATACATATACTATATAGAAGTTAGATTAGAACAAATAATAATAACAATAATAACAACAACATAATAACAATAATAACATAATGGAAAATAGGAATGTGACCAAAAACAAAACATGAACATATTGTTACTTCTTTAACTCTTATGAGTCTAAGAAACATACACTAAGCTCATGCTAAGTTGTATGAACATGATTAGTATATGCAAGAATTTTGTTTACCTAAGGTTATGTGTTTGTTGAAGATGAATAGAATGTGTTGTAGTATTATGTAGAAAATGGTTTTATGGAGAGAAGAAAGAACTTGGGAGAGATTTTGAGAGAGCGATTTTATGGAGTGATTTTGGTAGAGTTTTAACAGGAAATGAGTTGTGTGAAAGAATGAAGATGGAAGGGGTATTTATAGAGTTTTGGAGTGGAAATTAGATGTAATTAAATAAATTGAAAAAGAAAATAAAATGGGATTGATGGAGGGAGAGGGGGGCACCGGTTTTGCATGTAGAGGGGGGAGGAAATTGATTTATTTTGTTGTTTTATAATAAAAAGAAGTAATGTGTAAAGTGTGATGTGATTAAAGTTGTATGGGAAAGGTAAATTATAAGATAGAGGTATGGTAGTATATAAGAAAAAGTAGAGATAGTGAAATAGTAATGAATAGTAGAAATAGTACTATGAATAGTAGACTAGACAATTAAAATACCGATAGTAAAGAAAATACGCATAAACGGACTATATATGATATTTTTAGTTACCAAAAAATTCTAAAACTGATATTTTTGAAAACCTTATATTTTTACAAGTCAATTGGTGTTATCGGAATATTTTTACTATCCAGTGCACCAAGGCACGGTTTTTGAACTGATCTCGTTCGTATCCGAAAGACACTAGAAAATTGTGAATATGATATTTTTAAGCTTTCCTATATTATTACGAACTATTTTCCACAATTATTTAATTTCATTATTTAGGGTTTAATAACACGGATTGCTTGATCTAGATTCACTAGACTAAATATAGAACTAGGTTAACTTTAGAGTTCCGGTTTGACTTTTGGCTCTTAGGGTTTTCTTGTATTTACCAAAAAATCTAGGGACTTACACTTATTATTTTACATGCTCATATACATGCATAATCATAATGATATTCTCTTAATTAAATTTAAAAATAGAATTTTACTTTATTAAAAGAACTCAAAACTAAATTTTCTATTATGTGATTGTCATTAAATAATGGATTTGGTATCAACAACACAGAAATAGAGTAATTCAAGTTTTCTCAAATAACAAAGATAGCTTTACTAAGGAAATATAAGAAATAAATACTTTCTTTTTATAATATGGTAACCAAAGTTTTAGTAAAATAATTTGTTAGTATTCAAAGTTTTCACAAAAAGCTTAAGATTAAACTCTTTTTAACTTCATAACAAAACCAAAAAGCAAACTAGTTTTCAAAGATAAAATCAACTCATAAAGTTATAAAGCCACTTAGAAAAATAATGATTTTCAAGTTTATAACAAAGGAACTTATTTTCAAAGAATACAAATATGATAAGATCAAAAACAAAGGATTTTATCAATAAAAAGGATTCTTTTAAATAAAATTTTTAGAGGAAATAAAAGACCAAGTTTTAGAAAACATGAACTTATATTTTAAACAAGAAATATAAAAAGGAAGACTCATTTTCTAAAACCATTCTAAATGTAAATTTATATATAGGTTATTAACAACTTAATAGACTTTTGATAACTTTGATCTTTTATCACTACAAGTAGAAATTATAAAACACTAAAGTTAAAGGAAAATTTACTTGTTTTGGAAAAAGGAATGAGGAAAATAAAATAAAAATATACTCATTTGTAATAACCTATGAAAATAAAGTTTCTTCAAAATACTTGAAAATAAATTTATCAGTTAAGTTTTAACACTTTAAAATGAATTGTTTTATGAAATAAATTATTGAGACACTACCATTAGAATTTTTGTATATAAAGTGAGCTTATCTATATACTCAAAGGATTTATCAACCACATACATATATATATATATATATATCTATTTTTTTGCTAAAGGATTTTTAAATAAAGTTGAGTTAAAAAATCGTTTCGCAAAATTTAGAAATATTCGTTTTAAATCTGTACCCTACGGTCTCAAAACCCGAATGATCTTATATGACAAAAATAACCTTTGAAATGGATAGATCTTTTCGAATAGGTAGAAAACGGTATATTATATGCGAATTCTGAGTTAAAATGAGCAAGTTATGGCCATTTTAAATTGGAATTTCATTCTATGCGATTTTGACGAACATAGTGAAATAGAATTAGAAAGTTTAATTAGAGTTTCTACGAAATACTCATTCTGGGTATTTCTTTTATCTAGGTGACGAAGGATACAAGATTACCTTTCCTGAGGATTGCTACGACTAAAATGGACGAGTGAGTTATTCATCTTAATTTTGTTACCTTGCTTGTGCTTGTAAAATAGTGGCATTATTATACTAAGGAAAGATAAAAATGGATATGTATGGAGAATTTGGGGATATGAATATATGTGATTCTATGCTTATGTGTGAAATGAAAATTAAGAATATCGCAACTTCAAATTGTCTGTTTAAGTATTTAGTTTACTTACTTATATGATTGCTTATTGCTTGCTAAATTGATTGATCACCTTCTAATAAACCTTAATAAGGTTTGGCTTAAGAAAAATAAAACACTCACGCATAGCATTCGTCGAGTCACATCTCTTTTGAAAGACTGCTATTCCTACGCGCAGAGATGGATTGGCTGTTGTCGTGGGGGTCACGGCCATGTTCCTTCCTAAAGAATCTAAATCGTCCAGGGAATGGAACTCTAGGTTCGGAGCAGAGGCAACCGAATGCTTTGGTAGGGACTTGGGGACTAGCAGTACAACGTCGCAGATCTTCAACACCGATTCCCTAACCTTCGATACGAGGGGTAAATCCGTTCTATATATGGTTTTCGGATAACTATATCTATTTGTAATCACATGATTATTGCCATAGCATATGTGTGAAAATTTAAATGAACTTGTTTGAAACCATGGTGCGAATGAAAATGAATACCTCACTAAGCTAGTTGTAAGCTTATACCCCCATAGATTTTGTTGAAACATGTATACCCATGGCTTAAATCGAGGATCATGACATTGAGGAAGTCATGGAAGGATGTTAAACTTTTATGAAGGCATTAGGAACATAGAATGAAGTTATCTTGTAAGGTTCCTTATATGTAATGTATGCTGTGTTAGTGTTTTGGAAATTTTAAGATGTATACTTATTTTGATTTGAAGACAATAGAGGGATATACCCCTAAGAATTGTAATTTATCATGTCTACTTATTTTGGAAATTTTATGATAAGTATTCTCTTTGCCTTGTTACTTATTTATTATTAATGTAAATTGCGCTACTCCGATGCGTTCCCTTGGTTGTGATGTACGCCTTGTACATGATATGGAAGCCTCTACATGACTGAGGTAGTAATTATTAGACTTTAGTATTGTGTACGGCAGACTACCACGTTTAGAGTACCCTCGGGACGTGACAGTTGATGCATGACCAGTATCTCTTAAACCTAAGATTTCATTTGGTAAGGTTACGCTTTTGGGGGAAATCCTTTTGAAGATCTTAGAATAGATTTCCTTTAAAATCTTTTGACTCTAGTTATTGTTATTTGTAATACCAAGACTATATTTTGAGTATTGGAGATTTATTGGGGAAATGACCTTAAATGATGTAAAGACCTTATTTTCATGATTTTGAAGTTTAATGTTTATCTAGATTTTTGTATGCTATATTTATTTTCTTGAACTATACATCCTACTGGTGTCTCCTATTGGTGTGATAGATGCCTTACATATGATGTTGAAGCTTTCGCATGACTTCGGAAAGTCATTCTTAAGCTTTAATACCGTATGTGATGGATTTCCATGGCTAGGATACTCTTTGGGGCTTGGCAACTTCACCCTCTACCATATTTGAATTAGCGACATCAGGTGCCATCTATGTGGAACGACTCCTGTAATAGTTTCCTTTTCTTACATTCTCTCTTGAACACTTTGTTTTGTATTAGCAAAGCGTTCAATTTATGATGTCACCATGGTCTAAAGGTAAGAAAGTGGCCAAGGACTCTAGTCCTTACAGTATAGCAAACTTTATCTCGAGTCCCTCAAACCCTTAGAAGCCTGGAAGTTAATTCCCATGTTGACCCTAGTGTTATTCTTGCTTGTGAAGGCTTGCAAGATTAGGAGTGGTTCAGTAACCTAGAAAATATGTTGCAGCAAATTGTTGAACAAAACATTGAGTTAATAAACCATAATCACTAAGTGGAGTAACACCTTTGTCACCTTAAATTAGGGGCTAATTGATACAATCAAGTTAGAGGTCTTATTACAAGACCTGGAGTTAAGGTGTCACGCCCCAAAGGGTACCCTAAACGTGACAGTCCGCTACACTCAATATTAAAGCTTAAGTATGACAACTTTAGCCATTCCCAAAAGCTTTTATACTAAGTGTAAGGCGTACTTTCACAACTTTTAGAGGACCATATATGGAATTATGAAGTTTAAGAAGATATGAATAACACGTTTAAGAAGATATGAATAACACATTTAAGAAAAAGGATTCATAATAATCATTCATTCATATTAATGGCTTTACAAACTTAGGGACATATCCCTTGATCACTAATCTATTACATGAGTATTTATATATCATTACTAATACTACACTTTATCTAAATTTCTATTACCCAAAAAGAAATTACCTGCCCGCAGGGTCCATGTGGCCTTAACCATAGGTAAGGAAACTGCAAAAATATTTATTGGGGTATAAGCTAAAGGCTTAGTGAGAACTATTTCCATAAATAACTTCTTGTAACAAGATTTCAAACAAGTTGATTAAACAAACAAATGTAATGCAGCAAGCACGTGGGCAAAACAAGCATATAGTTTTCCGGGAACTATATGTTGAATGGATTTGCGCCCTCCATTCGGGGTTTGGTGATACATAATTTCAATTCAAGTAGTTTTAGTTAAAAACTTTTCATGCTCGCGAGCACTCATCGCCAAGCATTCCGAATCTACTTGATTGACCTTGCTTCCGGATCTTCCGCCAAGCATTTTCCTTAAGTCGCCAAGCAATCGCTTTCGGATCTCTCGCCAAGTGTTGCTTTCGACATGAGCTTACTATCCTTCTCACCCAAGGATAACAACCCAAAATGCAATGTGACTCACTTCGTGGTATGCATGAATTCATTTATTTACTAAGTCATAGCATAATTACTTTTGAATTTAAGGCGACCAAGGAATTTCATACAAATCAATACTATGCTAAAAACAATCATTTAAAACAATTCCGGCTTTGATATTCTTAAAAATTCTTTCAAAGAATTATTTTACATACATATCGGTTTGTCTTTTCCTAACTCTAATGCAACTAATTTACAAGCACAACAAGTATAGCATTTAATTGAAATAAACTCACGATGCCATGATGACTATTCTTCTAGGTGGATGAGTCGATCACACACTCCACTTAGTCGTAATAATCCTCGGGGTAAAAGAATCCTTCCTTGGGGTCACCTAGTCAAAGAAAATACCCACAATGAGTATTTCTTGATGATTTTCTTGAAATTTGACAAAACAATGTCAAAAGAACGTTAAAGTTCGTATAAATGAATGTTCTAACTTAAAATGGCCATAACTTAGTCATTTTAACTCGGAATCGCGCATGTAATATATCGATTTCTACCTACTCGAAAAGATCTACCCATTTCCAAAATTACTTTTAACAAACAAGGTCATATAAGCCTTGAAACAGTGGCGACAAAGTTCACCACGAGTTTTCCATACAAAACAACTTTGGTTTATAAAATCAAAATTGGTTTGATAACTACTTAGTTATCTATATAGTTGAAAAATTCTCTTTTTATACTATATAACTCATATTTAAGCATGCTCAAGTGTCTTGTTGTCCAATTATTTTTCTTGGGTAAAACAATGTTGGTTTGAAGTTTTTCGGAAATATATAGTTTTCAAAAATTGTTTTTGTAAATTTCTTGAAATGAATACTTTGTTTCCTTTTGTTTTCCAAAAATGCTTTATGTTGGTTTTATTATTTTTCCTAAGTAACTTTTGAAAATAAATCTTCCATTTTCTAAGTTTTCTACACTTATACTATTTTAGAAATGCACTACTCTTCTTTTTAGTTTCCTTGCACAAATTCCTTTATCTATTTGTTTACGAAAATCTCCAATTGAAAATTTCTCATTCCTCTCTCATGTCTTATGTTTTCCATAGAAATTATCATGTATAAAATTTATTTTCTTGATAAAATAAAGTGGGACAATATGTGATTTAAGAACTTTTATAGTAAAGTAGTTTCTAAAATTTTAATAGTTTCTTTTTGTAACTTGAAAGGAATGAGTTTATTTATTTTTTTTTGTTATCTTATAGATTTTATACTTTACATAAGCTTATCTCTAAGTGACAAAATTCTTCTTTTGTTTAATTATTTTTAGAAATTAAAATTTTGGACAACAATCTAAATGAACATGATTATGAGAATAACAGTAGACAAAATAAAATAAAACATAGATAATAAAGTCAAGTATTAGAGTCTTAGCTTTTTCAAGGCTCTCGGGACTAAGAAGTAGACTAGTCCCAAAATAAAATAAAATGTAAGAAAGAAAAACTTGTTTTGACTTGATGAGGACAAGTCTAAGACTAGAGGCTAGTCTTATTTCAACAAGGAATAAATAAATAAATTGTAATGGAATAAATAAATAAATTGCTTTGCATGAAATAAATAAATTACAAGTGAGCCTATATGCTCTAAAGAATATGTATATATATAGGTAGTAATATTTTAACAATAATAAAACAATACAAATATAAATGGATTGGCATGAACAAGAACAATACATGAACATAATGTAGTTCCCATAACTTGTAGTCTTTGGAAACTCACACTATGGTCATGTAAAGTTACATGACATGAAGAAGAAGAAAGAAATATGAAATGATTACCTAAAGAAGACTTTGGTATGGTTATGTGGTTATGGGTTTTGGTTTGTTGGTAGAAGTGGTTGTGAAATTATTTTGAGAGAGTTTTGGGATAGTATTTTGAGAGAGTTTTGAGAGGAGAAATTGAGAGAGTTTTGGGAAGAATTTGTGAGTAGTGAATGTGTGAAAGAAGTGAAAAGGAGGGGGGGGGGGGGGGGGGGGGGGGGGGGGGGGTAGGGTTATTTATAGGAAAATGTGGAGTGAATTTTGTGTAATTAAAATAAAGTAAAATTGAAACAAAATTGAGGAAGAGGGGCATAGGGGGCGCCGGCCATGTACAAATAAAGGGGAGTGATTTTATTTTTTGATTTTTGACTTTTGTTAAATGAAGATGTAATGTGTAAGGTAGATATGAAATAAAGATATGGGAAAGGTAAAAAGTTAAGGTTATAGGTTATGGAGTGTGTAAGAATAGGTATAAGAAAAAGTAGAAATAAAAGAATAGTATAGAATAGTAATGAATAGTGTAATGTAAGATAGATATGACTAATAAAGTATCGGTAATAAGAAAATAAGCGTATAATAGCTATATCTGTTATTTTTAGCTATCAAAAAATTTTGAAATTTATATTTTTGAAAACCTTATATTTTTACGAGTCTAACGGTATATTCGGAATATTTTTACTATTTCGAGCTTCCGGACATTTTTTTCGAGAACCGTGTTCGATCGGGTTCAAAGGACACCCGAAATTTGCGAAATTGATATTTTTATAAAACCTATGATTATTATGAACTATTCTAGCTAATTATCCCAACTTCATTTTCCAAGGCCAAAGAAAACAGTAATGCTAGATTTAAACGGTTATGGTAAACTAGGGTTTCGTTGACCTTTAGGGTTTCGGTTGACTTCCGCTTTAGGGTTTTATGCTAAACCGATTCCAAAAATTTGTGGGTTTACATAAGGAGTTGCGAAACTTGGTTAAGAGAATGTTGACAAATCAACCTTATGAGTATGAGCATAATTTCTTTTATAATTGTGGAATTCATCTTATAAGTAATTATGTATCGATTTTTATGAAATGTGAAAATAAAGTAAAGGAAGTAAGGATAACTTACATGTTACACCCGTGATCCAGGTTGTCCTGCTGTCGTGCCAATTGCGCCAGCGACAAGTCTCGTGATCTACATTGTAGTGATATCCAAAGACAATTGTACCCTTAGAGCTGCTTGTGATACCACTGGTGATAATACAAATCACACCTCAGTTTGTGCCCACAATGAGTATAAAGATTGTTAGGTAGTGACGTTAACAACTTGCATCTCGGCCGTGACGTCTAGTGACGATGCTAACAAATTGAGTTATTTTATGTATTTATTTTATTTTATTAGGTTTTTTAAATTATATTTGAATAATAATTACTACTTTACCCCTAGTTAGGTTATGAGTAGATAAATGGCCTTCCTTGTAAACATTCTAATCAATTATTAGGTTTTGAATAAAATTTCATTCTTGAAAACGTTCTCTTGAAACCCTAATTCTTATCAATCATTTTGATCGTGGTGAGTTGCAAACATGAGTGAGTAATTGGGAGTAATATTAGTTATTTACGAGTGTTATATCCCTCTTTGCTTTCTTGGCGAGTCATATCTAAGAACGTAAAAAATCAACCTTTATTTTCATGAAAACTTCAAATACTTGTGTTGGGTTTTGAGGCTTCTTTAGGGTTAATTAACATTGACCATGGATACACTAGTGAATAAGTTCTTAGACGTATCATATTTATTGATTAGAGCTCGGTTTATGGTTAGTTGTCTCTACTGCTATTGTGTGTTCGTACATGATTAAGGTTTATGGCTGTGATTACTAGTCACGTATTATAAAGATATTGAACAGGAGTATGCATGGAAATTTTGGTGAGGAAGTTAATAGTGTAGAATGTGGAAATGTAGGGACTCAGGGTAGTAACACTGCTAATAGGAGAGTTCAAGGTGATGATGATATTGGGAGCATGAACCAACGAATATAGGCTTTGGATACTACAATCAGTACTCTAGCCCTACCAGTTCAACAATTAATGTAGAACCCTAATATGGTGCAAGCTCGTATAGAAGTTCCACCCTACCACCTCTCGATGATGGCAGGGGAGGAGAAGTTATGAGGGATAATTTTCATTACAAGATGCTTATGGAAGAGAATTTAGACCATCTAGGGGTTTTGAGCATGTGAAGTTACAAATGCCTACCTTTTAAGGAAGTGGTTCAACAAATGACTATCTTGACTGGGAAGATAAAGTTGAAGAGTTATTTGCATGCTATGATATGGAAGAACATGCTTGAGTTAGATTGGTTGCAATTGAATTTACGGGATATTCCACCTTATGGTGGAAGAATCTAGTAAGTATTAGGAGAAGCTCTAGCAAAGAGGAGATTTGAACTTGGCAAGAGATGAAATGAGTGTATAAAGAGATTTATACTTGTGTATTATAAACATGAAATTTTATGCACCTCCATTCCCTTAGACAAGGGGGTAAAATTGTGGATGAATATGTACAGGAGTTTAAATCCTGATGATTAGGAGTGGTGCTACTAAGCCACCTGAACAAATAGTTGCAAGGTTTGTAACGAGGTTATAGTATGAGATTGCTTGTGTTATGGAGCTTCAAAAATATGATAATCTTGAAGAAGCCATTCAATTTCCTCTTAAGGTGGAGACAGAGATCGAATTATCCTTACAAATCATCGAGCAATAGGTATGCCTCTTAGAAATCTTATGCTTCAGATGGTAGGAAATCTGATAAAGGAAATTTTAATAAGTTTAGTGATAGGGGGAAGTCTAGTAATTTTGTGAGAAGTGAAAGTAATAATAATGATAGGGCTAAAAATATTACTAATGTAAAAAAAAGTAGTTCGAGTAAAGCGGGTGCTTCTAGTGAAAGAACATGTGCTATTAAATGTTTTAAGTGTTTAGGGACCGGGCATATTGCTTCTCAATGTCCTAACTAAAGAGCAATGGTGAATATTGGTGGTGAAGTTTTAGTGAGGATGAAGAGGATGATTCTAAAGAGCCAGATAGTATTACATAGTACTAGATACTTGTTATCATGAAGCAAAGTTGATGCTACTGAAGAGTGGGGATAATACTAGTATATGAGCATCAATGTGCTAAGATGAGCTCATAATGAATTTCAATCTTCTGAAGAGGAACAAAGAGAGAATTTGTTTCATATGGCTTGTAGGGTGAAAGGAAATTTGTGTACATTCATCATTGACGAAGGGAGTTGCAATAATGTTGTTGCTATTGCTTTAGCAGACAAATTAAATTTAACTACCACTCCGCATCATAAGCTGTATAAGTTGCATTGGCTCAATAAGTAAATAATTTCCAAGTGAATAGACAAGTGAAAGTACCTTTTGGTATAGTTGATAAATAGGACGGGCAAAAAAATCGATCGAACCGTGAACTGCACCATACCAAATCAAATCAATTTTTTGTTAGTTGGCTCATTTTTGGTTTGGTTCAGTACATGGGTTTAGTTCATAGATTGGTTTGGCATAGCGAACTAAATTGTTTGATTATATATAAAAAAATCCGGTCCTAAGTTTTCAAAGACCACATTTGCCTGGCCCAACATTTAAGTTCTAACCTAAAACGCAAATTCCTCATAGCGACACTAGGATAGACCTCAGCTAGGCTACCATCACCACTTCGAGTTCAAGTACTCAGTATCGCTATCAATCTTCACTCTTTAATCCTTTCCCTCTCTAACTCGTGATTGTTGACATTGGTTTTCACTAACAGTCACTTACCTCACCATCACCCCTTACTGAGATTCTTTCCTCAGTCTTCTCTCGTTCTTCGTTAATTTCATCTCCCTCATCACTTCACGCTTTAGCTTACATGAGGCAGCAATAAGGTAACTAAATACACTCTATTATACTCTTTAAGCCTTTGTTTTGAAAACCCTATTGTGATTTAAAAACACTATTTGCATATTGAAACCCTAATTGTAATTTGAATGTGTTTTTTTTTTTCCTATGCGAATTAAAGCCCTATTATAAAGTTTGATTGACCAAAAGATTTGTTTTAGGTGATTTGGAGGTTCTTGCTTTTACCATCGTTATTTAGGCACAGATAGAGGGGATTACTTAGGCTTATTGGATTAAGCTTCCCAGATTTCCTCATCAACCATCACTGAGTGCAGGTTTGAGTTTAAAATTTGATGAACAATTTTAGGTTTTAATGTTTTATGATTTTTTTTAATGTTTTCAATTTGCATGGCATTGGTGTTGTTGTATATTTTGCTCATCTGCCGTATAATTTCTTCTCCCCACTCCTATATCAATTGCTATTTAATTAACGTATATTTAATAATTATAATTATCATTGAGATGACATCATCATCTAATTTGAGTCACGTGGATTGTAGAATGTGATAGAAGTTGGTATAGATTTGATATTGTAATGAAACTATCAATTTTATTGATTTCTTACTCATTTTCATATTTCTAGCTAAAATGAGTCCTCACAGCTGATTGCATTAGTTTATTATTTTTTTAATTATGCTGCACATTGGATAAGAATCATAAGGTAGTCCCGTATGTGAACAAGTAAAGACACTGAGCATTATTTCCCAACATTCCAAGTAGAGAATTTCTTTTGTTGATTATTTTTGAGTAGTTTCGATCATTTTCAGGGGATCAATAACAAGAACGAACTGATTTTCAACAAGATATGCTTTGAAATTTACTCACAACTTATCATAAAGTGCATTTTTCCTATTTTCAAAGTTTAAATCATGAAGCCATCATATGTGTTTGAAAGTATGGTAGCTATCAAGTAGCATGCTTTTTAAATCTAAGATCAATATTGTTAAAAGCAGAATATGTTGAATTATTTGCCCTAAAAAGATACAATGCAACCATATGCTTGTGTCTCATTAGAAAAGTTACAATAAATCCTAAATTTTAGGAATAAGCACTCATAGAATAGTATAAGTAAATGAGTATGAAAAAACTTCATTGAAATTTTTTATCTCTATACATTATAATTTTTAGATTATGTAGAGTGCCAATATTCATTTGAAGATAAGTTTATTATGTTGAAATTTTTTATGCAAATATTATTTTTCAATCACTAATGTCTTCCATCAGAAGAAAAATTTTTCATGTATTCAAAAGATGGATAATTGAGGTGGAGAATCAGATTTTTAGACATTGTTTGGTGATCGATGGGACAATCATGAATCTTAGAAATTTTTTGCTCCAGATTTTCTTTCTAATTTAATAGGGAATTTTCCTAGATATTAAAGACTATTGACACAATGCCTAAGTAAAAAATTAAAAAGAAAAAAAAGATTTCCTTTTATATATATATATATATATCCTATAGATTTTCATTTTTTTTTTATAAAATATGCATTGGATATTTAGTGAAAAGTTTCATAACAAGAATTATAGATATTTGTTGTGGAGCTTAATTTGATTAAGTATGTATATCACTAGATAAGAAGCATATTTTCATCCATGATTTGGTTTTTTCGATTAGATAATAAATATGTCTAAGCTGTTTTTGTTGTGCATTCATCATTAGAATTTTGAAAACTATTTTAGCACCTTGAAACTTCCCTTCAGATTTGTAATCTTTAATGAGATGACCTAATCTTTTTCCTATATGCTAATTAACATTAAGAAAATGTCATTTGAACATTTGTGATATATAAATATAAAACGAGTGCTTAATGTCTAGTCTTTGATGCATTAGGGAGTTGGGTCCCAACTTTTAGGTTTAATTGGTTTGGTAGAATTGTCTTTTGAGTTATGATTTGTTTGATAATGTGTTTGGAACACAAGTCCTCAAACACAAACACTTCATTTTTTAAAATTTGAAGCCTCTAAAATTTGGTCATAATGGTTTCTTTAAAAGTTATTTTTGGATAGGTATAAAAGATATGTTGAGATTATATCTTATATTCATGAAAAACTAATTTATTAAATTCATCCATTTTTTTAAATTTTTAGATGTCTTTTAGCAAAGTAATAAATGTGGATGTTTCCAAGGAAATTCAATGCATGTGAATGCTTCCAAGAAAAATGTTAATGTAGATGAACATGTTGGCCAAGATTGTAAGAGAGGTAATAGTGGTACTTTGCCTTCTTCTAGTACAACATCTAAACTCCCTCCCTTTGCATCCAACTGTAACAAAAGATGGTCTAAAGTTTGGGAACATATGACATTAGAATTGGTTGAAAATGGGAACAAGAGAGTAAGATGCAAATATTGTTAGAGAACTTTTAAGTATAGTAGTGTGAATGGAACAAGGGCATTGCATGCACACTTAAATAGATGTAAACATTTTGCTGACAAAGAGACAATGAGTAGGTAAAAAAATCTCCATGGTATATTAGGAAAAAAGCAGCTTTCCATGCAACTAATTAATAATTTTAATGAGAGTCAATGTAGGAGAGAGATTGCTAGAATGTGTATAGATGCCGAGTTGCCATTTAGATTTGTTGAAAAAGAATCTTTTATTAGTTATTCTAATGTACCACAACATAAGTTTTTAGTTCCATCCCATAGAGCATAGAGATGTGATTGTGTAGAGTTGTACAACGAGGAGAGGAAGAAATTAAGGCAATTTTTTTTCCAAAATTTAATGGTAGTGTGTGTTTGACAATAGACACATGGACATCATGCCAAAATTTATCTTATAGTGCCTAACGTGTCCCTTCATTAATGGCGATTGGAAATTGCAAAAAAAAAGATTTTGAATTTTATCAAATTTCTAGTCACTTTAGTGAGACAATTGGTAATGCCGTAGAGGCATGTTTGAAGGGTTTGGGTAAAACAAAGGTTCTTACAATCACAGTTCACAATACAAGTTCAAATGATCTTTGCATTTAGTATTTAAAAAGAATATCGCAATCTTGGGGAACATGTATGTTGAAAGGAGAGTATCTCTATATGAGATTTTGTGCACATATTTTAAGTTTAATTATAAAGTAGGTTGTGAAAGGTATGGATGATCCCATATTTAGAATTTAATATGCTATTAGATATGTTAGATCTTTTCCATCAAGATTGGCAAGGTTTAAAAGCCGTGTGATAGATGAAAATGTAGGGAATAAGGCATTATTATCTTTAGATGTAGAAACTAGATGGAATTCAACATATATAATGTTGGAGTTAGCTATGAAATTTCAGAAAGCATTTAAATTGTTAGAGATGAAGGATAAGTTTAGGGTATATCTTATAGGCAACAAAATGAAGGCACTTCCTACAGACGAAGATCGAGTATATGCATGTGGCATCTTACCTTTTTTAAAAACATCTTTGAGCATTTTCTAGCTACTTGTATGCCACTTGCAATCATCTTATCGAAGAAATTATAGGTGTTAGGTGCGAGGTTAAAGAACATTGTAAAAGTGATGATCTATCTGTAAGAATGATGGCTGAAAGAATGAATAGAAATCATGAGAAGTATATGTGAAATATTAACAACATAAATGTATTGTCATTTGTTGCTGCGATTCTTGATCCGTAACTGAAGTTATCTTATGTTGATTAGATGGTGAGAGAGGTCTATGATGATGATAAGAGAAATAGCTAATGGAAAAAATTCACCATGCCCTCTCAAGCTTGTTTTATTATTATCATTCTTGTTTAGAGCATAGTAAGGAAAGCCCTAAGACAAATTGAGAAGGTCTTGTGAAGGAACCAAAACTAGAAGTGATAAATGAAGAGTATAAAAAGAAATTGAGAAACAAGTTCACTAAAAAAGTGGGAGGAGACAAGATGTTGTAGAAAAATGAATTGGAGAAGTATTTGGTGGAAGAACACGAGGAACTTGATGATGAAAAAGATTTTGATATACCAGATTGGTGGAAAAAATTTTCCTATAAGTACCTCAGCCTCTCTTTAATGGCTAAAGACATCTTGTGTCATGCCCTGAAGGTACCCTAGTAGTTTAAACAAACTACATTTGAATACTATCACTAGATTACCTTAAGAGAGCAACATATTTTCAAACAACAGCTCTTTTAGTTGCTTTGATAAGAAATGACAAATACATGTAAGCCATAAATTAGTAAATAACTATCATCTTAGTACTTAAATATAATATTACGGACCGTATTGCCTTTTTAAAAAGTCTCTCAACACATAATTGATAATTTAAATACTAACTAACTTAAACTAAAAATAAAAGCAAGTAACTTATCCATAATCTCTGTGAACGTCCAGTCTTGAAATTTTTACCTGAGCTAAATTTCTGGAAGTGACATGCCATGGCCTAAGTATAAACCTGAAAGGACTATTAGAGTGTGAACGAAACCACAGGCTCAGTGAATAACCTGAACTTACCACATATCAAACAAGTTATTTAACAATCATATGAAATACATTAATCAAGCATATGCACGAATACAAGCCTAGATAACCTGGAATCCAAGGCGTGATAAAGATTTACGCCTCTCATTGGGGTTAAAGGAACACAATACTACGGCCTACCTACCCAGGAGAGACTAAGCATATAAGAAACAACATTACTCCCTTTAATTATCACTTTAAATTTATTATATCTTTAACACTCATTTCCTGTTTTTAGCTTTAGAAACTCTACTAAATATTAGTCATTTCAAAGCGATACCATAAGTGAAATCCTTCATTTACCATTTAGTTCCTATGGTATCGATAGAACAAAGGTAATCTTGCGTAGAACTAATAGCCTATTTGCCTAAAAAAACTAAGTATTACCAGAGATCCGAAACACTAACACGTAGTAAGCTGGCACTTACCCAAATGCTACTTATGCAAATCGTGCAATGCATGTTCATTTCATTTATGGTACCGATAGTTTTTAATCAGTTTTAAAGCGATCAATCATTGCACAGACAAGCAGCATGATATATAAGCAACCTATTCATACATAATTCTATTATTACTATTATTAGATTAGCTTAGCAATCAACAATTCATACAGTAAACAATTCCTGTAAACCCATACAGTAAATTCATGTTATTATTTTTCATTTAAGATCAGCTAAGCTATAAGCACACAAAATGGAATAAGTTTGAGTCACTCACCTACTCATATTGGCTAATCGTAATAGTCAGCTGGAAAATCCTTTATAGTTTCAAAATCACCTATTAAGATGAATAAAATATTCATCAATAAAATATAAATTATAGAACTAAACTCTTATGAGTGTCTAAGTGTCCTATATTGATATTTTGTTTTCTTTCTATTACTATATTGGTCCTTTAATGGTCTTATGATAATAATTATTATTTAATATTTATTTTCATTTTGTTTTTCTTGATCTTGTTTAATATTTATATATTTTTATTGGGTACTTGTAGAATTTATATTTAATAGATCGATATCTTATCATTACTATTATCATCACTTTTATATTATTCTTTAGTTAACCTAGTATAGTAACTAATATTTATTTTCTATCATTTAGTTTCGTCGTGTTTCTCTTGATTTGTCACTATATTATTTCCTAATTATTTTAGGAATCACATTGTTTGATATTTTAGCTTATTTTAAATTTTCATTCTTATATATTTATTTATATAAAACAAGTATTTCATAATTATCATAATTTATTCTTATTTGTAAAGTACACCAATATTAGCAATAATGATAGTAATATTAATATTAATAATAATATTCATAACATTAATAATAATAATAATATTATTATTATTAATCTTAAGGACAATAATAATAATAATAATAATAATAATATAATAATATAATAATAATAATAATATTTTGAACATATTTTATTTTATTTTAAATTAAAGCGAGAGGAACATGGCTTGGTATACGACCATGTACCGGTCGTGTACTTCTGGAAACACGACCCTATACAAAATTAGAAGCTGAGAGGAACATGAGGTGGTCACCACCTAGTGTATATCCCGTGCTCATTTGCGAATTTTACTTCCTATGTGAGTTGATCCGTTTTTCCACGATTTTCCACGTCCAACTTGTTTTTAAATGATTCCTAAGTGTTTTTACATTATACACACACACACACACACACATACACACATATCATCTAACAACACATTAACATGTACATAAACCTTTTTTTTTTTTTTTGAATATAAAGAGTGTAACTAGGGTTTTAGCAAAGTTTACCTTGTTGGGATGTTTTAAACTCCGTTCTTGAGTTGATTTCAAACCTAGGATTAACAAAACATTTTTTAAGACAATGTTTAAGGTATAAACTAACTTAAAATGAAATTAACTTACCTTCTTTTCCTCTTTATCCTAGCATATTTGTTGCTATGATAGAGCTTGTTATAAGGTTATGTTTAGGTGTGTTTTCGTGGCTTAAAAAGGGACGAATTTGAGTATTTGATGGGTAGTTTGTTGGCTGATGTTTTGGTGTAAATTAAAAGCTTTGTTTTGGTGTTCTTTAATGTGGGTGTTTATATATATATACATATATATATATATATATAAGCAAAATGGAAGCTCTTTCCTTTGTAAAAATCGAGTAATTCATGCATGTAATCTTCATGCATTTATTACTAAGCTTAGATGGGTTGTTTTGATTGGTCTGGAGTTATTTTATTAACTTTTGTTTTTTTTTTTTTTACTCCATTTTCCTAAAATTTTCGACTGAAGAAATTCTGGACATATCCAACCATAAATCTTTCAATTTGCACCAAATTTATACACATATATTAATATAATATTAGTTAGTTAATGATTATTTAAAATTTAGGATAGTTTATTAAGTTAAACGGGTACAAATATGACAATCAATGAAGAGTTTTATCTCCAAAAATTTATATAGAGTTCTACAAATTTTCTAGATTATTATTAAGTTCAATTTTAGGTTTAAAGTTGATGAGATTAATTATATTTAGGTTTTTATCTCACCCGATTAGGGTTTTCTAAGCTTAATAAGCTAATTTTTATTTTAAGCTCTAATAGCTTAAAAATGCTCTAACTAAAACAATGGTGTGATCCAAATATTTATTTAGAGTCTAGATTATTAGTTATAGATTTTTTTATGTTTTTATTGTGTATTTATAACCTTAACGATTTATTTTTAAGTTAGCATTTTCTAGCTATAAGCGTAATTGGTTATTTGTTCTTTATCACATTTAAAATCTTAACCAAGTTATTCTTATATCTTGAGTTTTTGATACCCACTATGAAATCTTATTAATAGTATTTAATACTACCTAGAAAACTTTGTTTCAAAGTTTAAAACTATATATAGGCTCACTACTACTCGCAGTTCTATTCTAGAGTCTTTGTTGAGTTCAATATTAACCATCTATTTTCTATATTTATATTTTTGTCTATTTTTTACTGGTATAAAAAATTCTCAGGGTTTACATCTTGGAAATTCTTTTTTTAACCGTGGTTTAGAAAGTTCCTTTAGCATAGGTAGCTGAGTTCTTGATGTTTTTAAAAGTTCCCTAACTCCATATATGGTGGAAGCCCTCATATGTGCACTGTAACCCCTGAGATTTTTCTTATCTTAAGTTTAGACATTAAGATCTTAAATCTTTAGTATACATTGGTTAGCCAATGATAGTGTAACGCCCTAAATTAAAGGCATTACAACTCGCCATGTGTCATCTCTTCATAAGAACATGCCAAGTCTATGAAATACTAAATCCACCTGTCATGCCCCCAAAATAGGGCCTAGTAGTATCATCCTATAGTCATCATACAACGTGTGCACCCGTAATATGAGAACCGTCTTGCAAGTCAGATATTACAAGACTCTATTTATAATTGTTACATGTAATGTAGTCATTAATATATTATATAAATACTAAGGATTCCGATTTTCCTTAGTTTGCCAGAACCGCAGAGAATCGGTATCCCCTACCAAATAGTGAAATTGAGATTAAACCTATAAAATACAAGATCTTAATCAATTATACCATTTATCTAAGTTGTCCTTTGAGACCAATATAATCTATGAAACTATCTTCAGCAAGGTCTTTTGATGTAGCACTCTTCACTCATGCTTAACCCAATCCCAGCTAACGTTATACCTGCACAAAGACTGTTGGAGGGTGAGCAAAACCACACGCTCAGTGAGATGACCTGACCAAACCACATATCAAACAATGGAAATCAAGTTTACTTAGCAAGCATATGTAATGCCACAATCAAGCATATGAACAAATACAAGCCTGGAGAATCCGGAGTCCAAAGCAGGATGGAGATTTACCCCTCTCATCAGGGTTGAAGGAACCAGTAGTACATAGTCTATCCAGAAGAAGCCAAGCATACAAGGGAATCTTACGATTTCTCGTATTAGGGTTATCCCTTTTAATATGATAGCTTAACAAACCATCCCTTGTACATACCTTTAGCAACTCCCTAAGCATTAGTCATCCAATCAATACCATAAGCGGCGTCCTTCATTTACCACTTAGTTCTTATGGTACTAACAGATCAAAGGTAACCTTGCGTTGATCTACTAGCCTTTAGCCTAGGTCAACCAAGCATTATCAGAGTCCCGGATGGCCAACACGTAATAGACTACTACGCTTTTAGAGATGCAAATATGCAATATATGCGATGCATGCCCATTTCATTTTATGGTACCAATAGTTTTTAGTCAGGTTCAGGGCGATAATACAATTACAGACAAACATCAACATGCTCCATACAATTGTCATCATACAAAGAAATTGTTAATTATAATAAGATGTTTTGGCAATCATACATACACCAAGCAGCATGCAATTTACCCAACCCACATGTAATTCAGTTTGATATGTTATTATCAATGCAACTAACTACAAGCACAAACAATATGATAAGGTCAAAGTCCCTCACCTGCGGTCCTCGCTATATTGCTGTATTAAGCTACTGGTAGTCCGAGAACCGATTTATATTCCTATGGAATGAAATAACAGATATTTATTATTTTACTAATCTATTTTTCTATTAGTTCCGAAGATAAGATATCTGAAATATCATATTCACCGGATTAGTTTTGGTATAACTTATACTATTATTTACACTAATTCTAATATTAGACATATTTTAGAAATTACGTACTCCTTTCTTTTTATAGTCTTACTTACCATATTAATCTAAGCTGAGTTAATTGGAAACTAATCGCCTAATTCAATTACTAAATCTATTTTAATTAGTTACCAAAAATCATATATTTTATTTATATAATATACTAATCTTAGTATTAGTGATACTCATAAAAGTAGTAGTAATACTAGTATCAAAGATAATGGTGATTATATTAGTTTTAATATTACTACTAATAGTAACAATTTTAATTACAAAAACAAATTTAATAGTTTTGGTAACCAAAATCAATAATACTAATATTGGTAATATCAATAGGCTTAATAATGATTTTAATATTACTACTAACAACATTAGTGATATTAGTAATAGATCAACAATATTCGTAATATAAGCAATAATATTGCTTGAGAAAATAAACTTTAATAATAAAATCAATATCAAAATATTTATTCATTTATTTATTTATTTATTTTTATATATCATTTCATTAAAAACATAAGTAGTTTAAGTTATATTTCTATTATTTTTAGCTAAAACATAAATTACGGAATATTTATTATTATATTCATTTATTTAGATTAATTAAATTAATTTATCAGTTTATTATTATTATTATTTTTTATTTTTATTTTTTTTTTTTCATTTGCAAGGGTACAGGGACGTTTTGTCCCAGATTCTTTCCTTTTTTTTTTTCAGTATTATATGATTATTATATATATACCTATATATATATATATATAGTTCTCGGAGGAGACTTCATCCAGGGGACGTCATTTACGTCCCCCCAATTTTGGGTATTCAAATATTTTTTTTAATTATTAATTTCATAATAAAAAAAATTCGTAATAGATAAAATATTAATTTTTAACACTTTTTACATTACTAAAACATATACTTATAATCGATATCTTACATAACTCATACTAATAAAACAAATGTCAAAATTAATTAAAAAAATTTAGTAATATTCCATAATTAATAAATATAATAATATTAATTAATTTATCTAACCAAAATTAATAAAATTATATTTTTCTATATTTTCAATAATGCTAAAGTATCTACTTATACATATAATAACATATTACATCCTAATATGTCCATAATCTTAGTTTATAAGAAGAAAATGATACAACTAAGGGTTTTTATAAATTTTACCTTTTTGATCCGAGTTTGGGTGTTCTAAACTCCCTTCCAACACTAGTTTCGGACCTTAAACTCTTGTTTCCAAGCTTTTGAAGTTTGTTGATGGAGTTTTGATTTTGTTCTTGTATGTTGGGTTTATGGAATGAGTTTGGGTTTGTTTTGTTGTTATTTTAGTTGTAGATTCAAGTGGTTTTAAGGCTAGAGAATATGGGTTTTAATCTCTTTGTTGGTTGATTCATTAGGAGGTTTTTACAGAGGAAGAAGATGATGAAAAAAAAAGGAGAAGGTAGCTTGTTTTGGGGACGTGAGTTTGCTCCAGATTTCTCCTCCTTCTTATATTGTTTCAACAAGTTATTTGCTGCATTTATTGGGTTATCAAGCTGGCTCCATTTGATTGGGGTATGTGTGTGTTTTGTTGTCTTTCATTGTGCATTATTTGTGCAAGTTGAAGAAGGATTTCGGCTCACCAAAAACAAGAAGATCCCAGCCCTTCCCTCTTCGTGGAACGTCTCCAGCAAGTGGCAAATGCATATATATTAATTATATATTAGTTAGTTGATAATTATTTTAGGTTTAGGATATATATAAATAAAATATAAAGATAAGATAATGAATTTATCACCGTATAAGGAGGGAATAAAAATATAAATTTGTGAAAAAATCAATTTTGTGGGTTTAAGTGATACGTATATTAAATACTAATTTAGTAATATTTTTAAATGAGAAGTTCCATATTCGCGTTATTAAATATTCTAAATAATATAGTATACATAGAATTTCTAGTAAAGGTTTGCATATATATGTTTGAATTTTTGCTTTTTGTTGGAACTTAACCGCTCGTCCAGGGGAGATTCCAATTTGAAAGCAAATTGGTACGTAAGACAAAATCAAAACAAAGGAAAAAAATGCAAGTTAGTTAGGATGTATGGAATTATAAAAATAAAAAGAAGATGATAAATTTATAACTAACAAATATGTAAGGAGTGAGAAAAAATATAAATTTATGAAAAAATTAATTTTACGGGTTTAAGTCATACGTATGTTAAATACTGATTCGGTAATATTTTTAAATGAAAATTTTCATATTCTCCTTATTAAATATTATGAATACTATGGCATATATAGAATTTCTATTAAAGATATCTATATATGTGTTTGAATTTTCGCTTTTTCTTTTGAACTTAACCGCGTCCAGAGAAGGAATTGAAATTGAAAACCAAATGAGTTACGTAAAACGTAACTAAACAAAACAAAGAAAAAAAATGCAAATGAGTTAGGATATATGACAATATATAAATAAAAAGAAGATGATAAATTTATAACCAATAAATATGTAAGGAGTTGGAAAAATATAAATTATTGAAAAAAAATTAATTTTGTGGATCTAAATGACACGTATGATAAATACTAATTTGATAATATTTTTGGATAAAAAATTATATATTAACGATATTAAATATTCTGAATATGATATATATAGAATCTTCGGTTTAATACTTTTACTTTTCTGTTTTTATACCTGCTATCGTAAATTATATTTTATTTATTTAAAAGTTTCGTTTCATGGTATTTTGATAAATTAATAATTATATTACCCTTAATTCGACTTTATTATAAATCTTTAAGATTTGAAATTACATATGAAATCATTTCTATTTATAAATTTATTCTAGACTTTTTATTAGATTAGAAATTTAATTTTAATTTTATATTTGTTACTCGGTTCTTTTTACTAATTATAAATTATTGGATTATATCAGACTTTTAGTTTTTATAGACTCAGAATTATTTAACTTGAATGTTTTAATATATATATATATATATATATTTTACATTAAAACTTAAGTTCGTAAATAGTAAATAGTTTTCTTTATTCTTTATTATGAACTTTTATAGTCTTAGTAATAAAGATTCTTTATTCTAATTTGTTCATACTTAAAAATTTAAATCACGAAAAATTTGGAGTGATTTCTAATATTTTTGTTATAGTTCTTTTATGATTACATTTTATTTTTATATATTTATTATAACCGGTTATGTAAAATCAAGGGTATTACACCACCAATTTGTCAAAATATACATCACAATAACTCCCATAAAAAGGTTACTTGAAAACATCATCTTTAAGTATTCATCTGAAAACGTAAGTTGACACTAACCAAACCTACATATAAACTAGTCAAAACGTTAAAAATAAAACTTCATAAAGATCTTCAATATCTCTCCTAATCTCATGCTCAAGATCTACTGATCCTCAGTGGATAGTCAAGTCTACTATCACCATCCCTATGATCAACATATAGATCATATCTAGATAATCATAAATAATATCATTTCATCTGTACTTGAAAAATAAAGGAATGAGCGAAAACACCTAGTACGGAAAATCAAAACACATGCATATGATCATGCAATAAGCAATATCACATACGACAGAGAAACTAATGTAACAAACACCAATTATTATCTTCAAATTAACTAAGTACCAACACAGTTCAGAACTATTATACACTAGTCCCAAACCTGAGTATCTCATGACTTCCTAAAAACAACTAATATAGAAAAATAGGTAATTATACATATATAGTACTGGGAAATCTCCCATACACCCGGGTGTCATACTCTTACTACTCCTAAACTACCGGAATCATCTCCAAGTGTAACTCCACTAGAGATAACGACACACAAGGATCATCAGGGCGCTCATTAATATCATACTCTGCGTTGTTTTTACTAACAAGGCAAAACACAACACATATATCAATTATATGCCAGATAAGATTTAATCAATTTATTTTCTAATTCTACAAGCACAAACAGCAAGCAAGGTAAGTTCGTACTTGGATTCGTTTCGCAAAACTCCAATTTCGCCAACAAAACCTTTTGAAAGATTAGAAACCCTAATCTCACCAAAATCCTGATCATCAATATATATTGAATCAAAATCTGTTTTCCAATGCATAATTAAACCATAAATCCTAAAATCCATAATGAAAATCGAAAAATCTAGGATACTAGATTCATGCACCTTTTTCCTTTTATTCATAAGACAACGGAATCCCCAAAACACAAATTTTCTCCACAAATTACTCCAAACCCTAAAATTCCCAATCAATAATACATCAACTACCAGGAAAGATCTCATCTTTAAATTAACAAGAACTGAACGGAATTCATACTTACCTAAAGCTTTGATCTCACACCTTATAGATCGTAAGACCAAATCATCAATCACAACTTAGGGTTTTCTCCATAATTCACCAAATCTCTAGAATATAAACAAAAATCAGAAAAAAGACTATTTCTTTAATGCCACAAGAACAAGATAGATTTATACCTTACCTAGATTTGAACTCTTAAGCCTTCTTGGTCTCCAAAACTCAAATCCTCAAAGAACTTAGGGTTTCACCAAAGAATTCTCCACCAATGATTCCTTTCAAAGGGATAGACAATACTTAGAGAGATAATCTACTTAGACCACGAAAAGTTTGGAAGGAAAAACACTTACTAAGAGGTTGTCTCCTTGCTCCTCTTAGGGTTTCCAAAGCTAAGAAAAGGTGGGATAAGACTAAGCTAAGGGGATATATATAGGTAGGAAAAAACTCTAGGAAACACATCAACTTCATATTTCCCACGCTCCATCAAAGGCTGGCAACTTTACTATACAAAGCTGGTGGCTTACCTACCGAAGTCGATCCAAGGTCGGCGGCTTATGAGTCAAGGCCGACGGCTTATAATCCAAGGCCAAGCCTATCTCGGCGGCTTTCAAACAACTTTCGTCCGTGCATCTTGTTTCCATTCCCAAGTTTGTCGTATAAAACATACTTATAAACATTAGGGTGGACCATAAAACCCTCTTATTTTACAATAAATGACACTATTTCCCTTCATTATAAATTAATTATTTGTATATTATAGATAGCTTAGAAAAAAATGATACAAATACAAAAACACTAAATATAAAGTTAAGTCTATTTTTTTTAATGAGATTTGAAACCTAAATTCTGTCTTTAATTTTATTGTCCTAAAATAATCAATAATTTGTTTACATATTCGTTGATGTTTATCTAATATCATAAATTTTTCGTCCTATATATATTATAAGCTTTGATCCTTAAACCTACCTCAAATTTCTCAAAACTACCTAAAATGCCTTGTAAAATTTATTTCACTATAAAATATAAGGCAAACATAAACTTGTCCAATTTTCATTAAGTTCTTTCATTAATTGCTAGAAACAACATTTTCAAACTAAGCACATTCTCCTCTCCTTTACATGTAAAAGAAGTAGCTTGAGTTTGAAAAATTTCATCAGCTAGATGTAATCATCACCAGAAGATAAACACAAGATTTTATTTTAAAAAGTCTAGTATGCTAATATAATTTAATATAATAAGTACAATATCTAATTAATTAAATACAAAACTAAATAAACACAAACTCATTTTGCTACCATTTTCACTGTGAGACTTTCATTTAACAACACCAAAAACATATAAACCACTTTGCCTAATTATACCTTCAATATTAAAAAATCTCTAAAGGATCATACCCAAACACTAAATTTAGTCTTCTTAAGGAAGTAGGTGAAATTCAAAAACTGTCGAACAAATTAAGGTAATACTTATTTTTCAAAGTTACAATAAGTTATCCTTACTAAATACACCAGTACGCTTATGTATTTTACAGTTTAAAAGTAAAACACTAAGTTTAACAGATGTAACAAGTTAAGGAACTAAAACTAAAAATGCTTGTGCACTTACTTTATGAATTTGATTATTTCTAGAGTTTTAGTGTACTTATAAAAGCTTATGAAAAAGTGTAACTTCACTTAGCGAAAACAAATGTGATAGCTTAGGTGGTAAAACAAAGGAAACTACCATAAATGCTTATCTTGAACTTTTCGACCAAATAGAGGAGTGAGATGTATAATTTTAACTATTAAACTTACTAAACACAGTTGTGTTTGAAGTAGTTACACATATCACAGTTGTAGTATATGCTGTGATCAAACTTGAGGTAGTTATACTAGAACAAACTAAAGCCTTGCATCAACCCACGGATTAGTCTCAAAGAATGTAGTTCGTTAAGTGAAGTAAAACATGCCTATAGTTTTGCCTGCAATCAAATTGCGGCCATAATTGCATTCATGATTCTAAGCTGCGGTTGGTACTGAGTGCCTATGTTTGAAATTGAGGGGAAGTGAAGTTTGGATATAGCTTGAATTACGTCAGAGTTATGCCTGCAATTGATCCCATGGTTTAAACTATGTGACACACAGACAAAAATAATCACTATGATCATGCCCATGATCAATTGCCTTGTTTACTCACAGCCTAAGTCGTGCCTACAAGATCATGCCTGCTGTTGATTTCTCATCTACAAACCTTTGTAAAAATTATAACAATTGTTCTATCATATCTCTAAATGATTAAAAGATGAATAGATTAAGGAAATTACAATATGAGTTTAGAACACTTAGCACTAATAGGAGCTATTATTCAATTATACATTTAGTAATGTATGTTCGTTACCCTATAGGAACTATAAATCGGGATCCAAAGTTTCCAATATATTACTATGACAATTAAGCAATATGCATACGCTAGTACTCTAATATTTTCACATTGTTTGTATTTGTAAAATAGTGGCAAATGTCATAATATGTATTTATAACTAGTTGTATGTGTGGGGGATGGTATGATGTGTGTTGTATAGTGTTTGAATGAATGACAAATTTCAATATTAAAGTGATAAACATTCGCTTAATACTGATTATGTAATGTACATTGAGGATTGCTTGAGATTTATATGGTCATTAAATATTTTGGTATGAAACCTAATCGACCATTAAACAAGTGGACATGCATTGCATAATTGCATAAATAACATTTATGGTAATCACATTATGTATTAGTATTTTGGTTCTATGGTAACGTTGAGTTTTTTTAGTAAAGAGAAAAGAAATTATGATTCTCCACAAGTTATCACTGTTCTCTTCGATTCCATAGGAACTAAGCAGGCAACCAAAGGAACGTTGCCTATGGTGTTGGCATGAAATGGCTAGTACTTGGTGAAATTTCTGAGTTATAAGGTTAAGTTAGCTATAAGACACTTAAATATAAATTAATAAGAAAAGAGGAATAATCCTCCATCCTTAGTTCCTAGTCTCTCCATGACGTAGATTACTTGTGAATTAGTTCCTAAAACCTAGTGAGAGGCTGAAAATTTTCACCTTGTTTAGATTTTGGTTATCCAAACTTGTAATTGTTACATATGGTTGATTATTGCATTGCATATGCTTGTTAAATAAACTTGAATGTTCGATTTGTGTTTAGATCGAGTCATTCACTGAGTGTGGTTTGCTCATTTTCCTATAGATTTGTTTGGCTACAGGAAACATTAGAGCTCACTTGAATTTAGAAGTTGATGCTAGTACAAGTTAGCAATGAAGTCAATACATGCACCAGAGAGAATATAGGATTATATGTAAAGAAACAATGTAGGACTAGTAATTTTGTAGTTATAATGCAATGAGTAAGAGCTTAATGAAAGTTATATGTAACATTCTTCTTATATGTGACTTGTATGTATGCAATATTTCTTATTTTAAACAAACTTTTGATTCTATTATAACTGTCTATGTCACAGAGTATTCTACTTGTACAATGTTGATGTACCTCTCTAGCAATCTCAAATTGATTGATATAATGTCTGTAACTCCAATTTGTTACATGGTGCATCGTTATTGCTAGGGTACCTTATAGGGGTGTGCCATGTACAAGATTGGCTTAAAAAATTTGCAGTATTGTCCATTGAGGAGATCTTGAAGCATTAGAAATTTTGAATTAGGTTTCAATTTGTTAAATTTTATATTAGTCTTATTTTCTTTCATATGTTGATTATGTGTTAATAATGTGCCTTTTTTTTATATATATCTTCAAATACAGAAGTGCAAAATTAATGGATTTAACTACTGCAAATATAACCATCAATTAAACTAAGACTAGTCCATTAAAGTGTATTAAATTAGGACTTAAAATACTTTACAGATTCCGATGGTTTGCTATTTGGTAGGGTTATTGGGTTTAATATCAGTTGGTAATGGTATTACTTGTTTTATTCACATATTGGGCATATTAATATAAGGGAATTGGATTGGATTTCTATGAATAAATAGGTCAATTTATATCAATTTAGTTTTTCTTTTTCCTGGTTGAATAACAAACACTCAAGCACAACAGGTTTATTATTATTCATAAGTTAAAATTTATATAAGCTTATGTAGGACATGAAGTTGATCGGACAGGAAAATTCATCTACTTCATTTGTAAGGGAACCTTTATACTTAGAGTAAAAATCAATAAATCATTGATATTCTAAATGAATCAATCAAATTATTATCTAGATTTATAGGAAGGATGAGCAATATAGCATAAGATATTAGATTCTATCCCCTTACCTCATCTTGTAAGTATCAATTTCCAAATTTTAAATTGAACATGCAAAAAACATCTTAGTCTATATCATGTAAAACCTACAAAATACTTGACACCCTAAGTTTGAAAAAAATTATATTACATTTTTATGGTATGAAACTTTAGAAGTAATTTTTCTAATAACTTGCTAGTATTTCCACAATTTTGTAACTACAACATTCATCGATTTACCATGCAATACTATTACAAAATTGCAATTTACCATGAAGTCTAAATTCACCAAAAGGATGGTACATATATGTCACATCTATTTACGAAGGCCTGTTTGATAATTATTTAAGAGGAATATAAAGAACATTTTTCCTTTTTCCTATGTGTTCTTTGACATTTTTGAATTACTTGCCTACTTATACTGTCACGCCCCAAAGGGTACCCTAAACGTGACAGTCCGCCACACTCAATATTAAAGCTTAAGTATGACAACCTTAGCCATTCCCAAAAGCTTTTATATTAAGTGTAAGGTGTACTTTTACAAATTTAGAAGACCATATATGGAATTATGAAGTTTAAGAAGATATAAATAACACGTTAAGAAAAGAGAATTCATAATAATCATTCATTCATATCAATGGCTTTACAAACTTAGGGACACTTCCCTTTGATCACTAATCTATTACATGAGTATTTGTACATCGATACTAATACTACACTTTATGTAAATTTCTATTACCCAAAAAGAAATTACCTGCCCGCATGGTCTACGTGGCCTTAACCATAAGTAGGGAAACTGCAAAAGATATCTATCAGGTTTAAGCTAATAGGCTTAGTGAGAACTATTTCCATAAATAACTTCTTATAACATGATTTCAAACAAGTTGATTAAACAATCAAATGTAATGCATCATACACGTGGGCAAACAAGCATATAGTTTTTCGCCGGAACTATATGTTGAATGGATTTGCACCCTCTATTTGGGGTTTGGTGATACTTATCCTCAAAACAAGTAGTTTTAGTTTATACTCACGAGCACTCATCGCCAAGCATTCCAAATCTACTTGATTTGACCTTGCTTTTAGATCATTCGCCAAGCATTTCCTTTAAGCCGCCAAGCAATCGCTTTCGGATCTTCCGCCAAGTGTTGCTTTCGACATGAGCTTAATATCCTTCTCACCACCCAAGGATAATAACCCAAAACGCAATGTGACTTACTTCATGGTATGCATGAATTCATTTATTTATAAAGTCATAGCATAATTATTTTTGAATTTAAGGCGATCAAAGAATTTCATGCCAATCAAATGTTATACTAAAACAAACATTTAAAATAATTCCGGTTTCGATATTCTTAAAATTCTTTCAAAGAATTATTTTACATACACATCGGTTTATCTTTTCCTAATTCTAGTGCAACTAATTTACAAGCACAACAAGTATAGCATTTAATGGAAATAAACTCACGATGCCATGTCGACTATTCCTCTAGGTGGATGAGTCGTTCACACACTCCACTTAATCGTAATAATCCTTGGGGTAAAGGAATCCTTCCTCGGGGTCACCTAGCCAAAGAAAATACCCACAATGAGTATTTCTTGATAATTTTCTTGAAATTTGACAAAACAATGTCAAAAGAACGTTAAAGTTCATATAAAGGAATGTTCCAACTTAAAATGGCCATAACTTGGTCATTTTAACTTGGAATCGCCCATATAATATACCCATTTCTACCTACTCGAAAAGATATACCCATTTCCCAAAATTAATTTAACAAACAAGGTCATATGGGCCCCGAAACAGTGGCAACAAAGTTGACCATGAATTTTTCCAACATAAAACAACTTTGGTTTAAGAAATCAAAATTTGTTTGATAAATACTTAGTTATCTATATAGTTGAAAAATTCTCTTTTTATAACTATATAACTCATATTTAAGCATGCTCAAGTGTTTTGTTGTCCAATTATTTTTCTTGAGTAAAACAATGTTGGTTTGAAGTGTTTAAGAAAAATATAGTTTTCAAAAATTGTTTTTGTAAATTTCTTGAAATGAATACCTTGTTTTGTTTAAAAAAAAAAAATTTACGTTGGTTTTATTATTTTTCCTAAGTAAATTTTTGAAAATAAAATTTTATATTTTCTAAGTTTTCTACACTAATACTATTTTAGAAAATGCATTATTCTTCTTATTTAGTTTTATTGCACAAATTCCTTTGTCTATTTGTTTACAAAAATCTTCATTTGAAAATTTCTCATTCTTTCCTCATGTCTTATGTTTTTCATAGAAATCATCCATGCATAAAAATTTATTTTCTTGATAAAAACAAAGTGGAATAATATGTGACTTAAGAAATTTTTTATAGTAAAGTAGCTTCTAAAATTTTTGTGGTTTATTCTTGTAACTTGAAAAGAAATAATTTTATTTTTTATTTTCAAACCATATATTTTATTCTTTACATAAACTTATTTCTAAGTGTTAAAAATCTCAATTTATTCTTTTAGAACTTGAAACTTTGGACAACAATTTAAATGAACATGAGCTATGAGAAAATAATAGCAAGTAAAATAACATAAGTAATTAAGTCAAGTATTGGAGTCTTAGCTTTTTCAAGGCTCTCGGGACTAAGAAGTAGACTAGTCCCAAAATAAAATAAAATGAAAGAAAGAAAAAAAGAAAGAAAAACTTGTTTTGACTTGATGAGGACAAGTCTAAGACTAGAGACAAGTCTTAAAATAACAAGGAATAAGTAAATAAATTGCAAGGAATTAATAAATAAATTGCAAAGGAAAGTAAATAAATTGCATTGCATAAAAAGTAAATAAATTGCAAGTGAGCTTATATGCTCTAAAGAATATGTATATATATATATATATATAGAATGATATTTAGATATAGTAGCAATAATATGAACAAAAATAATAACACGAACATAAATAGATTTTCATGAACAAAAACAATACATAAACATAATGTAGCTTACATAACTTGTAGACTTTGGAAACTCACACTATGGTCATGTAAAGTTACATAACATGAAGAAGAAGAAAATAGTAGAAGGTGGTTACCTAAAGAAGACTTTGGTATGGTTATGTGGTTATAGGTTTTAGTTGTTGGGTAGAGGTTGTTGTGAAATTATTTTGAGAGAGTTTTGGGATGGTATTTTGATAGACTTTTGAGAGGAAAATTTGAGAGAGTTTTGGTAAGAAATTTGTAGGTAGTGAATATGTGAAAGAAGTGAAAGAGGAGGGGGGTATTTATAAGAAAATGTGGAGTGAATTTTGTGTGATTAAAATAAATGAAAATTAAAACAAATTGAGGGGTGTAGAGGGGGAGGGGAACCGACCATGAGTGATATGAGGGGAGAGAGATTTTATTTTTTTGATTTTTGTTAAATAAAAGATGTAATATGTAAGGTAGATGTGAAATAAAGTTATGGGAAAGGTAAAAAGTTAAGGTTATAGGTTATGGAGTGTGTAAGAATAGGTGTAAGAAAAAGTAGAAATAAAAGAATAGTGTAGAATAGTAATGAATAGTGTAATGTAAGATAGATATGACTAATAAAGTACTGGTAGTAAGAAAATATGCGTATAAATGCGATATCTGTTATTTTTACTTACCGAAAAATTACGAAACTGATATTTTTGGAAAACTTATATTTTTACGAGTCTAACGGTGTATTCGGAATATTTTTACTATTCCGGGCTCTCGGACACGTTTTTCGAGAACTGTATCTGATCGGGTTCGAAGGACATCCGAAATTCGCAAAACTGATATTTTTATATAACCTATGGTTATTACGAACTATCTAGCTAATCATCCCAACTTCGTTTTCCGGGGCCAAAGAAAACGGCAATGCCGGACTTAATCGGTTACGGTAAACTAGGGTTTTGTTGATCTTTTAGGTTTCGTTTGACTTCTGGTTTAGGGTTTTATGCTAAACCGATTCCAAAAATTTGGGGTTTTACATATACCTTTCTAGGATCATCTTGTTTTTTGGACTATGATAGGGTGGTTAGGAGAAAAAGAGAAGCTTGGGAGTACATTGACAAAATTTCTGAGGATCACTGGAAATGTAAGTTTTGTAAAGAGATGATGATATGAATCCAAGGTGGGTCAAAATTTCTTTCCTTCAGGAATTAGGGTTCTTCATTCTTGTTATCAAGAAAATCAACTAAATCACTAAGAAAGATATGATCTTTCTTCAAAACTCACATAAGAAAAGAGAGGATCATTTTAGGGTTTTTATAGATGAAAATAAACTAAGAAAACAAGAAAGATATGGATGAGATCTCTATTCGATAGGTGCCATGAATAACAAAAATCGAACTTGTTTTATGTTTGAATCACAAAATGATATACCCACATTCTATAAATCATCCACAGCATTAAAAGAATCGACGGATTCGATTAACAAAGTTTATCACAATTCTAATCCTAGAATTGAATAAATATCACATAATAAAGAGGAATCACTCAACTCAATATTCTTAAGCACCACAAAAGGGCATACACTCAATGTTAGAGTCAGTATCTAATGTTTTCTTAAAAAACTTCATTGTTTAATACAACCCAAGACCATAGGCCTTAAATAGACTATAACGAAAACCCTAAAAATAAGGAAATTACATAAAAACCCTTAAACATAACCTAAGACATGACAACTAGGAAAAATAATTCAAATTAAACATAAGTTGGCGTCAAATAAAACAAGACTGGAGGTGTTGCTTTTAGGTTGACATTAAGCCGGTAGCTTATGACCCCTATGTCAACGGCGTACATCTAAATGCCAGCGAACTATGTCATCGGTGTACAATCTATAATTTCCACTTTTCAATCCTTCACATCGGCTTTGAATCTATTTGTTTATTCCTTGATTTTCCATCTTGTACTTGAAGCTTCTACACTCTTTGAAATGCATCGATCTCCCTTAATGACATCCTTTGATTCCCATCATTCCCTCCTTTTTCGAGAAGATTCGTTCTCGAATCTTAGAAATCAACTGGGATGGAACTTCTCGTCTTGGATGTAATGATAATTCATATGGAGTTTCTTTGGGAATCTGTTGAATCTCCTGAAACTTTTGAGGAGACTTCTTTCTTTCTTGGAAGACATGCAAGGAAATGAAAACAAACTCCTTTGACCTTTAGCCCATACATGTTCAAATCTCTCCTGCTGAGCTTCAATTAAAGTCCTTGGAAGCAGTAGGAAAGTCTGTCCACTTTTTGGACCTTATAGGTATTCTGATACCCATCATAAACAACTCACCTGTCATACTGTCATGGTCTACCCAACAACATTTGTGCACAATCCATAGGAGCTACATCACATGTTATAGTATAAGTATAATCTCCTATAGCAATGGAAACCTGTGCCTACTTATGAATGTGTAGAACATCTGGAGAACTCAACCATCGAATATTGTATGTCTTCGAATGTGGAATCACCTGCAAAAGCATCCGTTTAAAAAAATCTTGTGAAATCACATTAGCACAACTACCTCCATCAACAACTAATTTACAAACTTTCTCTTGAACCATACATCTAGCTTGAAATAAATTCTCTCTGTGGCATGATTCTTCTTGAACCTACAATTTAGAAGAAATAGTAGTAACAATAGCCCTTTCTTTCTCTACTTGTACTATAGGAATTTCAATAACCTTCTCTTCTACCATCTCTCCAATGGTATCATCTTCCTTCACCACATTAGCAACAACAATCTCTGCTTCTTCTTTCTTAGGTGACATTTCATCGATAATCTGATAAGCCTTTTCAATCTTTTTAACCTTCTTGTCATTAAAAGCTGCAATTTTTGGCTTAACCCTAACAACTTTCACTTTGGCTTCTCTAAATTCTTTATGCCTTTTCAAAACTAAACTTCTCCAACCAATCATCTATAGTTTCCATCACCTGATTTAAATCTCATTTCATAGATTGTATCTTACGTTGTCTATGAGATTCATCACAAAGATTTCTCCTATTATTGCTTTCAACATGCCTTGATTTATCTTTATATCTCAAGCCACAATTATAAAAATTTCATGCATGATTTTCATAATTGCCTTTATCATAAGGATTTCTCAATAATCATAGTGTCCCGACATGATTTCAGCAGGAAAATTAATTATCATCAAAATCCTAACTCCTCAATTCACTACAATAATCAAACACAGATCTACCGTAGCCAAAACTTAACCCCTCATTCCAAAATTACAAATCAAGATGATAAGATGTCTTGCTGAATTGAAGTGCGGCGAACCAAATGATATGAATCTAAAAAGGGGGAGGGAGGGTTCAAAATTTCTTTCCTTCAAGAATTAGGGTTCTTCATTCTTGTTATTAAGAGAATCAACTAAATCACTAAGAAAGATAGGATATTTCTTTAAAACTCACATAAGAAAAGAGAGGATCTTTTAAGGTTTTTATAGATAAAAATAAACTAGAAAAACAAGAAAGATATGGACGAGATTGCAATTCAATAGGTGCCACGACTAACAAAAATCGAACTGGTTTTGTGTTTAAATCATAGAATGATATAACCCATGTTCTATTAATCACCTATGGCATTAAAAGAATCGATGGATTTTATTAACAAAGTTTATCACAATTCTAATCCTAGAATTGAATAAATCTCAAAATAAAGAGGAATCACTAAACTCAATATTCTTAAACACCACAAAAGGGAAAACACTCAATGTTGGAGTCAATATCCGATGTTTTCTCAAAAAACTTCATTGTCTAATATAACCAAAGACCATAGGCCTTAAATAGACTATATCGAAAACCCTAAAAACATGGAAATTACATAAAAACCCTTAAACATAACCTAAGACACGAAAACTAGGCAAAATAATGTAAATTAAACATAAGTTGGCGTCAAATAAAACAAGGCTGGCGGTGTTGCTTTTAGGCTAGCATTAAGCTGGTGGCTTATGCCCTTTATGCCGGCAGCCAATGTCACTGGTGTATAATTTGTAATTTCCACTTTTCAATCTTTCGTGTAGACTTTGAATCTGTTTGTTTGCTCCTTGATTTTCCATATTGTACTTAAAGCTTCTACACTCTTTGAAATGCATTGATCTCCCTTGATGACATCCTTTGATTCCCATAAGATGAAAATGGGAAAAATTCAAAGTATTAAGGCACATTTGGGTAGTGTTCCTGGTTTTAGCATTGTAGGTTGCAAAGGAGATGTCTTACCTGAGGTGAAGTTGAAAATGCATAATACAACTGACTTGAAAAAGAAAATAAGAAAAAAAAGTTGGAATTAGGTAGTGGAAATAGTATGAGTAATCCAACTATTGGTGAATCATTAAACTGTGAAGTTAACATATTACTTTAGCCACAATAATATTAAATTTTATGTTCTAATGAAAGCATGGATGTCATTTTAACTTTATTCTATTTGCTCTTGATGTTGTTTGGCTGAACGTGGGAATTGGAAAAACAAGTCATAGGTTCTTTTTATTGAAATGAAAAAAGAGCAATTCTCTCTCTCTCTCTTTCTTTTTAATATACGATTTGAACTGTACTGAACCATTTTTTTAAGGCTTGAAAAATTAGTGAACCAAACTATATGGTTAGTTTGATTTTATGAAAATAACAAAACCATAATTTTAGGTTCGATTCAGTTCAGGTGGTGCTTGGCTATTTGCTAGACCAAAAACGTTTTAAAATTTATAAATGTTTTCTAAATCGTTCCACTAACTATGGTCTCACAGGGCAAGTGCACTCATCAGATGTAGCATGGAATGATCTAGGTTGTATTTCAAGGGAAAGCTAGTGAGTACTTCTACTTCACTCTTTTCCTATTATCTAAACGACAAAAACAAGTGGGTTTTATATATGCAGAAGCTAATCTAAGCCTATACTAACAAAGAAGATAGCAAAACAAAGCAGCATATTTCATAGCAGCATGCAAGAATAAAGATAAATCAATTCACAAGGTTGCTTGGGGTCATGCTTCACCTTAGGTCTATTTATGTGACTCAAGAATTTCTCAAAAAATGATGTGCTGATTATTGCATCGTTGGATTCACTAGTGTAAATCAAAGCCTCTCTCGAGGTCAGTGACTCTAAACCTAAAACCAGACTATTGTAATCTCTTCATAGCTATTCTCACCCTTAGACCTGTATAAAGAATAGGAATCCTTCATTTAGAAATCCATTTCGGTATTTAAAAACGAGTGATGAAAGACCTTACCAATCCCTCTCTCAAGGCAATTATGAATGATCTCATCCATAGCCTAAATCTATTCATTAAAAAGATTTCTAAACCTATTTTAACGAAATCAAACATGAACTCATATTGTGTACTATATAGATTCACAATATGAAGTTTAAGCTATTCAATACAATAAATCAACACGTATTGAACAAAAGCACAATATTGTTACATGAAATCGACCAAGGATTCACAAACCCAAAAAAAAATCAGCTACTCCTCCATGAATATAGCAATACAAATCAATAAATCAAAGAAATAGCGCAAACCCATAGTTTGATAAAGCAATAAGAATGGAAATCCTTGATGAATTGAAGCGTTTGAGCCTAAAGTGCTATGAAACCCTAAGCGTTCTTGTGTTTCTCTTTCTAACTTCGCTTTATAAAGAGGAAAATTCGTTATCCTAATAGGGTTTAGAGAAAAAAATACTATAAAACCCTTTTAAAACCCTACACTCTCTATTCTGTCCAAAAAGCTCTATAGAGGATGTTACTTTTTTTTCCTCTTTTTTTGTAAAATGAAAGAGAGTATTTATAATCTTTTAATTTCTTCCCTTTCTACCCTGCCCTTGCAGTACTAAAAAAGGGACTGAAAAGATAAAAAGCTTGTTTTCTTGCACAATCCGAGCCAAGCTTGCTTTATTTGCATCAAATCATCATATAATCTTCTAAATAAACCCTTATAGCCTAAAAACAAATTTTAACAAAATAAATGTTCTTTTCTTGATCCAATCACAAAAATTACATAATAAATATGTACAGATAAGGACAAAAATCAAGGGTCTATTGACACTTATCAAATTCCCCACACTTAATTGTTTGCTTGTCCTCAAGCAAATAAAATAAGGACAAAAGAATCTGTAATTAATTACATTCATAAGAAAATATCACATGAAGCATAACATTCTTTAATTCCATCAATCCAAAGTGACTCATTAGTGCCTACTGCTGAAACCCAAAATTCTTGAAGCTCAGAACAAGATGGATGTGTGTGTTTAAAAATGAAAGAGAACAAAGGTACAGAAAAATTTGGCAAGTAAGCGTAGGAAAGAAAATGGGATTTATTCTTTTTTTTTTTTTAAAGAAATGCTGACTTTGTTAGCTAGACTCAGGATTTTTTTTTTTTAATTTCTTCTTTGTTTTTTTGAAGGCTTGCAAATTCATCTTGCCTTACTATACGGGCAGGATCTGTCATGCTCCAAAAATACCCTAAATATAATAGTCCACCATAATTAATATTAAAACTTAAGTATAACAACCTTAGTCATCTCAAAAGCTTCTATACCAAATGTAAAGTGTACCTTCACAATCATAGAGGACCAACTTTGAAACAAGTTATTTAAAGAAGATATTTATATAGTAATTAAGAATGAAAATCATAACATGATATCTTAAATATGGAAATATAAAGGTCTTACAATATATAAAAGGGGCATTCCCCTATCAAAAGATAAGTCTATCAAAGTCTATTCAAAATAAATACATTAGAGATTTACTTAGAAGTCTAAATCTACGACTACTCTTTACCTTCATCCAAAAATTCCTTAGTCCAAAAAGGTAGTACTTGAGAGAAATATCCCCAGAGCATCAACCATAGGTAGGGGTGCTGTAAGAGATATTTATATGGGGGTAAGCTTTTTGCTTAATGCGAGTTAATTCCACCAATAAAGTACTTAGAAAATTAATATTCAAACAAGTTATTTAAACAAGCATATGAGATGTAATCAAACACGTGAGCAAACAATACATACGATTTTCCGGGAATCATACGTTGAATGGATTTAGCCCTCCATTCGGGGTTAGGTGTTTTGGGCAACAATGCCATAGTTTGCAAATGAAGTTTTTGTAGTTTTTATACGAGCCACTACTAGCCGCTAAATCATAGTTATTTGGATGTCTACTCACCATATTATTACGGCGATCAATGCCATAGAGTAGAGTTTTAGGTTATACAGCCTCACTACTATGCCTTTGTTCCACAAAGAGTATAGTAATGAATGCAATGCAACTCACTACATGTCATGCATGAATCATTTTATTTAAGTAGTCATGGCATAATATTGGATATTTTCAAAAGTGCTCATAGAATTCACAAATAATCATTCCCATACTAAATCATACAATGATTAGTTAATAATTCTTGTTTCGATATACTAAACATAATTTCAATCACATAAGTAAGACACTATACTATCATGTTTTTATCTTTTCCTAATTCTAGTGCTGCTAAACTACAAGCAAAAACATAAGTACAGAATGTAAGAATTTAAACTCACTCAGCCATGGTAGTAGAAGTTTCTCGTCAAAATAGTCCTTGAGGAAAGGAAGCTCAGACTCCATGTCACCTAAACAAAAGAAATACCTAAAATGAGTATTTCTTGGAAGTTCTACTTAAACTTGTAATTCTATTTCACTAAGTTCATAAAAAATTATGTAGAGTGAAATTCCAACTTCAAATAACCATAACTTGCTCATTTTAACTCGGAATTTCACATATTATATATTGTTTTCTACCTACTCAAAAAGATTTGTCCATTTTTAATGTTATTTTCTTCATAAAAGGTGATTTAGGTATCTAAAAGATGCGGTACAGAATCAATATGAAAATCTTAGCCTTTAAAACATGATTTTTCTAACTTTGTATCAATAAAAAATCCCATAAAAATCATATATATTTGTATAGTTGAAAAATCATCTTAATACATATACAACTCATATTATACACATGATTTGTCACGCCCCAAGGGGTATCCTAAACGTAACAGTCCACCACACTCAATATTAAAGCTTAAGTGTGACAACCTTAGTCATTCCCAGAAGCTTCAATATTAAGTGTAAGGCGTGCTCTCGCAAATTTAAAGAACCATACATGGAATTATGAAGCTTAAGAAGATATAATAACAAATTAAAAAAAGAGGATTCATAATATTTATTTGTTCGAAACAATAGTCTTACAAATCTTAGGGGCATTCCCCAGCTATAAATAACTATAATCTATTACAAGAATATTTCTATGAAGTCTACATCTTATCCAACACTAAGCTTCATCTAGAAATTCCTTAACCAAAAAGGAAAATACCTGATTGTAGGGTCCACATGGCCTCAACCACAAATAGGTGAACTGCAAAAGATATCTATATGAGTATAAGCTAATAGGCTTAGTGAGAACTATTTCCATAAATAACTTCTTGTGTAATGAAATTCAAACAAGTTATTCAAGCAGCCAAATGAAATGCAACATACACGTGGGCAAACAAGACATATAGTTTTCCAGGAACTATATGTTGAATGGATTTACGCCCTCCATTCGGGGTTTGGTGGTAGTAACCTCAAAATAAGTAGTTTTAGTTAAAAAAAATTATGCTTTTGATCAATACCGCCAAGCATATTAAGTCTACTTGAATTAAGTCATGCTTCCGGACTTTCCGCCAAGCATTTAACTCCATGTTGCCAAGCAATCACTTTCGATCATAACCGCCAAGTGTTGCTTTCGACCTGAGCTACCATCCTTCTCACCCAAGGGTAATAACCTAATGCAATGTGGCTCACTTCGTGGTATGTATGAATAAATTTATTTATGATATCATAGCATCATTATTATCAAATTTAAGGTAATCATAGAATTTCATACTAAAACAAACATTTAATCAGTTCCGGCCTCGATATTCTTAGGATCCTTTCAACTAATTTTTCGCATACATATCAATTTGTCTTTTCTTAGTTCTAATGCGACTAAATTACAAGCACAATCAAGTAAAGTATTTTAAGAAAATAAACTCACGATGCCATGTCGACACTTCTCTAAACGGATGAGTCGTTCACATAATCCACTAGTCGAAATAATCCTCGAGGTATGGGTATCCTTCCTTGGAATCAACTAGTCAAGGAAAATACCCAAAATGAATATTTCTTGATGACTTTCTTGAATTTTGATTAAACAATGTCATAAGAACGTCAAAGTTCGTATAAGAGAGAATTCCAAATTAAAATGGCCATAACTTGGTCATTTTAACTCGGAATCGCTCATATAATATATCGATTTATACCTACTCGACAAGATCTATCCATTTCTAAAACTATTTTTTTATCAAAATAGGTCATTTAGGCTCTGAAACAGTGGTGATCAGATTCACCATGAATTTTCCTATCCCAAAAGAAATTTGCTTCAAACATTAAATCATTTAAAAAATTGCTTTGATAAATGCTTAGTTATCTATAGAGTTGAAAAGATTCCTTTTTCATAGATACTTAGCTCATATTTTATCCATGCTCAAGTGTTTGTTGTCTAACCATGTTTCTTGGATAAAACAATGTTAATTAGGAGTTCAGAAAACTATAGTTTACAAGAAATCTATTTTTGTAAATTCTTTAAAAAAATGAATATTTTGATTCCTTTGTTTTCAAAGAATTACTTTACGTTTGTCTTACTATTTTTCTAAATGATTTTTTGATAAAAAAAAATGAATTTCTTCTTTTCTAAATTCTCAACATTAGTACTACTTTTCCTATTTGTTATCTTTGACTATTTATTTGAAAAATCTTTGTTTTGGCAACTGTTATTTTCATTTTAAGAGATTTCCTTATATTATGAAAATTATTTTAGTATCAAAGTCATCTTCTTTTTAAGAAAACAAGTAATATAGAAAGGATTTAAAAAGTTTTTTTTTTTTTTCAAAACAAAAGTAGCTTTTAAAATGGTTGTGAGTTCTTTCTAAAGCCTGGAAAAGAATTTTACTTTGGTTAAACCATAGATTTAATATTTCATGTAAAACTATTCTTAGGTGATAAAATCTCATTTTTATCAAATATAGTTGGAGCTTTGAAAATTTGGACAACAATCTTAATGAGCATGATTATAATAACAAGCAAAAATAACATAAATAATAAATAAAGTCAAGTATTGGGAGTCTTAGCTTCTTCAAGGCTCCCCGGACTAAGAAGTAGACTAGTCCCAAAAGAAAATAAAATAAAATAAAGAAAAATTGTTTTGACTTGATGAGGACAAGTTTAAGATTAGAGACTAGTCTTAAAATAACAAGAAATAAATAAATTGCGATGGAACAAGGAAATAAATTACTTTGCATGAAAATAAATAAATTGCAAGTGAGCTTATATACTCTAAAGAATATATATGTAGATATATAATAATACTTAGTTAGATATAATAACAATAATAATATGAACAAATAAGGTAACAACATAAATAAATAGATTTTTCATGAACAAGAACAATACATGAACATAGTGTAGCTTCCATAACATTTAGTTTTTGGAAACTCACACCATGGTCATGTAAAGTTACGTGACATTAGAAGAAGAAATTTGTAAAGAAAGTTTACCTAAAGAAGGTTTTTGGAGTATTTTGTGTGAATGGGTTTTGTGTATGTGGAAGATGGTTTGAGAGCATTTTTGTGCGAGTTTTGAGAGAGTGTTGAGAGGAAAATTTTAGAGAGTTTTGGTAGTGAATGTATAGGTAGTAATTATGTGAAAGAAGTGAAAGAGGAGGAGGGTATTTATAGGAAATGAGGAGTGAATTTTTGTGTGATTTAAATAAAGAGAAAATGAAACAAAATTGATGGAGAGGGAGAGAGAGTGTGCACCGGCCATGAGAGAGGGGAGGAAGAGAGAATTATTTTGTATTTTTGTTGATTAAATTAAGTAATAAGTATGGTAGATGTGAAATAAAGTTATGGGAAAGGTAAAAGTAAAGGTAATATGTTATGGTGTTGTAAGAGTAGGTGTTAGAAAAAGTAGAGAGTAAAAGAATAGTAATGAATAGTGTAATATAAAGTAGATATGACTAATAAAGTACCGGTAGTAAGAAAATACGCGTATAATTGCGATATCTGTTATTTTTACTTTTCGAAAAATTATAAAACTGATATTTTTGAAAACCTTACATTTTTACGAGTCTAACGGTATATCCGAAATATTTTTACTATTCCGAGCCTCAGGACACGTTTTTCAAGAACTGTATCCATTCGGGTTAAAAACGATTTGTGGTTTTAATAATATGATCTTTTTAAGTTTCCTTATGTAATTACGAACTATTCTACATACTAATCTCTCACTTACTTTCTTAGGGTTGCTTATTCGGGATTGCCAGACTTAAACCATTTTGTCTAACTAGGGTTTGTTGACTTTAGGGTTTCCGGTTGACTTTCTAATTAGGGTTTAAGCTAAATCAATCCCAAAACTTTGGGGGTTTACATGATTCTAATGATGTTGTCTTAACCAATGATTTTTCATAAAAACAATCTTGTCTTGGTAGTTGAGAAAGTGAAGTTTGACAAAATTATGTTAAGTTGTTAAGGAATAAAGCTAAGGATTTTTAAGTCATTAAATATGTGATATAATTTATTATCCTAGATTCTTAAAAGATGATTTTTTATTCAAAACTTTAGTCCTTCTATGTTATTATGAAATTTTATTCCTTAAGTATACTTCACTTGGTGAGTTGATTCTTAACTTATTTTGGAAAACTTGTGTTGCTCTTTGTATTTACTAAAAAATATCAGTAAGGATTTTATAATCAAGTTTTTAAGAAAATTTATTATAGAAAAGTATTATCAATCTTAAGGTATTTTAATGGTAGTTCGAAAATAAAATAAAGAGTTCTTTAGTTATTTTTGTAAATGCTTTGTATGTCAACAATACTATAATCTATGGTGATTTTTGTAAAAAAAATCCTTTGAAAGCATTTGGTTAAAATAGAATTTTAAATCTTAATGAAACTTTTTCCGAAGTGATAAAACTATACTTTTAAAGTGGGTTGAGCTTGTTTTCTTTTATTTTAAGAAAGAACGTTTCATTCCTTATTAAGACAATAATCAATATGATTATACATAAAAAATGGGAATGTAGCTAGTAACACAACAAAAATAATAATAAATAGATTGGAAAATATAAGAATGAGCAAGAAATAAATATCAAGTATTGGAAGTCTTAGCTTGATTTCAAAGCTTCCGGACTTGGTCATGGGAAAGTCCAAAAGAAAAACAAAAGAAATAAAAAAAATCATTTTGACTTGATAATGATAAATCTAAGACTAGAAAAACTAGTTTTAATATTAAAGCATGTAATAAATAAATTGCAAGCATAAATAAATATATAACGGTTATGTTAGGCAGTTTATATGCTCTAAGAAATATATATAGATACATAAATATAGATAATATAATATAGGAGTTAGGTTAAAACAATAATAATAACATGTAACATAATAACGATAATAAAACAACATAATAATAAATGAAATTTGTTCATGAACAAGAACAAAACATAAACATGTGTTGCTTCTATAACATTTAAATGATTAAGAAATATACACCATAATCATATTAAGTTACATGATCTAGTAAAAAGATATAGGTAAAAAATTTACCTAAGATAGAAATACGGATGGTAGTTAAAGAGAGGTTTTAATGGTACGGGTGTAGAAAAAACATAGGTAGTATGGAAAAGTGAAAAGAGATTTTTAGAGAGAGGATTTGTGGAGTGATTTTGGGAGAGTTTTGTTAATGTAAAAGAGTATGTGAAAGAAATAAAAGGGAGATGTGATATTTATAGAGTTTTGTGGAAGGAAAATTGTGTGAAATAAATAAAATGAAAAAGAAAAAAAATGTGTAAGAGAGAGGGGGGGTGCCGGTTTTGGGAAGAGAGAAGAGAGAGAGATGGTTTTGATTTGCTTTGTATTTTTGTTAATTAAAAGTAACAAGTTGTAAGGTACGATGTGAATGAAGATGTATGAGAAAAATAAAAAGTAGGAAATAGGTATGGTAGAGTGTAAAAATAGATGTAGTAAAAGTAAAAATAGATAAATAATGTAGAATAGTACTATGAATAGTAGATAAGACAAAAATACCAGTAGTGAAGAAAATATGTGTAATTAAGCTCTATATGATATTTTTAGATACCGAAAAATTATAAAACTGATATTTTTGAAATCTTTATATTTTTTCGAATCTAATGATATCATCGGAATATTTTTACCGTCGGGTGTATTGAGGCACGGTTTTTGAAAAATGATCCCGTTCGAATCCGAAACACACTAAAAATTAATGAATCTAATATTTTTAAGCTTCTTTATATTATTACGAACTATTTTTCATAATTATTTCAATTCCATTGTTTAGGGGTTAAGAGCGTGGGATTGCCGGATCTAAATCTACAAGGTTTTGTTATAGATTTGTTGACTTTAGGGTTTCTGGTTGACTTCCAGTTTAGGGTTTAAGCATAAACTATAGAATAAAATCTAAGGGCTTACAGCCACGTTTAGGGTACCCCTTAGGGCGTGACAATTCCCAAGGGCTTAAGGATCTATTTATAGACCTTTAGGGAACAAAGAATAGATTAGGAAACTAGGGAAACACGTGCAAAAGGCTGGTACAAAGCTGGCATCTCAAGGGTAGCTTAAAATCAAAGATGGAAAAACCGCACGTTGTAAGCTGTTTGTACGCCGGCGGCCTTCTTAGTCAACGCCGGCGGCCTTTCAAGTGACGCTAGCCGCCTTCTAGACCAACGTCGGCAACGTTCCCACTCTAGGTCTGCGGCTTAGAGATAGCTTATCTCCTCCTCTTTCGGTTCTTTGAGAATACTTTCCTCGTGCCTAAATCTTTCTGTTAAATGATAAAAATACCCTCTTAAACAACATTATATTACAAGTTTACCCTTCGTTGTAAATTAATTATTCATATATTATATTTAGCATAAGAAAAATCCTTAAGTTATAAATCTCATTTGAACCTTCACAAAAGATTATAAAGCTCTCAAAATGACTAAATTGGAGATCATACGGATCAATTAAACCTAAAAATAAATTGAGTAACCCTTACTGAGGACCTTAAGTTAATCCAATTCTAAATTAACAAGTTAAACAACTAGTAAAACTAGTTTACATGGATTTCACATAGTAATTTTAACATAATAAAAATAACTCAAATGAAAGAGAATGATGTTCAACACTAAGTTCACTTGAGTTACATGGTGATTTTATCTTAGAAAAATTCTAAAAATATTTCTCAATTTTTGTACCAGTTCCTTATTTTCCTATGAGTGAGGAACTTAGACATTTTCGAACAGAATTTACTCTGTTCGAATTTAGACTTTACTTCTAAGTTCATCTTTCTTAACCCTTCCCCTGCACTTAAACTTAACATTGTCCTCAATGTAAAAAACAATAAGAATCAAGTGGAGAAAAAAAACATGTAGCAGATCAAAGCAAGACTAAACAAATTGAAGGGTTAAGATCTTCCCTGATATAAAATCGTGGGTGTAAGTGTGTTAAAAGATGTAGCTAAAATTCTCAGGTGGGTTTAACACTTGCAATTTGTCAAAATGAGCACAACTTTAACCAGTTGTGATCCATGGGTGTGACTGAGATTGCCCTAGTTTGCCTGTAGTTTAATCTCAAGAACAAAGTTTATTTGCATTCTAAAGCCTTTCTTCGGACAAAAATTAACAAAAACGAAGTTAGTAACAAAAAGAAACAGGAAAGATATTGGTTATCTCCCACAAAACACTTGTTTGACGTCACTAGCTTGACTTATTAAAATTGATCAACTCATCATCTACTAGGATCCCAAACAAGCGTATCCCAAATCCATGTTTCTACAATCAACACAAGAAATTTCTTTCTCATCCTTCTCTATCTCTTTTAAGCTCAATTCCCCTTGACATAAATGATTCCTAAAAGGGATAGTACTGATAAATTAGTTCCTTCTCAAACTCAACGACATATCCCATAGGATTATGGCACAACTCCTAAAGTTCAAATACTTAAGTATTTTAATAAATGAAGAGAACTTGATATTCTTAATATCCATTTCGTACTTAACCTCTCCAACCTTCATTTCTTTTGTGGTAACTTGAATTTCTTCATTAATTGACTCAACCAAACTCTTCTCTATTATTTTATCTCACTTAACAAATTGTTCATTCAATGATTGACAAAAAGTTTTTACTTCACAATCCAATTCGTTAGGATCCTCCATCATCCATTCACAATCAATTCTTTCACTATCAGACACCTTCTCTTCTCGATTATCTAATTCTTGTGACGATGATGGATTCAAAATATAGAATTGTTTGATTCATGAGTTAAGGTATGTCACGCCCTGAAGGGTACCCTAAACGTGGCAATCTGCCACATATAATTTCAAGACTTAAGAATGACTACCTTAGTCATGCGAAAGCCTCAGTATCACATGTAAGGCGTCTAGCATGGTAATAGGAGACGCTTTTGGGAAGCATAGTTTAAGCAAGTAAAGATGAACATACAAGAATCCATAATAAATATATATTATATCATTAATAACCAAAGGTCTATTACATGATTTCTTAGGGGCATACCCCTGCTAATCCTAAAGATTGTGATAGTCTTTACAACATCCAAATACTATATTAAAGATTTCAAAGGAATTCTAATCTAAGTCTTCAAGTAGATTTCCTCTAAAAGCTTTAATGGAAAACTTACACGGATATGGGGAGGCTCCGGGCACAAAAATAGGCGTTCCTGAGAATAAAATTACCTATAGGGGGTGTAAGCTTATGGGATTAGTGAGTAAATCCCAGAATTCATACTTAAAATAAATTATCAACCAAGTTTATTATTCAAACATATGTAATGCAATAACCACGTGAGCATACAAGACATATGACTTTCCGGAAATCATATGTTGAATGAATTACGCCCTTCATTCGGGGTTGGGTATTCAGGCCAATTACAGCCACAACTTTTAAAACACTTTTATAGATCTTACCGGCTCCTATACGCCATCAAAAACTTGTAGTTATTACAGGCTCCTACTAGCCACTAATTTACGTAGTTCTTACTGGCTCCTACTCGCCACTTACATGATATATCGGTTATGTCTACCACCACTATTATACACTTGTCCCACCAATTGTATAGTAGTGAATGAAATGTGACTCAACATATGAAGTACATGCATAATTTCTTAATTAAAGTCTAGTAGTTATATTTATCTTCTTTCAAGTGAGTAACCAATTTCAAACACTTCAAGATAGTAATGTACAAACAACTTTATTACAAACAAATCAAGTTTCGATATACTTAATATTCTTTCGACATGTTATCATGCAAATTTCATTTGATTTTTTCCTAAATTCTAGTGCAACTAATTTTACAAGCACAATCATAAGTATGAAAAATAACGTGGAATAAACTCACTCAGCCATGATGACACCTTTCTTGAAATGGATGAGTCGTTCGGGATTTCCACTAATCGTAGTAATCTTCGAGATACGAACAATCCTCCTCGAGATTATATAATCAAGAAGAATACCCAAAATGAGTATTTCATGAAGTTTCTCTTCTTGAAGATTCTAAACTTTTCTTAGAATAGCTGTAAAATCGTATAAAAGGAAATTCCAACTTAGAATGGTCATAACTTGCTCATTTTAACTCGGAATTTCGCAAATAATATATCGTTTTCTACTTACTAGAAAAGATCTACCCATTTCTAAACTTATTTTCAACAAACTAAGTCGTTTGGGTTCTGAAAAAGTAGCGACCAGATTCTCCACGAATTTGCAAAAACTTGAGTTCCTCCTTTTAAATAAAGTTCACTTAAAGAGATAGATTTCAAAATGTTTTATAAGCTTTTGAAAGTTTTATACATATATGTAATGACTCATGACAAATGTATGAAGTAAATGAAGTTGTCTCAATTTATGAAAAAGTAAAGTCTTGAATGATTTTGAACTTGAGAATTTTTGAAATATTCATTTTACTTTGAAAAGATTTTGAGTTACTTGAAATGAATATTTCTTTTTCTAAATTTAATTTCTTGTAATTGTTCTAAATTTCTATTTTTTTTTTATTTTTCTAAGCTTAGATTCCAACAACTTTTAAAAGTAATAACAATTTCATAAAAGAATATTTTTGTTTCTTGTGATTATTCCAAAAGAATTTCTAATACTTGATGAAAAATAATCTTTTATAAAACCTTTTGTTTATTTAAGAAAAATCATTTTTAGGCATGTTTATGAGTTTTTAAGAAACTTAATCTCTACATTTATTTCTTAGAAAAGAATCTTTAGTTTAAGAAAACACTTCCTCCTTTATTTTTGTTGAGACAAAAATCATTATGTTCATGCATGAATCATAAAATTATGGAAATGTAAAGAAACATAATAACTTGAAAGAATAAGCAATTAAAGGAATAATTCAAGTATTGAGACCTTAACTTCATCAAGGTACCCCGAGACTAAGAAAAGACTAGTCCATAAAAGAAAAGAAAATGTTTTGACTTGATGAGGACAAGTCTAAGACTAGAAAGACTAGTCTTTAAAACAACTTGAAATTAAATAAATTACAAGGAAAGTAAATAAATTGCAAGACAATGAGCTTATATGCTCTAAATAATATATATAGCTATATGGATCTATTAGATAGTTATAAACATAAAGCAACATAAAGGAATTTAGATTATGAACAAAAACAAAGTATGATACTATTGTTGCTTTCTTAACCTTCATGGTTCTAGAAAACATACACTAAGTTCATACTAAGTAGATGAACATATGAAAATCTTGAAGGCATATTACCTAAAAGAAAGAAGAAGACGAGAACTTCTTGTAAGAGACTTCTTAGAGAAATTTTGAGAGAGATTTGAGTATAGTAACTTTAGTGTAGAAGAAGTGTGGAAGAAGTGGAAGTATGAGGGGGTATTTATAAGAATGTGGGAGATATTTTGGTTAATTAAATTAAATGAAAAAAACAAATTGGAAAGAAAGAATGGGGCGGGCGCAAATCTTGGTGTAGGGAGAGGAAAATTATTTTTTTTGTGTCTTTTTGATTAATTAAAAGTAAGAAATGAAAGATGTGAAATTTGTATTGGAATTGAAAATGTGTAAGAAATAGGTGTATGGGTTGTAAGAGTAGGTTGTAGAAAAAAGTAGAGATAGATGAATAGTGAGTATAGTAGTAAATGTGTATGTAAGTAGATATGACAATTTAAATACCGGTAGTAGAAATATATGCATATAAATGCGTATCTGATATTTTTAGCTATAAAAATTATGAATTGATATTTTTGAAAATTTATATTTTTACGGTCTTACGGTATATTCGGAATTTTTTACTATTTCGAGTCTCGGGACACGTTTTGAAGAACTGTGTCCGATCGGGTTCAGGACACTTGAATTTCGAATTCAGATTTTTTTATATCCTATTAGCTATTACGACTATTATTGCTAATTATTCTAACTTCGTTTTCTAGGGCTAAAGAAAATGAGAATGCCGGATCTAGAATCTAGGGTTGTACTAGCCTTTTGTGACCTTTGGGGTTGGTTGACTTTTTAATTCTAAAAATCAAACATAAAATTAACCAAAAATTTTAGGGGTTTACAAGGTATCTAAGTTTTCATCTGTGTGTCTTCATTGTAAACAATGGAGGTAATTGAAGCATGGGAGAGCAACATAGAAACAAGGATTTGCAATAAACAGTACCACTCTAGTTGACAATAGTTTCAAACACATAACATTCACTAAGTTTTTGAGTTCATTCATTTGAGGGTTAATAGGTACATTCCAATAATGATCTTTTTGAATCCACCAGTCGAATGAGATTGGAATGCCTATTGCAAGCATAACAACAATGAGAAAATCCACCATAAATTCAAGCAAAAAAATAATAAATAAATACAGAAAAGAAAAGAAATGACTAGATTAATAGTATTAACTTTCAAAATATCGCCATCTTCTCTGACAGCAACACCAAGAACTTGGTTGCAGACTGAGCTTTAAAATTATATATTTTCTTTTTTAATCTTTATCTAACCATAGTCTCAAAAAGACAAGCGCATCCATTAAAGTAGCATTTCCACAAGAAAGTTAGCAATTACTTATACTCACTCTTTTTCTATTACCTAGCCTACCAAAATAAAAATTTACCTACTAGAGTCTATACTAAACTAAACTAACAATTTTCACAACAAGTGGTTGTGTGTGATCCTTGTATTTGCAATTAAATTGAAACTGTTTTGAGGACAAGAAGTTGAAGTTTTCAAATTTATAAAACTAATATGTTTTGTTCAACTTCGATTAGCAATTACCAACACTTAGGCAAGCACACCTACCGAAGAAAAATAAAAACACTAGGTCAGTCCCAAGGGAATGGTGATAACTATCTTACTCACTCATCTTCCAGTATCTAGCCAAAGAAAATTTAGAAGATCATGATGAAAAATAAAGAAGTTATGCTAGGTTAGACTATTCATAGGTAAATTTCAGGGTAAAATAAAATATCTGTTTGTAACTATGAAAGAGAAAACTTAGGGATTGCTTCACTAACTCCTTATCATGTGATTTCAATTCAAACTCGAATTGAGTGTTTGCTAGTGTATTTGCACGGTCAGATTCACGAGTGTAAACTACATCCTCTCTCGAGCTCAATATTTCTAGAATTAAAGCCAGACTATTACTCTCTCAAGCTAACCATCAACGACCTTAAATTCGCATAAAGTTCAAGTATCTATTGTTTGAAAACCTAGTTTGGTTTTTAAAAACAAGTGACAGAAAGTTTCACGGTTTATCCCTTGAACTAACTATGATCAACTTCATCAATAGCTTTAGATCTTATTCATTAAAATCACCTCTTAGTCTCATTTAACAAATATCAGGCATGAATCCAATAAGATGCATTACCTCATTAGACTCACTCGTTAAACACAAACAATTGAATACAAATACCCATGCAATAAATATAAACATCCAATTGAAATCACATGAATCGAAATTTGGATCCACAACCCCTAAGTCAAGGAGATTACTCCTCCATGAGCTCAGGCATTACGATCAAATATACTGGAGGAATAAACTCAATCAAATAATGAATTCATTTAAGTGCAATGTTCTCACTGGGAATTATAAACACAAGTTTAAAGTAATTTACCTAGAAAATTTAAGAGAACCTAGCAAGAAGAAATTGATTCTTTCACTGAGAGCTCTCTGTGCTAAAACTAGGTTAAAAACTATACATAAGATTACATACATTATAATGTACCTTTCATGCTTAGTTATATTCTTATTCTTAAAGGAAATTGTTCAGATTCTGATTTTTCTACATGGAAGATCTTGATAATGGTTTGCCTTATTAATCTTATGCACATGTACAGACAAAAGAAACACATGTTTTATTTATGTCGTGGGTGCTGGTTGAGCTCTCTCCAAGACTTGACTTTACTCATAAGGGTTTGGCTTCTTTGTGACAATCTTCTATCCAAAATTAGTGCTCTTGTTAGGGGCTTAGTGTTAGGGCTCAACTTTACTTCAACTTCAAAACATCCAAGTCTTCAATGTACATTGTCATGAGGTGAGTTTTAGCCTCGACCTTAGGGTGCGACTTTGCATTTTTAGCCTTGACTTTATCTTTTCTTCAAAATTTTAGCCCTTGGAGGTTCTGTTTTGCCTTCAATAGAAGTCTAATCTTCTTGCAGCTGTTGTTTTGCCAAAAATCTAACCCAAAACTTCTTTGTTTCTTCACTTCTTCATCTTAAGAGTTGAAAACAATAATTAAGCATTAAAAGCACATTTTCATAAGAATTCATTTAAAAATGCATAAGAAATATGGCCAAAATCCTATGAAAGTAATGCAGTAAAAAGCACTTATCAACAAGCATAAAAGAATAAGATATATCAATTCACAAGGTGGTAATAAGATATATCAATTCACAAGGTGGTTAGGTCATGCTTTACCTTAAGTCTGTTCGTGTAACTCAAGAAATTCTTAGTGAAAGTTGTGTTGAATTCTTGAACTGTCGATTCATTAGAGTATATTAATGCCTCTCTAGAGTGTCAAGAACTTCTAAACCTAGTTCAAACTATCATAATCTCTTCTCGACCCATCAACAACCTATATTTGCATTAAGCTTAAGAATCCTTTGACTAAAACCCATTTTGATGAATTTAAAATCAAGTGATAGAAGGTTTCACTACTTCTATCTCTAAAAATTTATTAGCAACCTCTCTAATAGCGCAGATCTATTCATTAAAACGACCTCTTGATCTATTTTAATGAAATTAGACATGAACCCATATTGTGCACTATACAAATTTAAGATCTATTAGGCTCAAGCTATTGAATTCAATAAACCAACATTACTTCAATTTAAGCATAGCAAAGTTATATGAAATTGACCTAAGGATCCATTAACCCAAGCTGAATCTGTCATGCCTCAAAGGGTACTCTAAACATGTCACGCCCCGAAGGGTACCCTAAACGTGGCAGTCCGTACACAATATTAAAGCCTAAGAATGACCACCTCAGTCATGCGAAGGCTTCCATACTATGTACAAGGCGTCTAACACATAGAGGAGACACATCGGAATGATACATTTCATGTTGATATAACTTGAGTAACAATGTAAAGGAAATTCAATTCACTATTCTTCAAAATACAACTCATTAACTTCAATTACAATCATCAAAAGATTCTATACATAAACTATTACAAGGCAAATAATAAAACCTAGCTAATAACTTCAAACATCTTATGTCTTGCCGGAATCCTGAAGTCATTCTCGACTTCAACCATCTCAGTCCCCACTTAGCATTCTTGAGATAACCTGTTCATTTAAACAACTATTGGGGTATAAGCTACACTAGCTTAGTGAGTGAAAACTTCCAGGATTACATTTATAACACGTCATACAATCAAGTGATTAGTCAGACAAGTGATATGCATCAAACTCGTGAATTCAACAAACATATGACCTGCCGGAAATCATATGTGGATGGACTTGCGCCCTCCATCCCGGGTTAGCAGATTAACGAATCCTGCGGTACGACCGAGACCGTTTCAGCTTACGGACAACTATAAACTATAAAATCGTTTAAGGTACAACGATAAACCAAAAATGCTAATGCTCCATCCCCATCGTGTATGAATGAGTTCAATTTCATCTTCAATTCCGAATAATCAATTATACCAATTCTTTTAAGTGATCAGTCAATAATCGCAGACAATCAATTCTAATTCATCTATACAAGCAATAGTTAATCACTCGGCTTCGATATTCTTACATTCCATTTCTCATATCAACAACAAGCATACATCTTTCCCATTCGTCCCCATCATGCATATCCATTTTATCTTTACCAAATACCTAGTGCAACTATTATTACAATCACATACAATAAATGAAATCGGAAGTAATACTCACTCGGCCATTGGATCACCGTCTCTTAGTACAAGTAATCCGGTGGTAGGGAATCGTCGATATCGGGGTCACCTAAAAAGGAAGAAATACCCTATAAGTATTTCATCACTTAACTAGTCCAAGCTATCTCATACAAACTATCAATTCGTAATTCTCGTCCTAAGCGGGAATTCCAACTTAAAACGGCCATAACTTGGTCATTTTAACTCGGAATCTCGCAAATTATATATCGATTTCTATCTACTTCGAAAGATCTATCTATTTCTAATATTATTTTTAAGTTTTGAAAACATTTAGGTCTCGGAACAGAGGGATCAGATCTGATCAGTAACGGTTTCCGATTCCGAAAAATAGTTTTGTAAATGTTTGTAATGTTTCTACTATATAGATTAGCTATACATGCAATATGAATGATTTCCTAACATGAATGACATGAGATGAGTTTAATGTATGCATGATCTTGATGATTTTTGCTAAAAGGAAATTTTATAACTTTTATCTTGCAAGACCATAATAACAACTACTTATGAAAAATCTAGTTTTCTAACTTTGATCATTTCCATTTGTTTTGGATTTATTACTTAAGAAAATATAATTATTTTTGTTAAAATTGAGTCTTCATTATATCTATTACTTATGACTTTCATTTCTACATAAAAATTTCCATTTTGCACTTGTAAACATGTTTTCAAGTGGGGTTGATTCCAAAATCCGAATTTTACAAAAATTAGTTTTTGAGTGATTCCTTTAAGTAAAAATCATTTGATACTTAGAAATTTAAGGCTCAACCATATATAACTACTAAGGGCTTCATTCTTACACAAAAATTTGCATTTTACACTTTGCAAATATGTTTTCCAATATGATTTACTCAAAAATCCGAATTTTAGAAAATCCACTTTTTGCATGATTCCTTTGGGAAAAACTTGTTTAATGCATTAAAATTTAAGGCTTCACTATATCAATTACTTAAGGACTTCATTTAACACATAAAACATTCATTTTGAGCTTGAATACTAGGTGTTCTTATGGCCTTCATTCAAAATTACGAATTTCAAAATTGACTACTAACTTAAAATTTTCATCTTGCTTCTACTTCTTGTTTTACACTTTAATCTCATCAAAACTCCTTTCAACTTATAAAAATCACTACTTAATGATACCTATTACCTATATACTTCATTTTTCACATAAAACATGAGTTTTGGAGTTGATACATGGGTTCTAAAAATTGGTCTTGGTTGGAATCCGAATTTACAAAATTCATTTTTTGTTATATCTTTTGATAAAATCTATCTAAGCTCATGAAAATCCATTCCTTACATATCCTATCCTAAGAGCCTTTCATTTCTTAAACAAAAACTTCATTTTTGAGTTGGAAAACATGTTTTTAAAATATGCCTTGGCCAAAATCCGAAAATAAGATTTTTATTTTGAAAATAACTTTGAAAATCACATTAGATTCTTGTAAAAAGAAGTCTTGATGATATACATATATTAAGCCTTCATTTTCTTGAGAAAAATTTACACTTTGACACTTGGAAAGTGGTTTTTAAATATGGGTCTTGCCAAAATACGAATTTCATTATTTTTGTCTAAGTTCAAATCTAAGATCTACACATAATATGAACATAAATCTAAAAGAAACCCATGGTAATGATCTATAAACTCATAGATCTAAACTTTACTTATCAAAATCATTCATTTATGTTGTCTATACCCTAAGCCCTTCATTTTAAATGAAAAATACACATTTTGAAGTTGAAAAACCACTTTTCTAAATATGGTTCCATTTTCATCCGAATTTTCAAAAGTTGTTTTTGTTGAAAATAAAATAGATCTTGAGTTTCCTACAACTTTCCTACCATCATCATGCTATTACAAGTTATCATGAACATAAAACATAAGTCTAATGCATGTATGAACCTAAAACAACTAGATCTAGTCTTCTAAACTAGTTTTGAAAGCATGAACACATGGGAATGAGAAATATATGCATAAATCATAAGTAATAACAAGAATAATAACTTAAATAGCAAGATCTATGGCATAAACAAAAATCAAAGCTATAAAAAGTTAGATCTACCATATATATCAACTTTAAACAAGAAAATAATTGTAATACAAGATAATAAAAGTGGAGAAGAGAAAGATTTCATTTTTGGCATCATCATCCTAAGCTTTTAAGCTTATGGAAGTTCATTTGATGCATGAAACCTTCATTACACTTTACCTATATCACCTATGGAGCTTTGGGATGAAGATTTGCTTAGAAAATCTTTAAAAATGAAGTGTGGAAGCCATTTTTAGAAGTGGGGGCAGCTTGTTTTTCATGGAAGAACAAGAGGAAAAGAAGAAAGAAAGAGAGGAAAAAGAGAGAGAAAAGATAAGGAATGGAAAAGGTAAAAGGTGTAAATGAAGGGGAGAGAGAGAAGGAGTGCATTAATGTGTGTTAATTAATTGAAAGAGGAGAAAAAAAAAATAAAACAATGGCAGAAAAATTGGGGGGCTTCACGTGAATTTGAGTGAGGGAGAGAGAGAGGTTACATTGCCTTGTAACTTGAAATTTGAAAATGTAACTTGCATCATTTAATGTGCTAACTAAAAGAGGCTTTAAATCATTAAATAAATAATTAAAATAAAAGAAAAGAGGCTATTATTAGGGGTGTGGTCAGCTGCCATTGTGGGGAAATGGAGTGTGAAATGAGTGAAAGAAAACTTGATTAATGTGTAGAAGTGACAAATGAAGTGTACTTAAAGTATGGGTTGAAAAAGTACTTTTTATTGGGAAAATATATAAAATAAAATTAAGAAAAATATTTTTAAAGGAGTAGCAGAATTTTCATAAATAAAATTAAATAATTAATTGAATTATTTTAGTATTTCAACAAATATGTTACCGGTATGATCGAAATACGCGAATATGGGCTATAAATGATATTTTTATAACCCGAAAAATTCTAAAAAATTATTTTATGAAAATATAAATATTTTTCAAATATTTTTAAATTATTAAATTAATTTATTTTATTTTTAGTATCGGGTCTTAAACAGAATCTGATCCCGTAAAAGCCCGAACTAACTAAATTTTAGAAAAACAAAATTTTCTATAATATATAAAATATTTATCTAAAAATATAAGAATTTATAAGAATAAAATTGTGTAATGAAATAAAAATGAATAGTGCAAAAGACTAATCAATTACCGGTAGTAATGAAATACGATAAAAAGGTTATAACTGTAACTTTTATAACCCGAAAAATTATATAACTGATATATTTAGAAATCTTATGATATTATGAGTCTAACGGTACTATTGGTATATTTTTGATATCTCGAGCCCCGGGACACGCTTTCGAAGTCTGTATCCGAACGGGTTTGAAATAGGTCAAAAATTTACCAATCTGATATTTTTAAACAAACTTATATTACTATGAGCTATTCTATATATTTAAACTACATCTCGGCCTCTAGGGTTAGGGCAGTAGATTGCCGGACTTACACTATTTATTCCGGTGGTTTCCGGTGATTTTTCTGTTAGATCCTTGCCAATTTGGAAACTGATATTTTATGCTTATACAACATATTTAATTTGAGAAATTTATTTTACATTTCATTTTTGTAAGTATTTAATGTCTTTCAATATTTTTGGAATTCTTGAATTGGGTTTCATTTTCGAAAGTTAATAGTTATTTACTTTTATTAATTTGTTTTTGGGCTTATAATACCCGATTTTATAAGTCGGAGTTAAATATGGAATTTTTCGTACGTCGTGGTTTTGAATTGAAAACCACTGAGTTCTTATTTTACTTTTAAGGATTTTCATTTTCTCATGATTAAGAAATTTTTGGATTCATTCGTGATTTAGGACTTGTCGAAATTCGGTTTTAATTTGGAGTGATTTTTAGGGTTTATATTCGGAGTTCATCTTGGAATTATTTACTGAAATTTTCCGGGGCTTACAAAATGTGACAGTCCACCATACTCAATATTGAAGCTTAAGTATGATAACCTTAGTCATCTCAAAAGTCTTGATACAGAGTGAAGGCATACCTTCACGATCATAGTGGACTAAACTTTGGATCATGCCGTTTAAGTAGTTATACACAATTGCAATTATGAAAGTAAATCATAACAATATAATCAAGGTTCATAAAACTATTAAGAAGTCTTTACAACATTAAGGGGCATTCCCCTATTAAAGATAACTAAGTCTAATAAAAAGTCTAATATAAAACGATTTACACTTTTGAAACTCCTCTTGGAATCCATATCTACTTCTATCTTGCACTTCTATCCATAAGATCTCAGCTCGAGGCATTCCCTAGTAAAATAACCTCTTGGTTCCAACCAAAGGTATGAGAGCTGCAACAGATATTTAAGAGAGTATAAGCTACTAGCTTAGTGAGATTTATTTCCATAAATAAACACTTGACATCCAATAACCAAAACAAGTTTATTTGAGCAATCATATGAGATGCACAAGCACGTGGGTAAACAATACATATGTTTTTCCGAGAATCATATGTTGAATGGATTTATCCCTCCATTCGGGGTTAGGTGTTCCAGACCGTATAGGTCACTATTATACAACATAATTCCATGATAGTTCTTGTTTTAACAACTTTCTTTGCTAAAAAAAAAAAAGTAATATAATCTAACTTATTTATAGTTTATTTGTGAGCCATTACATAGCCAGGTATGTTTTATTCGGATGTTTTCTTATCGCTAGTTAATTTAGATGATACCTGATCGCTTTATAGAATTTACGAACTCTATGAATCTCTTTACTAAGCCTTTGCCCCACCAAAGGGATAGTAACAAATGCAATGAAGTCACCCGATGATATCCATGAATCAATTTAATTAAATACTCATGGCATAAGTAAATATTCTTCAAGTGATCATAAAATTTGCATACAATCATTCTTATACTAAATCAAACATTCATTATAAACAATTCCCGTCTCGATATACTTAATTGTAATTTCAACCAAGTATGTAAAGCACATGCAATTTCCATTTTATCTTTTCCTTAATTCTAATGCCATTATTTTATAAGCAAAATCATAAGTGTAAATATGTAAGAAATAAACTCACTCGGCTATTTGTGCGAATACTTATAGTCAAGGAAATCCTCGGGACACGGAAATTCGGCCTCTACATCACCTAAACAAGAGAAATACCCAAAATGAGTATTTCTTCGATGTTTTACTTAAACTTGTAATTCTATTTACTAGGTTCGTCAAAATTCGCATAAAGAGAAATTCCAACTTAAAATCACCATAACTTGCTCATTTTAACTCAGAATTTCGCATATAATATACCAATTTCTACCTACTCGAAAAGATCTATCCATTCCTAAGGTTATTTTCTACATAAAAGATCATTTGGCTTCTTAATGGTACAAAATCAAAACGAAAATTCCTAGATTTTGCAAAACAATTTTCCAACTCAACTTTATTCAAAAATCCTTTGGCAAAAATATAAATATGCATATGAGTGAAAAATCCTTTGATGATATATATAAACTCACTTTATATGCAAAATTCTAATAATATTGTCTCAACGATTGTTTTTCGTAAAACAATTCACCTTGAAGTGTTGAAACTTAAACTTGACAAATTGCTTTCAAAGTATTTTGAAAGAACTTTATATTTTATTTGGTTATTATAAATGAGTATATTCTTATTTTGTTTTCCCATTTCTTTTCTAAGATAAATAAAATTTTCCCCAAACTTTGGTCTTTTACAATTTTACCTCTAGTGATAAAAGAACAAAGTTTTCAAAAATTTTTATTAGGTTGTTAATAACCTATGGTGATTTTGACTTGTATATATTTCTTTTAAAGAAAACTAGTTTTGCTAAACAAGTCTTCATATTCTTATATTTTTCATCTCCTAACTTTCTCAAAAATAATTTTTTCCCAAAACTTGGTTCTTTAAGTCTTTTACCCATTTTACTTGGAAAGAAATTATTCTTTTTAAGTTGTTGATAAAATTCATTGTTTTTGAAATCACCATACTTATATTCTTTCTATTTCTTTTGAAAATGGGTTTATCATTTACAACTTGGAAATCTTTTATTTTTCTATATGGGTTATAAATTAGTGAGGTGATTCTATCTTACTTTGAAAACTAGCCTTGTTCTTAATTGTTATTATGGAGTTAGTATAAATCATACAAGTAAGGTTTTATGAAAAATTTGTTTGTCAAGGAAATATTTATGCTAAGTTTTGATAAACTTTCTATTGCTTATTATAAAAGAAAATGTTTATTTTGTTGGTTAAATTTCTTTTATGAAATCATCTTTATTGTTATTTAAGAAAAATCTTGGTGAGTTTGAGAAGAAATTTAAAAATAATTTTCCTATGTGTTTGGTAATGAAATCTTGATTTAGAGATAAAGTTATATATTAAAAGAGTTTAGTTCATTTTCCTTTATTAAAGAAAAGTCGTCATGCCCCAACGGGTACCCTAAACGTGATAGTCCACCGTACACAATATTAAAACTTAAGAATGACTACCTTAGTCACTCGAAAGCTTCACTATCGATATAAGGCGTACATTCACATCAAAGGGAGACTAGTGGAGTAATGCATTTTAAGATATTGACAGCGGAACGTGCAAAATATCACTTAATATATTTCATTGAAATAAAAAGTCTTACAACTTCTAAGGGGCATTCCCCTGATAATTTCCATAGCAACATAGTCTCAAAATGAAGATTAACTAAAGCTAGAAAATTTTAAAGGAAATCTAGTTTAAGACTTCAAAACAGAGTTCCGCCAAAGGCTTCCCAAAATAAAGATTCTACCCCGATGATCAAGATGGTCTTGGGTGCAAAATAACGATTCTGCAATATCAAATGTTTATAGAGGTATAAGCATAACTAGCTTAGTGAGATATTCCTTACGCAAAAGTACTCATAGCAGGCATTCAACCAAGTTCATTAAACAAGCATATGAAGTGCAACAACCATATGATCAAACAGTACATACGACTATCTGGTTTTGTATGTGTGATGGATTTATGCCTCCATCAATGGTTAAGAAATGATTTGAATTGGGCCCTAAACGACCTCCTTAAAATTTGCGCATGTCTTAGGATTCCAACGAACTGTACTACTACTCCCCAAGTTTTTCATACCCAAAGTGATCGATCCGGCTCGTCTATAACTCGAGGTCGTATTCCCCGAACGTCCTAAATCCTCAAGATGTAGCTAGGCAACTTACCTTTCTGATCCCATACTGAGGAGTAGTAGCAAAATTTTGAAATGATATTTTAAGTGATATGCATGAGCAATTTATTATATAGGGATTCCAATATGACATTAATTCCTTTAAAGCAGTCAAGTAATAATTGCACACATAGCAATGGATACATGAAACAATTATATCAATCACAGATCGGGTTCCATTGATCACACATAACCATTCACATACATAATTCCCATGATAACCTGCATGCATATCAATTTTATCGTTCCTAACATCTAGTGCTCTGTTCTACAAGCACATGCGTGAATACATAAACGTAAATGAAACTCACTCATCCATAGCGATCTTCTATGAGTCGAAGTAATCCTCAGGAAAGAGAAGATCTTGGTCCTCAATACCTAAACAAAAGAAATACCCGAAGTGAGTATTTCATCCAAGATCTACTCAAATTCTCTAATTCTATCTTATTGAATTTGTCAAAATTCGCAAGAATGGAAATTCCAACTTAAAATAGCCATAACTTGCTCATTTTAACTTGGCATTTCGCATATTATATACCGATTTCTACCTACTCGAAAAGATCTATCCATTTCTAAGGTTTTTTTTTTCAAAAGAAGTCATTTGGGTCTCGAATAGTGACCTGCAGACTTGATACGAAAATTCCAGATTTCAAAACTCAAGTTTTCAAACTTTTCTCCATCCAAAAATCTTTGTACCAAAAATATAGATATTTGTTTGGTTGAAAAATCCTTTGAATATATATATATATACTCAAATTATATGCATGAATTTAGTGGTGTTGTCTCAACAATATTTTTTGTAAAGCAATGTTTATTAAAGGTGAGAAAATGCTAAGACTTGAAAAATTTCCTTATTATTTTTGTTGGGAAAATTTCTTAAATTATTATAAGTGAGTATTTCCTTCTTTTAACTCCATTTCTTAATTTTGAGAATAATTAAATTTTCAAAAAGTAATTTTAGTCTTGTTAAGATTCCTACAACTTTATTCTTAGTGTTTTAAAAATGTAGTTTTTCTAAATATTTCTTGGTTATGTGTTCTAAAGTTTTTCTATAGTTAGATCCACTTTAAATAATATGAATGATCTTATAAGTTATTTATTATTTTTCCTAAGTAAAGCTTATCTTTAGAAAAGTTATTCTTGATAATTTTGTAAAACTTGTCTAAACTCTAGTTAGTAGAAAACTTTGATAAATGAGTTTAAGAAAACCTTTATTGAACAATGATTTAGCAATATTAATTCTCAATAAAACTTTCCTATTTCATTGGTTTTAAAAGAGAGTATGTGATATTTTACTTTATGTATACTTAGATGAAATCCCATGTATTATTATTATTAGAAACTTGTGATGAACTTTTCTAACTTTGAAAAAGATTTGTTAAGATAAAACTTTGTGTTTTTATGGAAAAAAATCATTTCTTATATGACAAAATTTTATTTTTAAAGAGATTTCTTATCTTTCTTTACTTAAGAAAACTCTTTTTCATATTTGTTGAGACAATATCAACATGTTTATACATGAATGAGAATGTGTAACTATAAGAAATATAATGAAAACAACATAATAAGATAAATGTGGTAAGAGCATAATAGTAAAGTCAAGTATTAAGAACCTTAGCTTCATCAAGGTATCACAAGACTAAGAATAGACTAGTCCCAAAAGAAAAGAAAAAGAAAAGAAAAGAAAAGAAAGAAAAATTATTTTGACTTGATAAGGACAAGTCTAAGACTAGAAAGACTAGTCTTAATAATAGCATGAAATAAATAAATAAATTGCAAAGCATAGAAATAAATGAATAACAAGTGAGCTTATATACTCGAAAGAAATATATATACATAATACTATATAGAAGTTAGATTAAAGCAAATAATAATAACAATAATAACAACGACATAATAATAACATAATGAAAGATATGAACAAAAACAAAACATCGATATATTGTTGCTTCTTTAACTCTAATGAGTCTAAGAAACATACACTAAGCTCATGTTAAGTTATATGAACATGATGAGTATATGTAAGAAATTTTATCTAAGGTTATATGTTTGTTTTGAAGAGGAAAAGAATGAGTTGTGGTAATATGTGGGAAAGGGTTTTATGGAGAGAAAAGAGAACTTGGGAGAGAATTTGAGAGAGGATTTTATGGAGTGATTTTGGTAGAGTTTTGGTAGGAAATGAGTTGTGTGAAAGAATGAAGGAGGAATGGGGTATTTATAGAGTTTTGGAATGGAAATTAGATGTAATAAAATAAATTGAAATAGAAAAATGAATTGATAGATGAGAGAGACGAGGCACCATTTGCTTGTAGGAGAGGGGACGAATTAATTTATTTTGTTGTTTTGTCATAAAAAGAAGTAATATATAAAGTGTGATGTGATTAAAGTTGTATGAGAAAGGTAAATTGTAAGATATAAGTATGGTAGTGTATAAAAATAGAGTGTAAGAAAAAATAAAGATACATAAATAGTAATGAATAGTAGAAATAATACTATGAATAGTAAACTACACAATTAAAATATCGGTAGTAAAGAAAACACACATAAACGGCTTATATATGATATTTTTAGTTACCGAAAATTTCTAAAACTGATATTTTTGAAAACCTTATATTTTTACGAGTCTAATGGTGTTGTCGGAATATTTTCACTATACGGTACACCAGGGCATGGTTTTTGAAAACTGATCCCGTTCGGATCCGAAAGACACTAGAAAATTGCTAATATGATATTTTTAAGCTTTCCTATATTATTACGAACCATTTTCCATAATTATCTCAATTTCGTTGTTTAGGGTTTAAGACACGGAATTGCCGGATCAAGATTCACTAGATTAAACATAGCATTAGGTTAACTTTAAGGTTCTGGTTTGACTTTCGGTTCGACTTTCGGTTCTTAGGGTTTACTTATATTTATCAAAAAATCTAGGTGCTTACAAAAGTCCACTTTTAGATTTTGTTGAGACAATAACATTATGTTTATGCATGTACATGAGTATGTAGTATGGGAAAAATGATGAAAATATGGGAAAATATATATAAAGAGGCAAAATAATAATAAGCAAGATAATAATATCAAGTATTGGGAACCTTAACTTCATCAAGGTAACCCGGTCAAGCATTGAGAGCCTTAGCTTTATCAAGGCAACTCGATCAAGTATTGGGAGCCTTAGCTTCATCAAGTAATCCCGGGACTAAGAACCAAAAAGAAAAAGAAAAGCAATAATATAAGTAATAATAGTAATAGAAGCAAGTTAGTAAAAGTTAGTGAGAACTTAGGCTTTAAGAAATATATGGATATATATACATATATAGATAATAATATATATATATATATAGTTGGGTTAGAAGCATATATAACAACAAGGTAATAACAATAATAACATTTAACAACATATATAAAAGTATAATAACAAGATAATAATGTAGGAATTTTATGTGCAAAAACAAAATATAAACATGTTGTTACTTTACTACTCATATGAGTTTCAAAACAACACCATGGTCATGCTAAGTTACATGACATGGGTAAACTAAATGGTTTGAAGAAGTTTACCTAAAGTGTTTTTGTAGGACGAATAAGGTAATGAATGTAGGTTCGTGTGGTTGATGATATGTGGTAGATGGTTTATGTATAGAGTAGGATTTTGTGAGCGTTGGTTAAAGAGAGTTTTAGTAGTGAAAAATTTTGTGGAGAGAGTTTGAGAGAGTTTATTATATGAAATGAAGGTATAAAAGAAGTGGAGGGAGAAGGGGTATTATAGTTGAAAATGGAGGGAAATTAAGTATAATAAATAAATTGAAAAGAAAATAAATTAGAGATGTGAGAGTGAGGGGAGGTGCCGGTTCTAAAGGGGAGGAGAGAGGAAGTGAGTTGATTTTGTTTGTTCCTGTAAACCCCGGTATTCTCAATAGTTAAGAAACCCCGGGAGTTGGAAGCGAAACCCTAATCCGGTCCAGTTTGAGTCTAGTGAGAGGAGTTTAGGAACCTTAAATCTGGCTTTCCTTCGGTTTCATAATGAAAGAAATTTTATAAAATAAATGAATATGAATTATCCTTCTAAAATATATTTTAGACCTTTGAAAGTTTTAAATTCGGAAATTTTTCAATTCCGGGCCTTCCCGAGCTCAATTACGGAAAAGCGTGCCCCGGACCACAGATTCAGAAAAATGTTCTGAAATATTCATTAGAACCGTAATTTTATAAGGATTCCAAAAATATCAATTTTATAATTTTCCGGGCTATAAAAATTACAATTATAGCTTTTCCCGTGTTTTCGTTACAACCGGTAAAGTAGATTTCTTGTCTACTATTCACAAGTACAACCTACACTATACACTACCCATACCCTATTGTTACATCCTTACAACTACTCATTTCAATTTTCTTTTCCAAGAAATTTTGTCTCTTAAATAATTATCACATTTATTACATTTTAATTATCTAAATTACAAAAAAAATCAAATTTTACACACACACACTACCACCCCTCCCCCCCCCCCCCCCCCCAACGTTTTCCCTCTCAATTTAATTTGTTCTACTCAATTTATTCAACTAAACCCTAATCCACTTAAATATAAACTAAATGTTCTCTCTATCTCTTCATTTTTCAATTGTTCATTTTTTTCAAAAGGAGAAAACTCTCCCTTTTTCCTCCTTGGTGCCGTGAGCTTCCCCCTCCCCCACTCTCACAAGTTCAACTCATTTTCTTCTCTTTTCTACTTCAAAACTCCTTTGGTATGTTGATTTTAGGCTTTGTTCTTCCTAGATCTTGTAATGGCAAGGCTATATCTTGTGTGTTTTCTCATTTAATCCCAATGAGCTCATGCTAGGGACATGAAAACACATGAACAAGAATATCAAGCCATCACAAGACATGGATTTAGAGTTTAAATGAGTTTATGTTAAGATATCATCTTGTTCATGCATGTAAAGTAGAGATCTTGTATATATATTGATGTTCATGCCATGAGATTTATGATTCATGCATTATAGTTAGTAGATCTAATGTTTAGACACTCACATCTTCATTTACATGTATGATCATAGAGTTATTTTGATTTCCATGCATTGATAATCATAAAATGTAGTCTTGTATATGTATAGAGATGTTAGATAGTAGATCTTCATATATAGGAGGCAAGAACATTGAAAAATAAAAGGTTTTGTTAGAAATGGTTTGTTGGAAATTCGGATGGATTTGGAACCCTACCTTAAAAACTACCAAAACCACATTTAAACTCATATTTCACATGAAAAATGAATGGTATGTGTATTAAGTATATTGAAGGAATGATTTCCATAAGTTTAGATGAGTTTAGGCATGATATAAATGTAAAACAAGTAGTTAAGTTAGAATGAAAAATATTGAATTATGGATGTATAGTCAAATTCGTATTTTGGGTGATGCCCACATAAACACTTAGTACCTAAGCTTAGATGGCATGTTTTATGAGCTAAATGAAGTCTTTAGATAATAGATATATTGGAACCCCAATTTTTTATGCATTAAACAAGTTTTCTCATAAGGAAATTGCAAGAAAATGAAAATCTTAAAATTCGGATTTTTCTAAGTAGCCTATTCAAACACATATTTACTCGGTGAAAAATGTGGATTTTTATGCATAAATGAGGGTCATGACCAATATGGATGTTAGGAACTCATTCTTAATTAGGTGATGAGTAAATTCTAAGGATAAAATCATTAAAACATTAGGGGATGTAAGGTTGGTAGTAATAACCTTTTATAAGAAATCATTAAGGAATTTCTTGACAACTAGGAATTCATAAGAGTCCATCATCAAAGATCATCAAAACCATGCATATATGAAGTTCATTACATGATATTCATGCTAGGAATTCACTCATATACCATTTATGCATGAATCATTAACTAAGAACATTTCTCATCAAAAGCAAAACAAATTTTCGGAAATTGAGGACTTATGGAACAGATCTGATCCTACTGTTCCATGATATTAATGTTTTCAAAACTTGAAATTAATATTAGAAATAGATAGATCATTCGAAGTAGATAGAGATCGATATAAAATTTGCGAAATTACGAGTTAAAATGACCAAGTTATGGCCGTTTTAAGTCGGAGCTTCCGCAAATAGCTGAGAATTCCGAATTCATCTAGTCTAGATGCATAGTTTGGATTAGTTACATGATGAGTATCTCATTAGGGCTATTCTTACTTGGTAGGTGATCCCGAGCAAGACGATACCCTACCTCCCGACTATACTACTAAAAAGATGGCGTCCATGGCCAAGTGAGTTTTACTTCCACTCTCAATTAATGATTGTGATTGTAATGTAGTGGCACTAGTGGTTAGGCAAAGATAAAAAATGGATATGTATGATAGGGTATATGGGAATTATATATTTGTGCTGTTGATGTGTGAATGGAAATTAAGAAATATCAAAA